>CM076582.1:946154534-946490595 GCA_034641835.2 Pinus albicaulis
TCCTGATATATCTTGATTAGATTGGTTGCATTCTATTTGAAGGTCATCATTTTTCTCAATAGGAGTAATATCAGGCAATGGGCCTTTTTGGGAAGGTAGAACAACATGAGCATCAACCTGTTCTTCTGTCTCTTCATGGATACAAACTTTAGTACATACATCAACATTAGAATAAGTAGAAACAATTTCTTCATTATGTGAATATTTTGAGGATGGTTGCATGTTTAGAATAAAATTGATTTCTTCTTCGGTGAGGGGGGGTGGTAATCTTTGAATTCTTAGATTTGAATAACAATTGTTTTTTATCTTATGTAAAAATTGATCATGAGGTTGAATATTTTCTTTAACTTCATTCAAAACATTATATGAAACATCATTTGTTACTACAGAGGGGCTTTGTGGATCTTGATTCATCTGCTGATCTATTTCATCTTTGATTAACTCCTCTTGATTATCATGACACTTAACTTGAGAATGAAAGTTATGGAATGCTACTAATAAATCTTCATTAATATTTTTAAGGTAATGTATGAGATCTTCAGCTTGATCACAACAATTTTCAGCTAATGATAAATATGGACAATCTTCTTTGTAATGCTCATAAAATACCTTGTGAAAATCCTTTAAAGAAAATAAACTAGCATGTTTGAGAGCTTTATACCATTACCTTGCTTGTCCTTCTAAGGTTGCCATGAATAGCTTCATGAGGAAATCCTCATGCTAATTACCCTTCAATCTCCATGAGTTTATATGAAATTTAATGAGATGTAACAAAGGATCATCAATATTCTCATTTTGAAACATAGGAAGATTTTTATCCCAATTTACCTTTGGTAGTTTGTGTGGAAATCCAGGTATGTGATCTCTGCACATGGGAGCATACCTTAATTGTATTCTTGGGTTAATCTTATAAATCAGTCATAAATAAGGGCCATTGTATCTATACAACCAAGCTAGATCCTTCTACCAGTGGAGTCTTAGATTTGATTTTTAAAATTTATTTGAGTCGTCGGGTGGATGATTTTAACCTTTGTGTGTCTGATCAATGTGCACCATCATAGATCAGATCTGATCCTTGTATAATCTTTATGAAGAATATGCTCTTCCCTAGTATGGTCGCCATCATGTTATCACTCAGTAATTTCTCAACGTTAAAGAAAGAACTCACCGAGGTAACCACAAACCAACTTTTAAACTCTAGGATCTAGCCTTTCTAAGGTTAAGAGAGGGCTCTTTCTATAAAATTTAACTTTGTTTGATTTATAAAATATTAGGATAGTTATGATTGTGCAATTTGGTTTTGGTTTGGTTTGGTTTGGTGGGAAAAATCACTTAATGAGATAGATAGTGGGAAATCTGTTTGTCCATTGGGCTGAGGAGTCAAAAATCAAGCAGACAGAGCCAGGATCAAGGTCAAAAAGTCAAATGTTTTCAGGGCAAGATATATAACCCTTGAATATTTTGGAAGGTTGTTTGGTGAGGTGATATGATCGAGATAAAGTGCAATGAAGGGTTCTTTGATCCGGGAAATAGAAGTAGTAGGCAGAGGTCAAACGAAAGAGGGAGAAATTAAGGTTTCCCTACTCTAGAAATCAACAGAAAACATAGAAATGATAAATAGTAAAGGCAGGGTGATTTTAACAAATCCTGAAATAATAATTATGTTTATTCATTCAAATTTAGAACACATAATGGATTCATGAAACAAAGAATATGAACAATGACAAAATAGAGAATACTTCACTTCAATAGCTCATCACATGAATCCTGAAATATGATGCTAATTGGTTTGATCCAGTCTGCTACTCGAGATTTGAAACACAAAAGCCTTCAAGTCCAATAAAAAATGACTATATAAATCTTCATCAATTTATTCCAAAATAATACTTCAAAGAGTAAAGTATTTATACAAATTCTAAACTAAAATATCTTGAAAAATATCAAGATTGGTTTACAAATATCTCAAATTGTTTTACATAAATAGAAATTAATAAAATGACACTCAAAACTAATGAATCTATTTGGCACTATACTTATGGATTTATGGTGAAAAAGAAGAGAATTTGAATTTGATATCAACTCTTAGTTGATGATGAGGCATCCAAGTCACTAGCTGTCTCCTTCCTTTGTGCATTTTGCTCCAGAAATTCTACAAAATTGGGGTCTAATGATACCTTTTTGTTTCCCAATTCGAAATGGATATCTAAAAAGTGAAAGCGATGTTTGTAGATATGTTACTAAGATAAACCTCTCTCAGTTTCCCAAAATTCAGTTCCAGTTGTTCACAATAGGCTCTGCAAAAATCTGTGTAAAATAGGACTTTGCACAGTCTCAAAAATAGGTTGTAAAGATGTGCATGTATATCTCATTCTGTAATACTTGTGCATAAAGTGAGATAGGTTTTTGTAGGCTGGGATATTAGGAACATAAACGTCCTCCCATTTTCCAAAATTCATCTTTTATTGTCCACAATATTCTTTGTAAAACCATGATTTAAACAGGAATTTTTTGCAAAAATGTCCCTTCTTACACTGCATGTTTTCATCTTTTAACCTTTTTGTTCTTTTAACTATTTTTTTTTTACTTTGGATAAATTTTATTGTTGGTGAAAGTATTTTCATCTCTATTTAACCATTACTGCCTCTATATTTACTTTTATTGTTTTACCTTGACTGCTCTATTTTTATTGTTTTGACTTTAACTGATACACTTTAACTCTGATGCTCTTTGACTGTTTTGTTTTCACTGTCACTGTGAATTCTTATTTCACTTTTACCATTCACTGTGTAATTTCATCATTCTAATCTCTCTCTGACTTTGATTTAATCCTTTCTTTGTATACAAATCGTTTGTTCAATGAAATTTTTTGAATTAAAATATGAGAATTTGGAGCAACAAGTTTGTCAACTAGTATTGAAACTGTTGGCCCAATTTCATATTCTGCGAATAATCTGCAAAAAATCAAACAATTTGTTCATAAAACCCTGGTTTGAAGGGAAGCCAGTAATGACTTTAGGGAACAGGGAATATAGTTAAAGGAGTTCTAGCCATAGCATGGGTTTTCTCGCAATTTTGACCTTCAGATCTTAGGACTCTTCTTTTTAGGTTTTATGCACGCTTTTGTAAGCTTAGACCATTTACAGAACGTATTTCTGGTGTGAAAGAGGTCTATTGAATAGTAATGGCACAAACTGGCTTCATTTTTTGTTTAAACCTTCAATTTTGGCTTTAAATTGTTCTTCAGGCTCTTCACAGATTCAGGAAAAGGTAGAATCAGGGTTTTTTGCTCTTCTTGAATAAACTGGACTAAAATGGTTCAATTCAGACACATAAGGATCCTGAATATTTGCAAGGGTTTCTCTAGTCAATCAAAGGGTCTTTAAAGTCTATAAAAGGTTAAAATTACTTCAATTTTGATTTAAATACATATTGCAGTATCGAAATCTGGGGTGTATGAAGGTTTTTCAATGGATAATTGAGTTTTTCAAAGCTTGATTTCTTCATAAACTTCTTTCCAAATGATAACATGTCATTTTTTGTGATGAATACCTATTTGAGTAGGTATTTTGGTTTTTAACTGGGTTTCGAGGTGTCGGGCAGGTTCGGATGGCTCTTGAAGATCTTTGGAAACAAAAAACTGTGGACAAGGTCTGTTTCTTCAGTTGAGAGGATGAATGCACGCAGAAAGGGTTCGATTGTATGTATTATGACGGTTTTATAATGTTTTTAGGTCAAAACAAGTTAGCATTGAATGTGGTCATGTCAAAGCAGAGGCGATTGGCGCTGGAGGCAGAAAACTAGAGTGGTTTACCGCACGGGAGATGGGCGACAAGTTGTTTTGGTTGGATCGGATGCGATCCAATAGGTTGTTGCCGCGTGGAGGAAAGATAAGGGTGGAAAACCACCCTTTTCACATGGAAAGGATAGTGTTGTAATCGCACAATTTTATTTGCGATATGGGCTTATGATCGTTAGATCAGGGATGGCTAATGCGAACGGGTAAGATTATTCTTGAAGTTGCTCGGCGTTCGGAGTGGGTCCGAGGTTCGGTATATGTGGCGCGATGATTTATAACATTATAAATATAAATCTATCATGTTTAAAACCTTGTATTATAGGATTGGCGGAGGGGTAGTATCTCATGTTTTTTTATTAAAACATTTTAACATATATTTCAACCAATAATGCAGGCGCGGATATTAATATATAGTAAATAAAACCTTTTTGACAAGTGTTTAAATACCATAGGGGCGGGGATTATTTTTATATTGAATATGTTTATAATCTATGGGAAAAAAGGGCGGGTATTTATTTCATCACATGGGATATATAACCGTAGATTAAAATTTTAAATAATGTGTTTTTTGGGTTAGTTATTTATAAGGATTTAATAATATACGGGAAGGGTATAAAATAGGGAGTTAATAAATATAAGTTAGAAATTAATATGAAATAAATGTGTAATGTAGGAAATGAATTTAAAATACAAAATTTAAAACCAAGTAAAGTGTAAAGATAGACAAATAAACATAGTTTATCCCATTATTGTTTTTCACACTTAAACTTAGGATAAATGTATTTTGTGGGTTTTTGGGTGTTTTTTGAATGGAGATGAAATTAATTATGTAGGGTTTTTACTTTTTCTAAGAAAAAATGTGTTTTTAATTAGGAAAAGGGAGTATGATTTTGGAAAAGGGGTAAATATGCTGATGAAATGGGTTTTATGTAGGGAATCCAATATTTTTAACCAATCAGTTATTGAGCCTTGGGTTCGATCCCAACAGAAGTCAGAGAAATGCTCTGAGCCTTTTTAACCGAAGGTTTAGAATACTGAATCATTGTGGGTGAGGGGAAATTAGTAATTTTTTCCCGATGATGCTTTATTACATGCTTTGCACAACTGCTTTCTTCATTATTTCTAACATAATACCCATCATTATTTCTAACATTTTTTACTTCATTTTCATGGGTGCATTTAAGCTTGCAACCCTAAATCAATTTTCTTTCAAAACATAAAACTATCTAAGTCTAACCTTATTTCATCTGAGGGCTCATATTAAACTGTTGAGCTCCTCATTTATTCTCTAACTATCTACTGATATGTCAAGTTTAAACTGTTTGACATATCTTTATTCTCTATCTAAAACATGAAATTCAAAGCATGAGAAGTTAAGATTAAATTGTTTAACTGATCATGGATTATGGCATTTAATGACAATTTGCACTTAATCATTATTCTTGCAGTGAAAGTAAACAGTAGTGGCATTTTGACTTGCTCACTTTCAGGTCTTATTTTTACCTCTTTTTTCTTTTTGGGTCTATTTTTTATAAGTCCTTTAATCTTTCTTTTTGGACTTTTACCCTCTTTTCATTTTTTATTTTATTTTTCAAATATGGGAAAACAACTTGCAGAAAGAAAGGTATGTACATATTTACAAGACTATCAAAGTCAATTAAAAAATTATGTATCCTATTATTATAGGACCCTAACAAGTTGGGTGAAGATAGTTGTCGAAGAGAAACACTTTGATGGACTAAAGTGGTTGCTAGCCTGGAAGATTGGAGCTCGGAAATTAGGCCTACCCAAAGGAGTAGATTGGATCAGCCCAAGTACACTATACATAAGGACGTGCAACAGTGTTAGGGGGCAACCCTCCTGGAGTCTCGATGTGTAGATGTCGTAATGGATTAAGGCACTACTAGTGAGCAATACGGAAGCAAAGAACCGGCAGGACGAGATACAACATTGTGTTTTTGAGTGTATCTTGTATACCATAGAATGTTATATTATTTAGATTTGGTTTAATATAACGAAGATTGGGGATTTTACATTATTGTACAATTTTGTTTAAGACTGTGTATATTGTGCATATGTGATTTACTGGTTTATATTTTCCATTGTGCAAAGTAGTTTATGGTTGAGATTCTTGGTTTGGTAGCGTTAGTGATTTAAGACTCTAACCTAAATCCAAGATCACAGAAATTCAACATGGTTTCAGAGTGTGTCTGGACTACTTTGGAAGCTAGTAAATTAGAGTTTGCGCAACAAAGTACAACGTGAGAGAGAGTTGGTCACATTGTGAGGGAAGGCGTCACTACAATGTCCAAGTTGCAGGTAGGTCTCTAATATGAGGATAGGTTGGAAGGGTTGTCTAACTGCACTCCTTGTAATGAAAGGATCAAGTTGGTATTGCAAATCAACAGATCTAGGAATTTTTCGAGAAAAAGGTCAAGCAGCCAACTGAAACAAAGGAGCTGGAAATATGGGAAGATTTGGATACGAAAGCAAGGATGATCATCCTTGATGGTGTGAAGGATTCCTTGATACCTCGTGTGTCCAAGAAGAACAATGCGCATGAGATGTGGAGGGCTCTTCAGAATTTGTTCCAAAATAAGAACAAGAACCAGGCACTGGTATTGGAGGATAAATTGAAATCAACCAATATGATAAAGGGTGAAGGAACAACTTCGAATCTAACAAGGTTGTATCAGGTTTGAGATGAGCTTGATGTCATCGAGGTCAAAGATTCAGATGCAGAGATGGTAAGGATTGCCTTGAAAGGGTTCACCGAGGAATGAAAGCCCTTCATCAAAGGAATGGTTGCCAAGGAGAAGCTTCTAGAATGGAATAGACTATGGGATGACTTCATTCAGGAAGGGTTTCAAGACGAGGATATTCATCCATATAGGAAGGAAAATGAGGACCTGGCTCTTGCATCGAGAATGAACGGTAAGCCGAAGAAGGAATTGAGTAAAATCAAGTGTTTCAACTATGGGGAGATGGGTCATTTTTTGTCAAGATGTCCATTAAAAACGAGAGATGACAAGAAAAGGAAGAAGAAAGGAAATCATATCGTTGCTTTAGTAGAAATGGATGATCTCTCCATGAGATTGGAAGAGGAGGATTTTGCTATGATTTCTCATTTCTTGCAGGGTACTATTCGAGAGGATGGATGGTATGTAGACAATGGTGCGACGAAGCATATGACAGGGTCACAAGAGGTTTTTGAGACTACTTGAATGGGACTCGAAGTTGCACATGGTGTTGGGCGACAAGGGTTAGTTGGAGATACGAGGATCAGGTGTGGTGCCATTCAGGATGGAGACATGACGTATGATGCAAGTCCAGGATGTACTATTTGTACCAGGACTCACATATAATGTGATCTCCATCTCGATGATGGAGGGGAAGGGATTTGAGGTATTGTTCCAGGATGTGAAGGCAAGACTCAGACCTAGAGGCTCTAAGTCTGATAGGATTTTTCTTGGAGTCAGGGAGCTTGGTCTCTACAGGTTGACGAGCAAGCCTGAGGATCATGGGAGGAAGCAGGGATAGGTACAGGTTCCAAGAAGCAGGAGCAGGTGCAGGATTTAGAGAAGAAGGTACAAGTTCCCCAGAAGAAGGTACACTTTTCAGAGAAGGTCCAGGTTCTAGAGGCTTAGAGGGAGTCAATTTCTAGAGGGATTTTGCAAATTCAGAGGGAGACTCTGCAACCCAAGAAGAGCACTTGGTCAGTGGGGAGAAAGGGTGCTTCCACATATGGAAAGAAGGATTCATGGTGAGATTGGAAAATGATACAAAAGAAAAAAAAGAAGCAGGAGGCTTCCAGTGACAACGACACTTCTGAGCAGGGTGTAGTTCACTGTATAGGGACTGCTACGATTGTGAGCACCAAGAGTTGGGCTAGTGTTGCAAGAAGCAATGACGAAGACGTAGTACTTCCTAGTCATGGAGGTACCTCCCTCGCTAAGAGGGAGTGTTGATTTGGATAGCTTGGGAGGTACTCCAAGCCCTAGGGTTTAGGGTTTGGAGGACAAAGCGCCACAAGGGTAGCTTGTGGGCTTGGAACCCAAGTGAGGGGTTTTTCACCCATTGTGACTTGGGCCAAAATCGTGCTAAAGATACAACATATGATGGATGAGGATGATAGTGCTCGATGATACGATTCCAACACATTGAGAATCATTTGAATCCGAGTTGTCGTTAGAGAGAAATGAATTTTTGAAGTTGACTATGTAATTATTGGTTGCCAAGTTAGGTCAGATTGGTGTAAAAAGGTGTCAATAGATGGGTCTGTTCAAATGAATTCATGGAGGCCTTAAAGGATATAAATTGAAGATTCTTTGGATTCATTTCATTAACCAAGTTTGGGCAACATAAGGGAACTCAGTGTTGGAAGGAGCTAAATCGGACCAAAGGAAGAACATTACAACGTGAAGGAGTTTGCCCTAAAACAACGTGGAGATGAGTTGTAGGTACAATGTAAGTGTGGGTTTGTTTTATGGGCTAATGATAGATCTGAATTAGCTGTTTTGAGTGTGGATCGGTGCTAAAAGCAGCACACAAAAAGGCTGCGTTTGAATAAGGGTGAACAAATATTTGTGTGGGCAGATTCAAGGTAAGGGAAACTTTGTTTTGGATTGGGTATGTGACATCTAGTCACTATGGTAGGCCGCAGGCCTTGCCAACCAAAATCAAGGACATCGTGGAGGGTTCTTGGGCTGAAAAGTGGCTAGAACAACAACACATATGGTGAAGACCCTTCCTTCATGAGGCTGCAGTCTTCAAGGGCTGTTTTGGGTGATTGTTTGAGGGTTTTTGCAGCACGTGGGTGCCTTAACAAGTCACAATGAGGAACAACAACAAAAGTATACTTGGAGCAACAATTTTTGGTGTGTTGGGTCTGTGACTTTGGACCAGTTTTTTATCAAGATTTGTTTTAGCATGTTGATGCCAAGTGTTGTACCTCAAGAAACAATCCCTCGACTGTGGTAAGGAATCAGTGCTTAAGGCATTTTGTAAATGTATGTCAAAATTACAATATCAAATGGCCTCTGTTTAACACCTTTGGAATTCAATTACTTAATACCCTCAATAATCTGATATAATGAAAGCCTTCACAATGCCATAACCTATTGATATTTGAATGAAATGAAAATGAGAACTGTAAGGAAAACTCAAAATGATATGTTGAGAAACATAATCTATCACTTTTAAGTTTCAGAGGAAATTCATGGAGAGAGAGGAAACTCGAAATAATAAGCTGTAAACACAGAATCTATTACTTTAAAGTTTCATCAGGAGTTTGTGAAGAGAGGGGAAACTCAAAATAATATGTTTTAAACACAAAATCTATTACTTTTAAGTTTCAGGGAGAATTTGTGAAGGGAGAAGAGATGAAGTGAAGGAGCGCAAATTAAGGTTATTTAACTGTTACTCACAGATGTAATGAAGGGACCGACTACTACATTACTTCACTTCATTCAAAGAGGAATCAACACAGAGCAAAACTGGAAAGACATATCAACATCAACAGGTGTAAGAAACTTGATTTTCTTTCTTTTATTTCTTAGAAAATTCAGTACCAATTTAACAGTCATCCAAAGGTCCAAAACTCGGAACCCATTTTCTTTATTTCTATCTACTCAAATACATCCAAATAGTTCGTAACTGCTGAACTTCTTGAAACTACTTCGACTACCTAAAATGTTAAAATTACTTATGCAATCATACCAAGAAAACAAATTGAAATTGGAAATATCATTCATTTTACTGAATCTGATTGTTGTTGATGCATCCCCTGAAGTGTCGAGGTGTCCTTTCTGGTTATGATGCGATAGTTGCACAGTTCTATAACAATGCCTCGGTGCCCAACTTGACCTAGATGTCGTGCTTCCAACAGTGTCACTATATGTTCTTCTGCCTGACTCTGCCTATGCCTTTGTGTGTGCCTACAACGTTCCATCTTCTCTTCATCAACCGCTGCAATACTTGGACTTGAACCATATTCTGTTCACCTTTGGAGAACACATCGCGTCCGATTTATATCGCATTTTGGCGTTTCACCGGCTTTACGTTATAATCCTTCATTTATTCCTTCGATGTGATTTAACACAAGAAATGCCTTACCTTCGGATTTGAAAACCTTTGGAGTTCACTTTTGAAACCACATCTCTTCTACTCACAAATCGCAAATCAGAGATTTTATTATGAAAGACAGAAGGTAAGTGTTAAAATGTGCGATGTGCGAAGTGCGACGGGGGGAAGGTGACGGGGCAAGCAGAGGTGGGGCCAATCGAAATCACAAATCGATAGATTTGTTATGAGACATGGAAGATAAGTGTTAAAATGTGTGATGTGCGACGGATGGAAGGTGATGTGGCAAGACAGAGGTGGGACCGCGCTCGCAAATCTCATATTGCAAGGTTTATATGTAAGCGGAGGGTGGTAAATGTTAAAATGTGCGATGTGAAATGTACAAGAGGGATGACGTGGAAGGGTGGAGGTGGGACCACCCACAGATCACATGTTGCAAGTTTTATATGGGAGCAAGCGGAGGGTAAACGGTAAGATTTGCGAAGTGTGATATGCGATGGAAGGCCGACATGTGGCTCTTCTTCACAATCTCCGATCCATTAATTCTCTCACATCTTTATTTGTGATATCCGTTCTTCACCGCTTATCTCTAACTTAGATCTCGCAATCTAATCTTGTCCATCCATCTGACTTGCGTTCCTGTGCTATGATCTCTGTCGTCCATCTCTCCGTTTCAATTTTGCGCTTTGATCCAGACCGTCTATTTTCCTCTTTGTGCCTCCTCTAAAACACTTAATTTATTTTAAGGTAAATGCGCTATTTCTCTACTTTCTATGATTTGAAAGTAAAGGGCATAGGCTCTAGCTATCACCACATAATGTCCTTTATTGAAACTTGAAACCACTTGCGGGGGAACTTAAGCGGTTTTTTGGAATTTGAAGAGAGTGTTCCCGCAGTTAATGTCAATTGTCGATTGCAGGTGAGCATATTTAACGAGACTGCTTGCGGGGGCACTCCTTGGTATAAATCTCGTGAAATTTGTGTTCCCGGATTGCCATTGGTTCTGGGCGCAATGAATACGAGCCTTCACTGTACTCGAACTTGGAATAATGATAATCTTGTTTAATTTTAACTTCAATACATCTTAGCATTAAACGGTATTCTGTAGCGATAGTCCCTCCCGAGCTTGCGAATGAGCCCGACTCGACCTCGACCAGTGTGTAATGTTCTGAACATGCCCATTAGTCCGGCTCTTGAACTATTCGGCACGTGAATGAGCCCGACTCGACCCACCTTCACATGTAATCAAGTGTGTTAGTGTACCAACATATAAATCAAAATTCTTCTTGGACATACAAAAATTTACCTTTTCTAACATATATGCTTTTTTGGTGTTTTGAAAAATATTTTAAAGGTAAATGCAAATGAGCCACAACACCAAGTATATGACATTCTAAGGTGTAGAAGTGTCATATTAGGTGCAGATTCGGTAGTAATGAGTTTGGGAGCCATAGGACTATTGGAGGACAGCGTGTTGGCTACCCAAAGTTGCCCTAGATGAGATATCTTTAAGGACGAAGAGCAGTTGAAGGTTGGGTGGATATAGGTGCCGAAGAGCAACATTTTAATGGACTAAATTGGTTGCTAGCCTAGCAGACTGGAGCTCAGGAATTAGGCCTAACAAGAGGAGCATATCGGATTAGCCTAAGTACACTCTACAGAAGGACATGCAATAGTGTTAGGGGGAAACCCTCCTGGAGTCTCGATGTGTAGATGCCTTGATGGACTAAGGCACTACTAGTGAGCAGTACAGAAGTGAAGGACCGACAGGACGAGATACGACATTGTGTTTGTCAGTGTATCTTGTATACAATAGAATATTTTATTATTTATATTTGGTTTAATATAACAAAGATTGGGGATTGTACATTATTTTACAATTCTGTAGTAATATTCCAAATGGGAAATAAACAACAACACAAAGCAACATAAACAAAAAATATGACAAATAGAAGCATACACAGAATACACTACAAATAAACCAGAATAGCTGAGCCATTTAATTATATTTCTGAAAAGAGGGATAGGTACAAAGAGTGCTCAGAATGATAGCACCTTGGCCTGCTCTAGGCAAGCTGAAAATATCTCTCTCTCCCTACTCAGAAAGTCTACTCAACCTCTGCTTTGCGCTGCTCCTCTACGTTGTCCTGCTGGAAATGATGCTACTGGCTGGAAATGGATTGCAAGAAAGGGTTGCTCTGTTGCTCAGAAAAATTTTAAACTCAGTCACCGGACTCCATCCAAAAACCCAAAATAACCTGCGAATGAATTCTAGAAAGGCTGACCTTGGAGCTTCACCCCCTTTGGATGACTACTCATTTCTGCTAGGTACGCTGGCCTATGAGATGGAATGCTGGAAAAGAAAGGCCTCCAACTACCCAAGGAACTTAGCTATGGAAGGGTTAATCCCCTCACAAACCTTCAGACTAAAATCCCACAAGTTCTCTCCTCTCCCAGAGCTGACATCCTCCTAGATTCCTTAATCCCCTGAGTGACTGCACTGCCCTGGGTTGACTACGTAATCCTGGTGGCTGATCCAAAAATACTACTCTAAAAAATTGAAGGTATGGATCCTCTCCTGAGCGGGCACTCAAAGTCCCCCGAGGATGAGGTTGGGATCCCCGCTCGGAGACACCCATGTGCTAAACAACACTGCAGACTCAGCTAAACAACTTAAGTGTGCTCTAGTCTTGACATACAAACAATCAAAAGATGTATGAATTAATGAGAAAGACTGCCTTCATCCATTTTTATGCTAATGATTCTACAACGTTCCCTTGGGCCCACTAGTGTTGTTCTGTCCCTTTTCCACGATGTCCCTACGCTGCTCTGTGATGCCTGTCCCATGCTGCCACTGTGCGGCTTGGCCCCACACTGCCTCTGCACTGTCCCAACTGCCTCCTCTCCTGCGCTATCACTTGGCCTCATGGGTCCCGCTTTGTATTTTAGTAATTATGCCTAGTGACTTTAGGAAAGTGATTTTATTCTAATGTTATTATGGGTCCCTTCACCCCTTTATTTCCTGCTAAACTTTAGGAAGACAAAAAATAATCAAAATGAATATTCCAATTAGCTATCTGTTAATTAGGAATATTACAGTCCTCCTCGCCAAAATGTTTCTTGTCCTCAAGAAACTACAAGGATGGATGTTGTAGGATCTTCTCCCCCTCCCAAGTGGCATCCTCATTTGGAAGGCTCCTCCTCGTGATCAGATATTCCTTGACTGTCCTGCTCCTCATTTGTCTCTCCCGAGTGTCTAGAATGGCCTCTAGTTGCAGCACCAAATTCCCCTCATCATATGTGGGTGGAAGTTCCATAGTGGCAGTCACCTGTTGCCCCAGAGCCTTCTTCAAGCATGAGACATGGAAGATGTTATGGATCCGGCTCCCAGTCGGTAGCTCTATCTCATACACTACCTCCCCAACTCGTCTAATCACCCTCTATGGTCCATAAAGCAGGGTTTGAGCTCCTCAGCTCCCTTCTGCTTCAACGTGCACTGTTTGTATGGCTAAAGACAGAGGTAAACTAGATCATCTACCTCTCTCTACATACAATTTTTGTTGGTTCTGCGTTGTGGCCAGGTTGTCCTTGAGAGCCTGGAGTATGTCTTGGATCTCTTGGATCCAATATTTGGCCCTTGGGGCCTTGCTTTCTCCAAACATGACATCAAAAAAAGTTAGCGCATGATATCCATAATAAGCATAAAATTGAGACATATCGATCGACATATGGAATTTCATGTTGTAGTAGTAGAATCCCAGGTGAAGCCAATGTAGCCAAGCCTTCTGCTAACCCGAGACATAGTTTCTCAAGTAGCCCTCCAACCACTTTCTCACTATCTCTGTCTGCCCATTCGTTTGAGGGTGATAAATGGTACTAGGTGTCAACTCGATACCCACCAAATGGAATAACTCCTGCCAAAAACCGCCCATAAACCAATTGTCCCGATCCCTAACTATGGTATTTGGGAGACCATGGAGCTTGAAAATATCCCGGAAGAAAAATTTGGCTACTTGTGAAGTTGTATATCGTACAGAAATGGCGAAAAAGTGTGCATACTTTTTCATTCGATCAACAACTACAAAGATGAAATCATTTCCCTGCACCATGGGAAACCCTGTAATAAAATCCAGGGAGATGATCTCCCATTTCCCCTCTGAAATGGGAAGCGACTGTAGCAAACATGCAGGGTGACTCAATTCTCCTTTGTTCCTCTAAAAAAATTTGCACTCCCTGCCATGTCGGAGTACGTCCTCCATGAGAACCTCTCTCGTATGGCCCTGCAAGTCTTGGTAAACCCCTAATGTCCCAAAAGAGGTGAGTCATGGGTTGCACACAAGATCTTCTCCCTGAGATGGGAGTTACCTGTCAAGAAAATCCTATCCTAGTAATAGATGACCTCATCCATCACCCGATACCTGTCATCTGTCACCTTCCCATCCAACACCTCGTACGAAAAACGGTCCTTGGAATACTCCACCAACAGCTGGTCCCTCCAGTCTACGTCAAGGCTATCATCAAGGACAACGCTAGTAGTCTCCATGACAAGGCATCTGCTACCACATTGTCCTTCCCTTTGACATACTCAATGTCAAAATCATAGACCTGGATTTTGCTAACCCATTTCTGTTGTCTCTCCTGCAATTTTTTGTGCTCAAGGAAAAATCGAAGGCTGTTGTGGTCAATCCTCACTCGAAAGCTGTTACCTACCAAGTATTGCCAGAACTTGGCCAACACATGCATGATGTCCAACATCTCTTTGTCATATATTAGGTAAAATCTCTCATGCGGCAGTAGCTTTCGACTCTCAAAAGCGATAGGATTCCCCCCTGCATCAAAATTATTCCTACCCCCTCTCCTGAAGCATTACACTCCAACATAAAGGGCACTGTGAAATCCAACAATGCCAACACCGTGCAACTGCTCATCACCTCCTTGAGCGTGTCAAAGGCCCTCTGCATAGCATCAGTCCATCCAAAAGCCCCCTTCTTGGTGAGAGCCTTGAGGGGTGCTACAAGTTGTGAAAATCCCTTGACAAACTTCTGGTAGTAGGTGTAGATGCCTACAAACCCCTAGAGTTCTGTCACATTCTTCGGTTCCGGCCAATCCCGGATGGCCCAGATCTTCTCCTCATGGACCCTTACTGCGTCCACTCTGATGATATGCCCCAAGTGGAGGATCTCTGTAAGCACAAATTTTCACTTGGATAGCTTATCATAGAAATGCTTCTCTTCCAAGATATGCAGTACAAACTCAATGTGATGCAGGTGTTCCTCCCATGTGTGACTATAGATGAGAATGTCATCGAAGAATACCATCACAAACTTCCTCAGCTGACCATGGAAGATGTGGTTCATACAAGACTATAAAGTGACCGGAGTATTGGTCAGCCCAAAGGGCATCACCAAGAACTCAAAGTGGCCATAGTGGCATCTGAACGTAGTCTTGGGGACATCCTGGTCCCTCACCTTGATCTGATGGTATCCCGACCTCAGATCGATCTTCAAGAAGAACTTCGCTCCCCTCTGTTATCACTCTGCCAGATTCCCAAGGCTGAGGAAGGAATCCCAACAGAGGTAACCACAAACCAAGATTTTGACTTGATAGCTAGCGCTATCAAGTCGGAGAGGGCTCTCTCCAAAAGGGTCACAGCTAGGAGGGCTAGAGAAATTAAGGTTTTTATGCTAGATATAGAGTGTAGGGGGTTGTTTGAATTGATTTGGTTGGGGAAATCAATGGATAAAGGAATTAGGTCAAGGAAAGCTAGGTAGGGGCAAATGAATTAGGGTTGCAAGGATCAATGGAGCAAGGTAGGTATAATGCCAATCACTTGAAGGAAATGTTTGTGGAATGGTTTTGAAATTGTAAGAAGGTCGAGAAAAGCATAAGATATGTATTTTTCTCAGACAAAAGATAATGAACAAAATATGACCAGTTACCTAAAACAGAGCATGGCAGACATGTATTCTGAATTTCAAAATTGTAAAAGATCATAACATAGACATGAAAGTGAATATGAACAATACATTCAAACACATGATACTGAAGAAAAAACTATGAAAGACATTCAATACCACCTGTATCCCATAAATGTAGCTGCAACTCCTCTTTATTAGCTTGGCCAAAACTGAGTACAAGTTCCCTTGATCAACTAGAAAAATCAAATTGATTCCAACTCCAACTAGTATTACATTGGATTTCTACAATTTATAGACAAATTTACAAAGTCTGCGGCAAATATCAGATCCATAATTATTTCTAACAACAAAGCTAATTCCTAACCTCTAGGAACATAAAATTGTTTATTTTCTTAAATTAAATCGAACTGCTTGCCCAAGTCTTCGAATTCATGATCTGGAAGAATTTGGGGAAATATCCCTTGCAGGTCTGCACCTTGAGAACAAGGATAAATATTGATAATATGTTTTATTGTGCTGACTGTTGAGCTGAATCGACCTTTTTTCCTACGCTGCGCTGCTTATTTGCTGACTACCCTTCCGAATTTCTGTTGCAGACTACCTTTTCATTAATTTTCAATATGAAAACAGGCGGAATTATTTTAACATAAAATCCTTTTTCTTTTTTTAAATAATGCAAATTGCTTTTTCTTTTAAAAATAGCAAGAATCCTTTTGAACTGGCAATTTTTTTTTTGGATAGATTTAGCACGGATCATTAGATTGGCTGTTCCCAAACGATCACTATATTAACAAACATTTTGGATAGATTTGGTAAATAAAGGCATGGAGCAGAGTTTAGCGTAGTATAGAGGGTGAATGGTGGAAGTACTAAATACAAGGCAGAGAAGAATATCACAATCGCAAGAGCTGGAGCAGACAAAAATGGTCTTGACATATAAATTTGCGATATGCGAAAAAGTAGGTGATGTGAGTAGGTAATGGTGGGTCAGTTGTGAATCACAAGTCGGGCATATTTTCAAAGTAAGAATTGTGATTTGCGATATCACAAATCGCAAAGTCAAAGGCTATCGCAACTTGGGGTCAAACTTTATTACAGATCGGTGGAGGGTGCTTATTGCATATCGACGAGCGCAAATTATAACAATTAATTACGGTGTCTTAATACTAGACTTATAAATGGCCAATTGCGATATGCGATGGGTGGCGAGGAAAAGGTGACGTGGCGGTAGGTAGGTAAGGGTCCCACGTAATATCGCATCGGCATTTTGGAGTGGTAGCACATGAATGTGGTAAATATTTATTACGATGGACGATGGAGGAAGAGGTAACGTGGTGGTAGGCAGGTAAGGGTCCCACATAATATCGCATCAACATTTTGGAGCAGTAGCACATGAATGTAGTAAAGATTTCTACGATGGTCGATATAAGAAAAGGCAGAAGGGATCCTACCAAAGGTTTTAAGCGGCAGTTTGTTGTATATGATATGTAACATATCATGCGGCAAGGTTTATGGTATAATGTTATATAACATGACTGTTTGATGGGTAAGCACAGCTATAACATAAAAAATTCAGACTTTAATATAAGTGGGTTTATAAAGTAAGAAGTCCCAAAAGGTTATGTATGTGGCTTTTGGGGTTTAAATGGGATTTAAAGCGCTAAATTATGGGTTTTAAATAGAGTTTAGGCTATATAGTAAATGAATTTTGGGTTTGGGGTAATAACTTGGATAATTTAACTAATGAAATGAAATGTTTGGATATTGGGGAAAAAGGTGAAAAAAAAAATGAAGCGAGGTCAATGATAATGATGGAGATGAGGTGAAAACAAAGTAAAATAAGGTGGGATGGGTGGGATAAAAATACCAGTGTTATCATCGGCTCCAACTGGGGAAGATAGCTCAAAAGGAGGTGTCTAGAACCAAATATCTCTGAATTTGTAGATCAATGCCTTATCCATTGGGCAATGGAGTCCAATCTGTAAACTGAAACAAAAACTAAAACTGAAAACATACTGCAAACTTCAACCCTCACTAACGGATCATCAAAGCATTAGAGGCTTCACCTCGAGCTTCAAACCTTGATGAATTCTGTCAACACTTGCTGAAAGTAAAATAAAATCAAACTGAAATGATACCAACCTACTCTAATTTGCTATACAATTGCTGCTTAGGTGAAATGATCCTTCCAGTTTAACCAATCCAGGAGATGGCCACTCACTGAAGTTCTTCTCTTACTTTTCTCGAGTAGGCAGAATGATGTACATGTAGGCAACTCACAATAAAAACTGAAACCAACGTTTATGTTGACAAATGAGACAAAATTCATCTTCTATAATGATTGCAAAAGACTGCTAAAGGGATCTTGAAAATCCTGAAGCATTACCTTATCTTGAGATCCAACAGCAAAAATACAAGTACTCCCTTCATTATGATCGAAAAGAACACTTGGTTGTTGATCGATAGGAAGGCATAGGGAAGTATAACCTTCTGTTATTTGAGTGTTGGCTGAAAATTCCTTAAGCATGAGAAATGCTGACTCAATCTCTGGCATTTTGACTCTCTCAGGTTCATACTCCTCAAATTTATAGTCTAAATCATCCTTAAACAAGAAACATTCTTCAATATTATCAAACATGATAGCCCTATCATCTTCATGAAAAGCAACAGTATCTGCTAGTTGATCTCCTTGCAGGGAATCATCATCATAAATTGGTTACTCACATCAATTTCCTGTATAGTTTCATCAAGCTCTTCATCGAAATTATCTTCATATTTATCGTACTTAGGCAAATTCAGGTTCAAGGGAAACTTTATCAAATATGAACACTGAAAAAGGAGATTGTCTTTCTTCATGATGATCTATAAATCTAGTTTCAGGATTGTCCTCATTTAAACTTAGATTTTCAATTTAAAAAATGGAATAAGTTTTACCAACACTTTCTTGACTATGTAAACATTGCAAACTTGCTTTAGCTTGGACTTTAGTATGACTTTTCAGGAGCTGATCTATCTCATTTTTAGACAGCGGAGAAAGTACTTTTTGTTTTCTTTTGATAACACAGTAATCGTCTTCTTTCTCTCCAAAAGATTCACAAGGATGTTGAATATCTTCTTTAACCTTTGGTTGATCAACTTGTTGGATTGCTTCAATAATTGTTTCCTGTGGGAAGTCTTTATGTACATCAAGACAATATACATCATTCTTTTCTTCATGAGAGAAAACACTTGCTCTTTTTGGTGACGAAAAGGATTGTCATGCAAAGCCTCCAAGATCTCTTCATCCATGAACTTATTATCATCATAATAATCCTCTAGGTTTTGAATGAAAACCTCAAATTGATCACAACAATTATTAACCAAAGACAAAGAAGGGTAGGACTCCTTGTATTCTTCATAAAATATTGAATGGAAAACTCTAACAGAACAAATACTAGCAGGTGGCAAACCTTCATACCAAGATTGTGCTTTTCCTTCAAGACAAGCCATGAAAATCTTTAAGAGACAATCTTCAGGAAATTCAACCTTCAACTTGCGTGTATGCATGTGAAATTTAACCAGATGTAAAGCAGCATCATTCCTATCATCATCTTTAAACATAGGCAAATTCCTTTGCTAATCTACCTTAGGAATTTTATTTGGGAAACATGGAATGTGATCCCGACTCATGGGAGCATACCTTCTTGCAACAGTTTCCATCTTTAAAATTCTTGAAGCTACTGATCTTCATGCACTGGAGTCGCCATGAAGTGTTGATTTTCTAGATATTTCAGTCAATGGAGTTTCCAGATGAATGGTTCAAACTTCATTGGTGTCCAACTGTTGTTCACCATCAACAATTAGATCTATATATTTTTCATTCTTTCCCAGGGAATATTTGTCTTTTCTCCTCCCCAACAATGGCGCCAAGATGTTATCACTCCGCCAGATTCCCAAGGCTGAGGAAGGAATCCCAACAGAGGTAACCACAAACCAAGCTTTTTACTTGATAGCTAGCCCTATCAAGCTGGAGAGGGCTCTCTCCAAAAGGGTCACCACAGTCAGGAGGGCTGGAGCAATTAAGATTTATAGGCTAGATATAGAGTGCAGGGGGTTGTTTGAATTGATTTGTTTGGGGAAATCAGTGGATAAAAGAATTAGGTCAAGGAAAGCTAGGTCAGGGAAAATGAATTAGGGTTGCAGGGATTAATGGGGAAAGGTAGGTACAATGCCAATCACTTGAAGAAAATGGTTGTGGAATGGTTTTGAAATTGTAAGAAGGTCGAGAAAAGCATAAGATATGTATTTTTCTCAGACAAAAGATAATGAAAAAAATATGATCAGTTACCCAAAACAGAGCATGGCAGACATGTATTCTGAATTTCAAACTTGTAAAAGATCATAGCATAGACATGAAAGTGAATATGAACATTACATTCAAGCACATGATACTGAAGAAAAAACTATGAAAGACATTCAATACCACAGGTATCCCATAAATGTAGCTGTAACTCCTCTTTATTAGCTTGGCCAAAACTGAGTACAAGTTCCCTCGATCAACAAGCAAAATCAAACTGATTCCAATTCCAACCAGTATTACATTGGATTTATGCAATTTATAGACAAATTTACAAAATTTGAGGCAAATCTCAGATCCAAAATCATTTCTAACAGCAAAGCTAACTCCTAACCTCTAGGAACATAAAACTATTTATTTGCTTAAATTAAATCGAACTGCTTGCCCAAGTCTTCGAATTCATGATCTCGAATAATTTGGAGAAATATCCCTTACGGATTTGCACCTTGAGAGCAGGGATAAATGTTGATAATCTGTTTTATTGTGCTAACTGCTGAGCTGAATCAACCTTTTTTCCTGCGCTGCGCTACTTATTTGCTGACTGCCCTTCCGAATTTCTATTGCGGACTACCTTTTCATTAATTTTCAATATGGAAATAGGAAGAATTATTTTAACAGAAAATCCTTTTTCTTTTTGTAAATAATGCAAACTGTTTTTCCTTTTAAAACTAGCAAGAATCCCTTTGAAGTGACGAAAAAACTTTTGGATAGATTTAGCACGGATCATTAGATTGGCAGTTCCCAAACAATCACTATATTAAGAAACCTTTTAGATAGATTTGGTAAATAAATGCATGGAGCAGAGTTTAGCGTATTATAGCGGTGGAATGGCAGAAGTATTAAATACAAGGCAGAGAAGAATATCACAATCGCAAGAGCTAGAGCGGACATAAATGGTCTTGACATACAAAATTTGCGATAAGCAAAAAGGTAGGTGACGCAACTAGGTAATGGTGGGCCAGTTGCAAATCGCAAGTCAGGCATATTTGCTAATATAAGAAACATAAGGTAAGAATTTTGATTTTCGATTTGCTAAGAAACTGGATTCGTTGGTCTGGCCATCATGTCCCGAATCCAGCGAATCAGAAACGATTCTTCTAAATTCATGTCCAGTGGATCGTGTCTTATCGTGTCCGTACAGGCACATCATGTCCCGATCGTGTCCTGTACGGACACGATCATGTACTGATCCGACGGACACAACAGACAGACAAAAGCCCTCCACAACTTTTAAAAAGTTCATTTGGCCTCTCATTTCTCACTTTGTGCATGCATGTCTTTATATTTTGGCCTCTCATTTCTCACTTTGTGCATGCTTGAGGTAGCTCTACTTGGCCATAAACAAGGAACAAAAATGCTCTAGATGCATTAAAAATCTACAACAAAAAAATTTCAAACTTGCATTAGTGAAATGTGTGAACTAAAATTAAAAGGCACAACCTATACAACACCTCACTCACACATGGGGTGTCTCACTTTGAGAATCTACTCCTGCAAAAGTGCAATAAGTTGTCTCTATTTTCAATGAGAAAAACAGACCCTCTGAATAGAGTACTACTAGTCTTTTAAACATAGACAGAGGTTGGAGTTACCAGAATACCAATTGCACATCATTAAGGCGAATACAAGTCTTCACTGTATTCAGGACACGTGGCCCATTGTGTATCAATGTATCATGTATCTTAAATCTTTGTAAAACTTACATCTAGATGAAGATCTATGTTTGAATCAATGAATTTGTGTAAGAAATATCTAATTTTTAATATATATATATATATATTGTGTCTGGATGTGTCCTGTTCTGAGGGTCACCATGTCCCAAATATGACACTCGAATCTGCATGTCCATCGTGTCCCATGTCGTCGTGTCTGGTGACTCAGGCGATTTGCGATATCGCAAATCGCAAAGTCAAAGGCTGTCACAACTCGAGGTCAAACTTTATTGCATATCGACGGAGGGGGCTTATCGCATATCGACGATCGCAAATTATAACAATTAACTGTGATGTCTTAATACTAAACTTATAAATGGCCGATTGTGATATGCGATGAGCGACGGGGAAAAGGTGTTGTGGCGGTAGGCAGGTAAGGGTCCCACGCAATATCACATCGATGTTTTGGAGCGGTAGCACATGAATGTGGTAAATATTTCTTGCGATGGCCGATGTGCGATGACCGATGGAGGAAGAGGTGACGTGACGATAGGTAGGTAAGGGTCCCACATGATATCGCATCGATGTTTTGGAGTGGTAGCACAAGAATGTGGTAAAGATTTCTGCGATGGCCGATATGCGAAGAGGCACAAGGGGTCCTACCAAAGGTTTTAAGTGGCGGTTTGTTGTATATGATATGTAATATATCACGTGGTAAGGTTTATGGTATAATGCTATATAACACGATTGTTCGATGGGTAAGCGGAGCTATAACATAAAAAATTCGGACTTTAATATAAGTGGGTTTATAAAGTAACAAGTCCCAAAAGGTTATGTATGTGGGTTTTGGGGTTTAAATGGGATTCAAAGCACTAAATTATGGGTTTTAAATATAGCTTAGGCTATATAGTAAATGAATCTTGGGTTTGGGGTAATAAATTGGATAACTTAACTAATGAAATGAAATGTTTGGATATTAGGGAAAAGGGTGAAAAAAAACCGAAGCGAGGTCAATGATAATGATGGAGATGAGGTGAAAGCAGAGTAAAATAAGGCGGGATAGGTGGGATGAAAATACTAGTGCTAACACCCTCAACTCATCCATCAACTCATCAATCTTGGGTATGGGGTAATGATTCTTCTTGGTTTTCTTGTTGAGTGCTTTGTAGTCGATGCACATCCTTAATGTGCCACCCTTCTTCACCAAGACTATGGAATAAGTCAAGGGACTAGTGTTGGGCCTGATGTATCCCAACGCCAAGAGCTCATGTATGGCTCGTTCAATCTCATCCCTGTAGGCTTTGGGGTGCCTATAGGGGGTGGTGATTACTGCTTAGATCCCCTGCTCCAGCTCAATAGTATGCTCAAACCCCCGGTCTGGTGGTTGCCTCGGTGGTATGTCCCCAAAAACCATGGAGTAACGGTCCAATATAGACTGCACATCGGGATGTACTGGCTGCCCTGCGACTTTTGCCTCTTAAATACGCAACTCCACTGCCCACTCTACGTCTCCCTTCTAGGAATCTGCCTCCATCAAGACTGTTTGGAGAGGGTATGTATGCATGCCTTTGATCATCACGTGCTTCCTACTCTTCTTATTCGTCCACTCCATATCCAACGTCTCCCAATTTGTAGTGACCTTACCAAGCGTAATAAGCCACTGCACACCCAATACCACATTGGTATCTGGAATTTCAACCAAGAAAAAGTGATCCATCATGGTGTATGTCCCCATAGTCATTGCTAATGTTGGAACATACTGCATGCACTACATGGTCCTGGAACCTGGAACCAACATGGAGAAACCATCAAAACTCTTTGTCGGTATGCCCCTTCGCTGCACTAGTTGGGCATCAATGAAGTTATGTGTGGCCTTGCTGTCTACCAACACTAAAACATGTTGTTCCTGGACCGTGCCTCGGACTCTCAACGTAAAATACTTGAGAACTCCCCGCAAAGATGCAAGGACTCCTCCAGTGGGTGCAAACGCTGCTCTTGCTGCTTCCGAGGGAGGTGGTGGTGGACGATCTCCTCCTAGTGCACCAACGCTTGCATCTCCCTCCAACTTATCACATGCCTCTTCTTCTCCCTCACTATCAGAGAAGACCTCAATGTAGTGTGCCTTCCCCGTGGCACAACGATGACCCGATGCCCATGGCTCCTGGCAAGTGAAGCATAGTTTCCTCCATCTCAAATCTCTCTGGGTATCATCATCCAATTGCACTCGGCCTTGGTTCCCCCTCGAGGGTGGAGCTCTCGTGTCTTTCCCCCTCTGCTGGAACACTGGTTTGTGGGGAAAAGGAGCTCTCGTCTTTGGCATGGCATCTTGTAAGTCCCTAGTCCTCCCCACTATGTCCTGCAACATAGTAGGCCTAGTGGATTTGAAAAGCCTACGTAAAGGTTTTGCTAAGCCGTCAATAAACATATATACTCTCCTGGCCACTGAAAGGTCTGGAACCATCACCGAAAGCTTCAGGAACTCAGTTATGTAAGTCTCCGGGCTCCCTGTCTGTTTGAGCTTAATCAACTCAACAAAGTGTTCCGCTGGGTCCTTTCGGTAAAATCTCTCCACTAGCCTCCTAGTGAACTCTGCATACGTTGTCACCCCTGCGTGACCCAGAGTAGACATCCTATGGAAGCACCAGTCGTGGGCTTCCCCCTCAAGGTCTAGTATTGCCACCTTGATGGCCTCTTACCTCTGCCATTTGGTTCAGTTGAAAATAAATGCCCAACTTCTCCACCCAAGCCTTAGTCGAACACTTTGATGATCCATCATAGGTGGGCAAGAAAATTTTTCCAATGGTACGTTGCAGGTCACTCCCCTGTGTGTACCCTCCTCCTCTATTATGGATGCGTGGTCTCCTATTGTTTTTCAACTGGCGAAACTTGTTGAAGGTGAGGGCATCTCCAAACTCTGGCACATACAACTAATACTCTGCAAAATACTCCTCGTAATGAGCCACCTCCGGCTACTGGGGTCCTCCCATTCATACTCTTGAAGTCAAGAATGTGAGCATGGTGGAACGTAGTGGAGTGGGTAGCACTACTTGCTATGCAGCATTCTGCTCCAAAACATGGTGAGAAGTACCGTATCCTTCTCCGTTGTGAAACTCCCTTAGGATCTCACACTGTCTGTTTTCTCCGACAATCTTATGCCCCATTTCCTATATCTTTTTGGAAAGATCTTGCATTGATTTCAAGAGGAGGTTACCAAAATCCTTCCCCTCATCTATCTCATTTTCCATTGGGGCCTTCCCTTTTTCTTCCTTGACTGGAACATTGTCCTCTTCTGCAGGTGTGATTTCGAGCCCTCACTCTCTGCTCTTGTACCTCTACTTCCGGTATGTGACAAATTATCTATCTCCGAGTGTCATAGAATGATCGCTCCACAGGCTAAACCAAGTCTATGAGCTCTAATACCACTATAATATCCCAAATGGGAAATAAGCAACAATACAAAGCAACATAAACAAAAAATATAGCAAATAGAAGCATACACAAAAAACACTGCAAACCACTGAGCCATTTTATTATATTTATGAAACGAGGGATAGGTACAAAGAGTGCTCAAAATGATATCACCTTGGCCTGCTCTAGGCAGGCTGAAAATATCTCTCTCTTCCTACTCAGAAAGTCTGCTTAACCTCTGTTCTGCGCTGCTCCTCTACGCGTTCTTGTTGTAAATGATGTTGATCGCTGGAAAGGGTTGCTTTGTTGCTCAGAAAAATCTGAAACCCAGTCACCAGACTCTCCTCCAAAAACCTAGAATAACCCACGAAGGAATTTCAGAAAGGCTAACCCCGGAACTTTACCCCCTTGGGATGACTACGCACTTCTGTTGGGTACGCTGGACTCTGAGATGAAATGCTGGAAAGAAAGGCCTCCAACTAACCAAGGAGCTTAGCTATGGAAGGGTTGATCCCCTCCCAAACCTTTAGAATGAAATCCCACAAGCTTTCTCCTCTCCCAGAGTTATCCTCCTCCTAGACTGCGTAATCCCCTGAGTGACTGCGCTGCCTTGGGGCTGACTGCGTAATCTTGGTGGTTGATCTAACAATGTTGCTCTCAAAAACTCAAGGTATGGCTCCTCTCTTGAGCGAGCACTTGAAGTCCACCGAGGAAGAGGTTGGGATCCTCGCTCGGAGACACCTATGTGCTAAACAACACTACAGACTCAGCTAAACAACTTAGGCATGCTCTAGTCTTGATAGACAAAAAATCAGAAGATGTATGAATGAATTCGAAAGGGTGCCTTCATCCCCTTTTTATGCTAATGAGCCTCCAACGTTCCCATGGGCCCACTAGTGCTTCACTGTCCCCACGCAGCCTAGCCCCACGCCGCCTTGGCGCTGTCCCAACTGCCTTGTCTCCCACGCTGTCACTTGGGCTCATGGGTCCCGCTTTGTCTTTTAATTATTCTGCCTAGTGACTTTAGGAAAGTTCTTTTATTCTAATGATAATTTATGGGTCCCTTCACCCCTTTATTTCCTGCTGAACTTTAGGAAGGCAAAAATTAACAAAAAATGAATATTCCAATTAGCTGTCTACTAATTGGGAATATTACAGCCCTCCCCACCAAAATATTGCTTGTCCTCAAGCAACTGCAAGGATGGATGCTGCAGGATCTTCTCCCCCTCCCAAGTGGCATCCTCATTTGTAAGGTTCCTCCACCTGATCAAATATTCCTTGACTATCCTACTTTTCAATTGTCTCTCTCGATTATTAAGAATGGCCTCTGGTTGCAGCACCGAATGCCCCTCATCATTTGTGGGTGGGAGCTCCATAATGGAAGTAACCTGCTGCCCCAGAGGTTTCTTCAAGCATGAGTCATGGAAGATGTTACGGATTCGGCTCCCATTTTATAGCTCTAGCTCATAAACTACCTCCCCAACTCGTCTAATCACCCTGTATGGTCCATAGAAGCGGGGTTTGATATTCTTGGCTCCCTTCTACTTCAGCGTGGATTTTTTGTATGGCTAAAGACAGAGGTAAAATAGATCATCTACCTCAAACTTTCTCTCTATGCGACCTCTGTCTGCATACAAATTTTGTTGGTTCTGCATTGTGGCCAGGTTGTCCTTGAGAGCCCAGAGTATGTCTTGGCTCTCTTGGATCCAATCTTTGGCCCTTGGGACCTTGCTTGCTCCAAACATGACATCAACATAAGTTAGAGCATGGTATCCATACAAAACACAAAATGGAGACATACCGATCGACATATGGAATATCGTGTTGTAGCAGTACTCTCCCAGGTGAAGACAACACAGCCAAGCCTTCTGCAGCCCCAAGACATAGTTTCTCAAGTAGCCCTCCAACCACTTGCTCAGTATCTTTGTCTGCTCATCTGTCTGTGGGTGATAACTGGTACTGGGGGTCAACTCGATACCCACCAAACAGAATAACTCCTGCCAAAAACCGCCCATTAACTGGTTGTTCTGATCAATGACTATGGTTTTTGGGAGACCATGGAGCCTAAAAATATCTCAGAAGAATAACTCAGCTACTTGTGAAGTAGTATATCGTGTGGAAATGGCGAAAAAGTGTGCATACTTTGTCTGTCGATCAACAACTATA
Organism: Pinus albicaulis; assembly: GCA_034641835.2. Classification (NCBI taxonomy): domain Eukaryota; kingdom Viridiplantae; phylum Streptophyta; class Pinopsida; order Pinales; family Pinaceae; genus Pinus; species Pinus albicaulis. Next base: position 946,181,892 of record CM076582.1, read on the forward strand.
AATATGCAATACTTTCCCTACACCATGGGCAACCCTGTAATAAAATCCATGGAGATGCTCTCCCATTTCCCCTCTGAAATGGGAAGCAGTTGTAGCAAACTTGCAGAGTGACTCAACTCTCCTTTGTTCCTCTGACAAACTTCGCACTCCCTGACATGTCAGAGTAAGTCCTCCTTGAGGCCTCTCCCGTACGGCCCTGTAAGTCTTGGTAAACCCTTGATGCCCTGAAAGTGGTGAGTCATGGGCTGCACGCAAGATCTTCTCCCTAAGTTGGGAGTTCCTGTCAAGAAAATCCTATCTCGGTAATAGATGACCTCATCCATCACCCGATCCCTGACATCTGTCACCTGCCCATCCAACACCTCACAAGCAAAACGGTCCTTGGAATACTCCACCAATAGCTGGACCCTCTAGTCTGTGTTAAGGCTCATTAAGGATAGTGTTTCCGGTCTCCGTGACAAGGAACCTGCGACCACATTATTCTTCCCTTTGACATACTCGATGTCAAAATCATAGGCCTGGATTTTGCTAACCCATTTCTACTGTCTCTCTTGTAATTGTTTCTGCTCAAGGAAAAATTGGAGGCTGTTGTGGTCAATCCTCACCCGAAATCTGTTACCTACCAAGTATTGTCGGAACTTGGCCAATGCATGCATGATGGCCAACATCTCTTTGTCGTATATCGGGTAAAATCTCTCATGTGGAAGTAGCTCTTGACTCTCGAAAGTGATAGGCTGCCCCCCTTGCATCAAAACTGCCCCTACCCCCTCTCCTGAAGCATCAAACTCCAACACAAAGCGCTGCATGAAATCCGGCAATGCCAACACCGGGCAACTACTCATCACCTCCTTGAGCCTGTCAAAGGCTCTCTGCGCAACATCAGTCCATCCAAAATACCCCTTCTTGGTGAGATCCGTGAAGGGTGTTGCAAGTTGTGAAAATCCCTTGACAAACTTCTGGTAGTAGGTGCAAATGCTTACAAACCCCCGGAGTTTTGTCACATTCTTCAATTCCGACCAATCCCAGATGGCCCGGATCTTCTCCTCATGGACCCTTACACCATCCACTCTGATGATATGCCCCGAGTAGAGCATCTCTGTAAGCCCAAATTCGCACTTGGATTGCTTATCATAGAAATGTTGATCCTCCAAGATACAAGATACAACCTCAATGTGTTGCAAGTGTTTCTCCCATGTGCGGCTATAGATGAGAATTTCATTTAAGAATACCAACATAAACTTCCTCAACTGACCATGGAAGATGTGGTTCATACAAGACTGGAAAGTGGCTGGTGCATTGGTTAGCCTGGAGGGCATCACCAAGAACTCAAAGTGACCATAGTGGCGTTTGAACACAATCTTGGGGACATCTTGGTCCCTCACCTTGATTTGATGGTACCCTGACCTCATATCGATATTCTAGAAGAACTTTGCTCCCCTCAACTCATCCATCAACTCATCAATCTTGGGGATGGGGTAACGGTTGTTCATAGTTTTCTTGTTGAGTGCCCTGTAGTCGATGCACATCCGTAATGTGCCATCCTTCTTCTTCACCAAGACTACAGAAGAAGCAAAGGGACTAGTGTTGGACCTAATGTGTCCCAACGCTAAGATCTCATGAATGGCTCGCTCAATCTCATCCCTGTAGGCTTTGGGGTGCCTATAGGGGGTGGTGATTATTGCTTGGATCCCCAGCTCCAACTCAATAGTATGCTCAAACCCCCAGTCTGGTGGCTGCCCTGGTGGTATGTCCTCAAAACCCGTGGAGTAACAGTCCAATATAGACTACACATCGGGATGTACTGGCTGCCTTGTGATTCCTGCCTCTGAAATACGCAGCTCCACTGCCCACTCTATGTCTCCCTTCGAGAAATCTGCCTCCATCCGGTGTGTCGACACTGTCTAGGGAGGGTATGTATGCATGTCTCTGATCATCATGTGCTTCCCACTCTTCTTATCCGTCCACTCCATCTCCAACGTCTCCCAATCTGCAGTGACCTTACCAAGCGTAATAAGCCATTACACACCCAATACCACATTGGTATCTGGAATTTTGACCACGAAAAAGTGATCCTTCATGGTGTATGGCCCCATAGTCACTGCTAATGTTGGAACATACTGCATGCACTGCATGGTCCTGGAACCTGGAACCAACACGGATAAACCATCAAAACTCTCTGTTGGTATGCCCCTCTGCTGCACTAGTTGGGCATCAATGAAGTTATGTGTGGCCCCGTTGTCTACCAACATTGAAACACGTTGTCCCTAGACCGTGCCTCAAACTCTCAGCGTCAAATACTTGGGAACTCCCCGCAAAGATGCAAGGACTCCTCCGGTGGGTGCAAACGTTGCTCCTACTGCTGCTGGGGGAGGTGGTGGTGGATGACCTCTTCTTGGTGCGCCAGTTCTGGCATCTCCCTCCAACTCCTCATATGCCTCTTCTTCTCCCTCACTGTCGGAGAAGACCTCAATGTAGCGTGCCTTCCCCACAACACAACGATGACCCGATGCCCATGCCTCCTGGCAAGTGAAGCATAGCTTCTCCAATGGCCCTTGGTCTTGGTTCCCCCTCAGGGGTGGAGCTCTCGTGTCTTTCCCCCTTTATTGAAACATTGGTTTGTGGGGAAAAGGAGCTCTCGTCCTTGGCATGGCATCCTGCAAGTCCCTAGTCCTCCCCACTGCATTCTGTAGCGTAGTAGGCCTAGTGGATTTGACTAGCCCACGCAAAGGTTCTGCCAATCCGTCAATAAACATATATACTCTCCTGGCCACTGACAAGTCTAGCGCCATCACCGAAAGCTTCAAGAACTCGGATATGTAAGTCTTTGTTCTCCCTGCTTGTTTGAGCTTAGTCAACTCAACAAAGTGTTCCTCCGGGTCCTTACGGTCAAATCCATCCACTAGCCTCCGAGTGAACTCCGCATACGCTGTCACCCCTGCGTGACCCAACGTAGACATCCCGTGGAACCACCAGTCGCAGGCTTCCCCCTCAAGGTGCACCGCTGCCACCTTGAAAGCCTCTACCACTGCCATTTGGTTCAGCTAAAAATAAATGTCCAGCTTCTCCATCCAAACCTTAGTTGAACACTTTGACAATCCATCATAGGTGGGCAAGAAAAATCTGCCAATAGTACGTTGTAGGTCACTCCCCTACGTGTACCCTCCTCTATTTTGGCTACGTGGTCTGCTATTGTTTTTCAGCTGGTAGAACTCGTTGAAGGTGAGGGCGTCTCCAAACTCTGGCCCATACGACTGATACTCTGCAAAATACTCCCTGTAATGAGCCACCTCCGACTCTTGGGGTCCTCCAATTCCTGCTCCTGGAGTCAAGAATGTGGGCATGGTTGAACGTGGGGGAGTGCGTACCAATACCTGCTGCACAACGTTCTGCTCCAAAACATGGTGAGAAGTACCAGATCCTTCTCCGTTGTGAAAGTCCCTTGGGATCTCACACTGTATGTTTTCTCTGATAATCTTCTGCCCCATTTCCTCTATCATTTTGGAAAGCTCCTGCACTGATTTCAAGAGGAGGTTACCAAAATCCTTCCCCTCATCTATCTCATCTGCCATTGGGGCCTTCCCTTTGTCTTCCTCGACCGGAACGTTGTCCTCTTTTGCAGGTGTGATTTCGAGCCTTCGCTCTCTGCTCTTGTACCTCTGCTTCTGGTATGTGATGAAATCTCTATCTCTGGGTGTCATAGACTGATCGCTCCACAAGTTGAGACAATTCTATGAGCTCTGATACCATTGTAATATCCCAAATAGGAAATAAACAACAATACAAAGCAACATAAACAAAAACTATAGCAAATAGAATCATACACAGAAAACACGACAACTAAACCAGAACAACTAAGCCATTTCATTATATTTCTTAAATGAGGGATAAGTACAAAGAGTGCTTAGAATGATAGCACTTTGGGCTGAAAAGATCTCTATCTCCCTACTCAGAAAGTATGCTCAACCTCTGCTCTGCGTTGCTACTTTACACTGTCTCGCTGGAAATGCTGCTGCTGGTTGGAAAGGGAATGCGAGAAAGGGCTACTTTGCTGCTCAGGAAAATCTGAAACTCGGTCACCGGACTCTCCTCCAAGCTCCATAATAACCCACGAAGGAATTCTGGAAAGGCTAACCCCGGAACTTCACCCTCTTGGGATAACTACACATTTCTGTTGGGTACGCTAGCGTCAGAGATGGAATGCTGGAAAGAAAGGCCTCCAACTACCCAAGGAACTTAGCTATGGAAGGGTTGATCCCCTCACAAACCTCTGAACTAAAATCCCACAAGCTTTCTCCTCTCCTGGCTCTGTCCTCCTCCTAGACTGCGTAATCCCTTGAGTGATGGCGCTACCCTGGGGCTGACTGCGTAATCCTGGTGGCCGATCCAACAATGTTGCTCTCAAAAACTAAAGGTATGGCTCCTCTCCTAAGCGGGCACTCGAAGTCCCCCGAGGATGAGGTTGGGATCCCCGCTCGGAAACACCTGTGTGCTAAACAACACTGCAAACTCAGCTAAATAGCTTAAGCGTGCTCTAGTCTTGACACACAGAAAATCAGAAGATGTATGAATGAATGAGAAAGGCTACCTTCATCCCCTTTTTATGCTAACGAGCCTCCAACGTTCCCTTGGGCCCATTAGTGCTGCGCTGTCCCTCTGCCACGCTATCCTCGCGCTATTCTGTGCCGCCTGGCCCCACGCTACCTTTGCGTTGTCCCAACTGCCTCCTCTCCTGCACTATCACTTGGCCTCATGGGTCCCGCTTTGGCTTTTAATTATTCTACCTAGTGACTTGACATGTCTTGGGGCTGCAGAAGGCTTGGCTGCGTTGTCAACACCTGGGAGAGTACTGCTACAACACGATATTCCATATGTCGAGCAGTATGTCTCCATTTTGTGCTTTGTATGGATATTGTGCTCTAACTTATGTTGATGTCAATTAATTTAAGTATGGTTTAAACACGTGATTTAGATATGCAAGGAAGTTACTTTTTTGAATTTCATCCATTGATTTAGTGGCGACGACCAGAATATACCGGCATCTTTCAATCTAGACCATCAGATCAAAAAGATTAATTAGCCTAATCACAAAACATGCTCCTTACGATAGGGGGATACGCCTATCGGCGTAACTAGTAGCATATTGGACAATGTGTTGGAAGCATTTACATGGAGTAGCGTTACTATATGCACAGTGGAAGCGTTTACATGGATCAGTGTTACTTTATATATGGAGCATTTATTGGCATGCATATGTGCTAAAATAATCATTGAGATTACCATCATTCTTCAAATTGGAAATTTTTTTATCCTCGCGCGTGTTGGATCCATGGCTTATGTGTCAACAACCTTCAATGGTTTTTTCCCTGTGTATATTTTCACTTGTTTTATTCAAACCCAAGGCCGCTCTGGTAAGCCCTTCTTTGCATGCAGATCATACATAGTTTTGATATCCTTCTTGTCGTCTAATCATCATCTTCCATTGGATGAAAACCTGGAAATCGCCATGCCCATTGAGAATGAGAATCTTGAAGTGTATGGAGAGGATTTTTTAAATTAAGAAGACCAGATTCATGTTTTCTATTCTTGTGGTTTTATCAACAATCCCAACTCATCTCATAAAACTATCCCTGCCCACAAGAAGAAGGTGGGTTCCTTCCAGAGGAGAAACGAAGATATTTTGAGCATTTTGTTCGCTTTGTTACTTGGTGCTCTCTCTGGTGCCATTACAGCCATTCTGATTCACATGGTGTGGTCCATATCTACTAGCAGGTATGGTTCATCCACTGAAGAAGATGATGATATGGGTTCTGTTGTAGATCCCATGTATTTTAGCTACGAAAAGTTAACTACGAAGGAAGGAGTTGAGGTTGAGACCAAGTGAACTCCTCTGCAAACACTCACCTGGTTTGCTCTGTTGTACAGATTACCTCCATGAATCATTGAATTCTTTTGAAGCACTATGCATTATGTTGCTAGTTCAAGAGAAAACATAGCGGTTTATTTTACATGCTTTCGAATATGCTATAAACGATCAATATGACACATATTTCATTCACAGGATTGGCATTTATTTAATTTTCTATATGCCACGGCATTTGCATAATTTTGCAATAGCTTTAAATACATGCAACGTTGAATGGAGCAACATTTATGGTTTAATACCCTAATTTAGAGAGCGTTTATATTATTTGAATGCATACTAATCTCATGAACCAGCTCTTGTATCTACTAATTTGGCACATAACAAAGATATAAGCTCAAAATTATATGTTTAATGCTTCAACTATACATGGAGAGAAATATATTCAACATTGAAGAATGCTCCAGTGTTATATCAGTTTACAAATTGCATAGGTTTTTTTTTTTCAATTGCCTCATTCCGAACTGCAACCCAACAACTACAAACGCTCATGTTATTTCTTTATATGCAGCATTAATCAATTTTTTGGGACAGGTTGACATTAACACTGGGTTTGCTATTGTTCCAATACAGGGAGCAGTATATTAGATATATTGGCAACATTATAAATTGAGGGTGACCCAAATGGAGCTTTGATAATTAAAGTCACAGACTTTGATATATGTTGGCTACATTGATATTAGCATGGAAATTCTATTGTTTGGAGTGTTATTATTATGGGATATTACAATGCAATGAAGTTATGGCCTTGCTACACGGGCTAAAAATCGGCAAAGGTGGAAACTCAATGTATGAATTGAGTTGTAAAGACAACGTTTTGATGAGCATTGTACAACGTTGAGTTGATATTACGATTTTTTTCCCTAGCAACGTTAAGGTAGCAATGTTGGATAAATTGGGTTTGATCATTGTTATTGAAGGGGCAATGTTACATTGAAAGGGCAGTGTTGAATAACATTACAACAACCTTGGAGTTTTATTGGTTAGCATTGGAGATTTCTTGTTAATATTGGCATTAATATACTGTTAAATGTGACAACAAATATTGTAAATTTACTAATTACCTAGGTAGTTGAAATAACGAAATAACGAGATGTAGTTAGAGTAAAGAAATGTATCTAGGTTTAATAAGATGGCCCGAGAGGCTTGTAATGATACGGAGAATTTATCAATAAAATTTCAAGTGGTTTTTATCCTTCAGTTCTTTCAGTTTCAAATTTCTCATTTCTTGTTTTCCCAGCAGGTTAAAGGCTCAGTTGTCTAGGATGTTTGAAATGAAGGATCTTGGAGCGGCAAAACATATCTTGGGCATGGAGATACACAGAGACAGGAAGAATGGTAAGCTTTGGTTATCACAACAGAAGTATGTGGAGAAAATACTTGAAAATTTCGGTATGAACAATGTGAAACCTGTTAATGTTCCATTAGCTTCCCATTTTAAGCTTTCTTCGGATTTGAGTCCTAGAACTAATGAAGAAAAGAAGTATATGTCTCGTGTACCATATGCAAATGCGGTAGGCAACTTAATGCATGCGATGGTATCTACAAGACCTGACATTTCACATGCAGTTGGAGTTGTCAGCAGGTTCATGGCAAATCCAGGGGAAGAACATTGGCGAGCAGTGAAATGGGTGCTTCGGTATTTGAGAGGCACAAGTGACCATTGCATCAGCTTTGATGGTCGTGAAGGTACAGTCTACGGATATGTGGATGCTGATTATGCAGGTGCTTTGGACAAAAGGAGGTCTACTACAAGTTATGTTTTTACTCTTGCAGGTGGAGTAATTAGTTGGATGTCAAAGCTTCAGGAGACAGTTGCTTTGTCCACTACTGAAGCAGAGTATATAGCTGCTTCAGATTCCTGCAAAGAGGCAATCTGGTTAAAAGGTCTGCTTGATGAGATTGGAAGGACGCAGGAGAAAGTGAATGTGTTTTGTGACAGTCAGAGCGCTATTCATTTGGCTACAAATCCAGCCTATCACAGCAAGACCAAGCACATCGATGTGAGGTATCATTTTGTGAGACATATAATCGAAGGCGGCAAAGTAGTTCTCAAGAAGGTCCGCACACAGGAGAATCATGCAGATATATTCACGAAGCCAGTTACAGTAGAGAAGCTAAGATGGTGTCTTGCTTCTCTCGGCTTGCAGAAAAGATGATGAATGGACATTATGAAATTTTTTGTCAAGGTGGAGTTTGTTAAATGTGACAACAAATATTGTAAATTTACTAATTACCTAGGTAGTTGAAATAACGAAATAACGAGATGTAGTTAGAGTAACGAAATGTATCTAGGTTTAATAAGATGGCCCGAGAGGCTTGTAATGATACGGAGAATTTATCAATAAAGTTTCAAGTGGTTTTTATCCTTCATTTATTTCAGTTTCAAATTTCTCATTTCTTGTTTTCCCCAGTTTTCCCCAACATATACCAGTGTTAATATTCGACCATTAATATAACATCAGTTCCAAATTTAATATTGGCACCTTTATGGATTATAATTGTATCCCTTTCGTATCACTTAGGCGTTGTCTAGCATTAAGAATTTCTAAATGCTAGTGAGCGATTCTCAAAGAATACCCAGATATCTGTGTGGATCTCAGCGTGCCACCGTGAATCCGTATGTCACTTCTCTACATCCTATCAACGATTTTCAACATTGGATTTCTGATGATTAATTTGATCTCCAAGGATTATATGCGCAGAATGTTGGAATATTGAAAAATTCCAGAACAATAATAGAGAGAATAAATTCCCCTCTTTAACACAGAGAAATTAATAAAATTTGACTCACAGGAGATAGAGTTTCAACTCAGTAAACAAACTTTTATTCCATAAAAATTGTTACAAATTCTTCCTCTCACATAGGGATTTACAAAATATGTGACTGCTTCAAACACAGTTCACAAAACCTTCCTGTCTCTCAAACAAAACTCTCTGTCTCTCTAAGAAAAAATATGCTGTTGTGTATTTTTGATTCCGCACTATTGTGCAAAAAAAATACGACTCTGTTCTATATAAAAATAAAACATTACTCAATAGCCTCACGGGCCTTTACTTTATATATTCACCGCACATATAATAAAATTAAATATAAAACAAAACATATAAAACATCGGGTCCGCATGTTTAAAACAAACAAATGCGCCATAAAATGAAAGTTACAATCGTCGATTGGCAAATGGATGCGATGTCACATATAAAACATACCATATAAACGTGTCGGGTCCGGAACTTCAAACAAATCGCATGACCCGCCGATCTTCCGATTGCGATTGGAATCCGGACACGATTCAACAATTAAACTCCGATGTGGTAAAGTCCGTCGGGTCCGGGCTTAACATAAAACACGGTCCAAATGAAAATTGCGATTGCGATTTAAGACGCGGATGCGATGGGCATCGATTAAATCCTCCCTATGAATAAATCGGGTCCGGTCTTTAACATATGCAATCGAGCCTTGTACAAAAGCATTGCGATCTCCGATAAAAAACCGGATGCGATGGCAATATTAACTCCGCCATATAATACATGGTCGGGTCCGCCAGTGGATAGTGCAATCGGGGGCATGAACAAAACACTCCCGATTGCGGTGTTGCGATTGTATTGTTCACTATCGCGTGGTCTTGTGGACCCACAGGCCTCAGCTGTGGTGGGAGGGAAATTATAATTAAAATTCATGCGATTTGTATTATCGCATCGGGCCATAACAAAAGGCCGCTATAATATATATTTTTGTTCGTTCCACACGTAGAACTCACTACATCAACAAGACACTTGAATATAAAAGTATTTCACCGCCTCATCCATTTAACTTCGCCGATTTTAAATTGGTAAGGCTTTAAAGCCTATTCCAATCTGTAATCAAAGCTCTGCTTGCTGGCGAGACTTTGAGTCCTGGAATTTAACTCTGCTGTTAATGAAAAAACGGTTACCGCCCTGTATAAAATATCAAGGGAATCAAATCCCATCTGTTCTGTACTGCTCTTGTGAAGCTTTCCAATCCTTTTGCAATTTTTTCAAGACAGCAGGCAACCGCCTTAGCCTTGGCTTCAATGTGTCGTTGTTCATTTACTCTGCAATTACTGCTAATTGACTTCAGCAGTTGGAATTAATTTCCAACACTCCCCCTTAATTTCAACTGCTGGGTTTTTCTGCATACCCAGACATTTCCTGAAATGTTCAAAGCTTTTCTGCGCAAGTGGCTTTGTGAGGATATCTGCAAATTGATCCCCTGTTCTGCAATGCTACAAAACTATCTCACCATTGTTAACCAATTCAGGTATGAAATGAAACTTGGTGTCAATGTGCTTTTTCCTTTTATGAAAAACAGAATTTTTAGACAATGCAATAGCTGAGCTATTGTCATAAAAGATCACTGTCCCTTTTACCTATTCTTGGCATAAACTTCTCAACATTTTTCTCATCCAAACTGCTTGACACATTGTTGCTGTAGCTGCCACATATTCCGCTTCTGCTGTAGATAACGCTACAATGGGTTGTTTCTTAGAAGCCCATGAAATGGCTCCTGAACCCATGTGAAAAACATAACTAGAAGTGCTCTTCCGATCATCTACACTTCCATCCCAATCATTGTCAGTGTATCCAACTAAATCTAAACATTCTGAAGCAGTATATAAGATACCAAACCTTTTTGTACCTTTAACATACCTCAGAATTCTTTTTGTTGCCTGCCAATGTGCATCCTTTGGCTTTTCCATGAATCTGGAAATCAAACTAACAGCATGCATAATGTCCGGCCTAGTTGCAGTCAAATACATGAGGTTGTCAACTATGCTCTTGTATAAACTAGGATCAAAATCCTTGTTGTTGTCCTCTCTGCTGAGTTTTAGTCCCATCACTGTGGGAGTGATCGATGCTTTGCTTATTTGTATGTTAAATCTTTCAAGCACCTCATTAACATACTTTTCCTGTGAGATAAAAATCCCACTTTCATCTTGTTCTACTTCTATTCCCAAGAAGTATCTCAATAAACCCATGTCAGTCATTTCAAATTCTTCTTTCATGACTATCTTAAAATGTTCAATAAAGAAATCATCATTACCTGTGAAAATAACATCATCAACATATAAGACTACAATCAATATTTTACCATCCTTTTCTTTGATGTAGAGGGTAGGTTCTCCCTCACACTTTTCAAAACCATTTTCCAGTAGATAGGAATCTATTCTACTGTACCACGCTCTTGGCGCTTGCTTCCGCCCATAAAGAGATTTCTTCAACTTGCAACCATGTGCTCTTGGCCTTTCTTTTCATAGCCGAGAGGTTGTTCAATGTAAACCTCTTCCATTAACACTCCGTTTAGGAATGCTGACTTCACGTCCATTTGGTAAACTTTCCACTTATTTTGTGCTGTTATGGACATCACTGCTCTCACGGTTTCCATTCTAGCAATCGGTGCTAAAGTTTCCTCATAATCTATCCCATGCTTCTGCTTATAACCTTTGACAACAAGTCTTGCCTTGTGTCTCTCTATTTTGCCTTCAGCATTACTTTTGGTCTTGTAGACCCATTTAACTCCTATGACATATTTACCTTTTGGGAGTTCAACCAAATCCCAAGTCTTGTTTCTTTCTATGGCATTTATCTCCTCATCCATGGCTTCTATCCATTTCTCATTCTTGATAGATTCTTTGAAATGAACAGGATCATCAACATGACAATATAAAGCAAATAAAGAATTGATACCTTCATTTGCTATATCTTTTTCATAAATATCTTTCAAACTTCTGAATTTCTTACCTTTTTCATTAGATGTACAAATGCTTGAAGAAGCACTTGAATTTCCTCCTTGTGGTGTGCTTGGAGAAGCACTGTCGTTTCTCCTCAAGGGTGTGCTCTGCTACTCCTTTGTTGGTGTTTTTGTTTGAGGATGTATTTCAGCCAACTCATCATTATATTCATCATGAGATAAACAGTGTTTTACATTCACTGTTTTCTCTATGCTTCCATCCCAAGCTTTCTCTTCAATGAACTAAACATCTCTGCTCACAATAAACTTCTTGGTGGATGGGTTATACAACCTATAGACCTTGGATTCCTCACTGTATCCAATGAAAATACATTTCTCCCCCTTGCTATCCAACTTCTTTCTTAGTTGATCCGAAATTTGTGCATAAGCCACACATCCAAAAACCTTCATATGTGTGACACTTTGCTTTGTGCCACTCCATGCCTCTTCCGGCACTTTGTTCATAACTACTTTTGTAGGGAATCTATTCAAAATGTACACTGCACAATGTACAGCTTCAACCCAATAATCATTAGGCAAATGCTTTTCCTTTAACATACTCCTTGCCATGTCCATTATGGTTCTATTCTTCCTTTCGGCTACTCCATTTTGCTGCGGAGTATATCTAGTTGTAAACTGCTTATGAATACCATTTTCTCTACAAAAACATAGAAAATATTTAGAGATATAATCACCTCCTCTATCAGTCCTTAGGAATTTGATATGCAGCCCACTCTGGTTCTCAACAAGTGCTTTGAAATTGAGAAATTTTTCAAACACTTCACTTTTGTTTTTCAAAAAGTAAACCCAAGTTTTTCTTGTAAAATCATCTATGAATGTTAACACATAGTGGCTGCTTGCAAGCGATGGAGTTTGCATCGGTCCACATAAATCTGAGTGGACAATCTCTAAGGGTGCCTTTGCCCTTATGCTTTTCCCGGAAGGAAAACTTTCTCTGTGTTGTTTCCCCAAGATACAACCTTCACAAAGGTTGTCTGGTTTCTCTATCAATGGTAAACCACTTACCATTCCTTTTCTGTTCAACAGATTAAGACCTCCAAATTTGAGATGTCCAAATCTCAAGTGCCATAACCAATTATCATCTTTTGGTTCGCTTTGGAAAGTCTCTTGTGCCACTGCTGCTATCTTTTCTTCATTCTTCAAATCTGCTCTCATTCTCAGAGGGAACATTTTGTTCTTTGTCATCTTTACTTCAGAAATACACTATTTGCTGGGTGGTTTGTCCATGATGGTACAAACATCATCCTCAAAGAAAACATTATACCCCTTATGGACAAGCTGTCCAATACTTAAGAGGTTACACTTCATTCCTGTAACATAATAAACATCTGCTATGGATTTCTTTGCTCCTTTCCTTGTTAAGACATTTACATCTCCTTTTCCCATAACAGAAACTTTGCTATCAGTTCCTAGTGTGACTTGTGACTGCACACTCTCATCTAACATGGAAAACATTGCTAAGTTTCCTGTCATATGGTTACTACAACCGGATTCTAGAAACCATAAATCCTCACTTTTTTCTTCAGCCATATTACAAGCTAAAAACAAATTATTTTGGCTGATATTTTCTTTAGTGAAATTTGCACTAGTTCTACTTCCCATATCATTCTGCTTCTTTCTACATTCATTAGCATAATGACCATATTTTTTACAATAGTAACATTGGACATTGGATTTATCATACCTTTGTCCTTGAGTATTCTGCTGACCATTCTGTTGGCTGCTGCCTTGGCCGTGGCTGTGACTTTGACTGTTGCACCTTGCATGTGAATGTGAAGGGTTGTTCCTTCCACCTCTGCTTTGGCTTCTGCTTCTTCCTCTTTTGTTTCCTCTGCCTTGCCCTCTTCCTCTTCCGAAAGACATCTGGGACTTAAAGGCATGCTCAAGAGATGAGTTTTCACTTCTACCCAATCTCTGTTCATGGGTCATCAGTGATGCATGTAGTTCATCCACTGAAAACTTTGTGAGATCCTTAGTCTCCTCTATGGTGGTGACAATCACATCGAATATTGAGGGTAAAATTCTCAAGAGTTTTTCCACAATCCTCTTGTCTTCAAGAGTCTCTCCATGAGATCTTATTTGTGTGACCATTCCAATCACATGAGTGAAGAATGAGTCAATCGTATCTGACTCTTTCATACAGAGAGTCTCAAAGTCTCTCCTCAACAACTGAAGTTTTGCAGACTTCACTTTTTCCATACCTTGATAGGTTGTTTTGAGAGTTTCCCATGCTTCTCTGGATCTCTTGGCTACTGCAATCCTTGGAAACACACTCTCATGCACTGCTTGATACAAAAAGAAAAGAGCTTTGGAGTCTTTCTTCTTATTGCTCTTCAACAGCTCTCTTCCTGCCCGAGTTAACATATGAAACTCTTCTTCATCGGATGGCTCTTCAAAGCCATCCTCAACAAATTCCCGTAAGTCTTGGGAGACAAATAATGCTCTCATATTTATTGACCAGTAGTCATAATTTTTTCCATTAAACATTGAAAGATGGATATTTCCCATACCCATACCAGTGCTGGCTCCAGCCATTCTGCACTCTTAACTATGATTCAAAAAACACTTGACTGTGTTTTTAAAATAACTGATTGTTCTGCAACAGTAACACAAAAACTGTATAGAGAAATACCTTTGGATTCTTTTGGCTGAGTCTTCACACTGCTGGAGAAGCTGCTGCACCAAAGAACTCCTTCCTTCAGCTTCTTTGATCTTCAAAGAGCCTGGACTAGCTCTGATACCATGTTGGAATATTGAAAAATTCCAGAACAATAATAGAGAGAATAAACTCCCCTCTTTAACACAGAGAAATTAATAAAATTTCACTCACAGGAAACAGAGTTTCAACTCAGTAAACAAACTTTTATTCCATAAAAATTGTTACAAATTCTTCCTCTCACATAGGGATTTACAAAATATGTGACTGTTTCAAACACAGTTCACAAAACCTTCCTGTCTCTCAAACAAAACTCTATGTCTCTCTAAGAAAAATACGTTGCTGTGTATTTTTGATTCTGCACTACTGTGCAAAAAAAATACAACTCTGTTCTATATAAAAATAAAACATTACTGAATAGCCTCACGGGCCTTTACTTTATATATGCACCGTGCATATAATAAAATTAAATATAAAACAAAACATATAAAACATTGGGTCTGCATGTTTAAAACAAACAAATGCACCATAAAATGAAAGTTTCGATCGCCGATTGGCAAACGGATGCGATGTCACATATAAAACATACCATATAAATGTGTCAAGTCCGGAACTTCAAACAAATCACATGACCCGCCGATCTTCCGATTGCGATTGGAATCCGGACGCAATTCAACAATTAAACTCCGTTGTGGTAAAGTCCGTTGGGTCCGGGCTTAACATAAAACACGGTCCAAATGAAAATTGCGATTGTGATTTAAGACGCGGATGCGATGGGCATCGATTAAATCCACCCTATGAATAAATCGGGTCCGGTCTTTAACATATGCGATCGGGCCTTGTACAAAAGCATTGCGATCTCTGATAAAAAACCGAATGCGATGGCAATATTAACTCTGCCATATAATACATGGTCGAGTCCGCCAGTGGATAGTGAAATCAGGGGCATGAACAAAACACTCCCGATTGCGGTGTTGCGATTGTATTGTTGACTGCCGCGTGGTCTTGTGGACCCATGGGCCTCGGCTGTGGTGGGAGGGCGATTATAATTAAAATTCATGCGATTTGTATTATCGCATCGGGCCATAATAAAAGGTCGCTATAATATATATGTTTGTTCGTTCCACACGCAGAACTCACTACATCAACAAGACACTTGAATATAAAAGTCTTTCGCCGCCTCATCCATTTAAATCCGCTGATTTTAAATTGGTAAGGCTTTAAAGCCTGTTCCAATCTGTAATCAAAGCTCTGTCTGCTGGCGAGACTTTGAGTCTTGGCATTTAACTCTGATGTTAATGAAAAAATGGCTACCACCCTGTGTAAAATATCAAGGGAATCAAATCCCATCTGTTCTGTACTGCTCTTGTGAAGCTTTCCAATCCTTTTGCGATTTGTTCAAGACAGCAAGCAACCGCCTTAGCCTTGACTTCAATGTGCCGTTGTTCATTTACTCTGCAATTACTATTGATTGACTTCAGCAATTGGAATTAATTTCCAACACAGAAGAGTTGTTTGAAGAGGTGGTTTCAACGCATTCCCTGGGGTTAAGCATAGGTATCCAACGGTAATATTCGAACCAACGTTTGACCTTGCACCAACAACGTATAACATTGATGGAGCACCAACAATGTTAATATACATATAGCTTTTTGTGGTGCCATTTTAACATTTAGTATTACAGTGGTAATGTTGGAAATATATAACAACAATGTTATATGATGTATTCAACATAGCCGAAGTTCACATGCAAGAAGGTGTGCCTTCAATCTACGAGCATGACCCAGCAATTATCATCTCTTTCGCACCTTACGTAAACATTGGCATATATATTTTGCATTAAAGCCTTAAATGATGCATCACTTTATGTTGATGATTGTGCGTTGTTGATAATGTGTCAAAGGTGCAGCGTGGAATAATGTGTCGTGGAAAAATGAAGGAAATGAGCTCTGCGATCTTTTCTTTGGTGGGAAGGCGAAACTACTTTTTGTCTTGCGGTATTTGGATCTTAATAGAGCATTACCAAGTGACAATGTTTGCTTCAAACTCAAGAACGTTGCAATCAAGAATTTGAAATGTGTGCATGTTGCATATGACTTCATGAGTGACCCAACTTACTTCACCTCTCAAGTGATTATAATGAACCACCCTGGGAATATTTTGAATGAATATATTCCTGTGTTGAAATTCCACACCTCCCATTTTGCTGTCAAATTTGTTGAAATACTGACAAAGATAGATAGGCGATCTGGTAAAGAACTTGAAAAGGAACGATGTTATTTTCCATTGAAGTTGCTGTGGAAGTTGGAGTCTGCTGCGTAACTGAGGATCATGTTGCGCATTTCAATAAGTCATCAATCCAGTTACGATTAATATTTACACCGTTAATACATTTGCATGGATAAAATTTGCCAACATTAATACACTTTGTAATGTTTTGGGTCGTGTAAAAACTATGGCAAGGTTTTTGAATTTCTTTGTGAAAATATGACATAGTGTAAGCGTGGACCTGTGTGTAAACCTTTTTATAGAGTAATGGCATCATCAGAGCAGCAGTAGTGGTTTGTGTGGGTCATGTACAACTTGATGGCAACAAAAGTGGCTTCTAACCACAAAGAATATACTCCCAATGGCATCGAGTGGCTATTTTACAATGCAATGCAGTGGGATGCAATCGGGTGCAAGAGACAAGAACCCAGCCACCGAGATTATTGAGACAGCATATGCATGGGTAACAGGTCATGGAGAGCTCTCATGAGCTTTTTAAAGTTGGTGTGTTATTCATAACCTAGGTGGCTCATATTGTACCTTGGAAAGGTGAGAAATATGGCACCCAAAGTTGAAGTTCGATTGAAGCCCGATGCTCTGGATGCATGATTGTAGACTTTCATGTGCTTGATGATCGATCCTCACATCTCCACTTTATTAATAATTTCTCAAAATAACAATCCAAACATTTCGCATTTTATTGGATACAATGATTACGACAAGAAGTCGTCTAAGATTGAAAGGGAGGTAGTGCATGATGAGTATAAATGCAGTAGGTACAAAAACTATGTGAAAAAATAAAAGAAGTTTGATTATGCACGAAAGCTCTAAATGTTCTTACTACCGTTCTAAGGAGATTTGAGACTGGAAGATTTGGCAAGCTACAACTACATTGTTTCTTTCTCTGGCGTCTTAGACATGTTGCCATTGGTGACAAGCCACCATTATATAATTTGTATGCAGTGATTGTTCATTTGGATGTGTTGAATGCTTATTTTTTCGTCATTATATATGCTATTTAAAGGATTTGAAAGGGAAGTACAAAATCAATGTCAACCAGCGTCTTTTTGGATCGTGTTCCTTTGCAGCAGCGTTATCATTTCCAGCAGCAATAATCCAACATTAATATAATTGCAAATATATTTTGTTAATTCGCAACGTCAATACATTGTCTGGAGAATTTTTTATCATTCATGGAGCAACATTATTATACTATGCAGCAGTGTTTATCATACATGGAGTGGTGGTTATCATTCATGGAGCAGCGTTTTGTACATGGAGCAACGTGTTTATAAAACATGGAGTAGCTTTATTATTTGGTTCACTGTTATTATACATGGAGCAATGTTCTTATCTGGAGCATGTTTATAATACATGGAGCATAGTTTATCATGTTGGATCAAAGTTATTATATTATTGGATTTGGTTCAGTGTTATTGTACATGGAGCAATGTTCATGTTCTTATCTGGAGCATGTTTATAATACATGGAGCATAGTTTATCATGTTGGATCAAAGTTATTATATTATTGGAGAGCGTTCTATGTGCTATATGCAGTATTCCTTATATGATTTGCCTCGGAGATCTTTCTTTATATTATTTTCCTTGATGAACAATATATTTGGTGATCAATGGTAACATATGCAACGTTCTTTATATTATTTGAGTTGGAGAGTGTTATTTACCATAATACGGCATTCAACATATAACTTCCTTGGCATATCACTTGCAGTTGGCACATGTGGAATATATTATTGATGCTTTCAACATGGAATTGCGTTCAATGCATTGATATCTATCATATTCAGTGGCCAATATACATATAGCATTAATACTTTATTGGAGAAGGTTAAGTTTTGAAATAGCTAAATTGGAAATATTGTTCCAGAGCCAAATTCAACACGATCTCCAGAATAAGACAACATTTCTTCAAGTTATAGAGATCCAAAGGACTGCTCCATTGCATTCTTCTTACACATCCAAAGAACTGCTCCAATGCATTCTTATTACAACCATGGAGGTCTATGTTGCAGATTCCGAGTCAATCTTTAGATATTTGATTGTTGGTACTTCTATGAATTAAAGTTTTGTGTCGTAACTCCAAGAAGAAATAATATATGGTTATTTTCTAATTTTATGATAGAGGCCTGCAACATTCCCTAGAGCTAAAATCATGCTTTGTGGTCATTGTTGAGTTTAAGGTGTCAACAATGATGCTACCTCATTATGATTTTCATTGTAAACTAGACCCTCTTGTCATTGATGTCAAAGGGGTAGATAAGAAAATCTAAGGAGAATTTTTTTCTCGAGGACAAAAGGGGGAGGAGAAAAGTTTTGTTATCAATGCCAAAGGGAGAGATTGATGGCATTATTGTCATTGATGGAAAAGGAGAAGCACAATACCAACAAAGTAGTAGCAAGGCAAGGAGAACAGCAAGGGATACAGTACCAGCACAACAAAAGTGCAGCAAATGTAAAGGAGCAACAAAAGTGCAGCAAAGTTAAAGGAGTAGCAAGTAGTTTGGTCACCATATGTGTGTAAGAAGGTGATGTTGGCCAAGAAATGTTTCTTATTGACAGTTGAACAAAGGAACAGAGACTCAAAATTGTTGTGATGCAAGGCTATGGAAAAGGAAAATATGTTCAAGAAAGAATGCTGCAGAGATTATTATGTTGAATATTTTATTGTGACCTTGAAGTGTTGTGATGCAAGGCAAAGGAAAAACTTCATGATAGCAAAGGCAAGGCAAATACATGATGCAAGGCAAGGCAAGATGCAAGGTAAAGACAAAGACATGGAGAAATATTGTGATGCCGGGCTATTTGAATATGAACCCAAGATTGTATTATTGCATGCTATTTAATTATTTTATTGACATGAAGAATATGAATGCATGACATTTGGATATTATGAAATTAATTTTATGTATTTTAACATTCAAGAGTTTAAACATTTTTGGAATTGAAGGGACACCTTTGGAATGCAAAGAGACAAGTCTTGTCATTTCATATTAGCGTGAGTGGAACATGAACAACCATCAATGTTCATTTATAAATGTCTGCAAAGTTGGAGAGAAAGTTTTTTATTTTTTTAATGAGGAAGAGGTTAGAGAGTGTGAGAACATGTGTGAGTTGATTGAGGTATTATACATTAGTTACCTAGCACATATGAAGCTTATGTGAAGCATATTTTTAGGGAAGAAGAGGCAGAAATGAAGATGAAGATATGTAGAATTTATGACCAGGTAAACCAACACATTGTTGTTTCTTGTTTGCATCAGGGTATTGTAGTCTCCTTTCAAGTAGTGGCTTGATAAAAATCAGGTTGAATCATGTTTAGGTGGGAGCCTCCTATGGGTTGTAGCCTACAAAAAACATATGGGAGTTGGAGCTTCCTTGCATGTTGTAGCTTGAAGAAAATTGAGGTAGAAACCTCCTATAGGTTGGAGCCTACAAGAAAATTAGATGTAATAAGGAGTATGATCTTTCATTTGCATCACAACAATAATAAAATAGTGGTTTTATGTGTCAATATGTGTTGCTTTTATGTGATGATGTGATTTTCTTGGTTTACTTATTATATGTTGTTTGCATATTAAATATGCTAGTAATTATATATAAATATGCTCGTTTAATGGCTTAGTTAATGAGATTTAAAAAAATCGAATTAATGTCCATGGATGTACTAAACTGATTCACCCCCCAATCTAGTCAAGTTTTCATCATCTATCTCACAAAGTGTCTCTCTTTCTACATGTCAATAAAACTAACAATTTTCCTATATTTTTCGACATATTCATAAACATATTGATAGATTGCACAAGCTTCATCATTGATTTGTTATCTTTGTTTTCATGTATTATATTTTAAATTTTTCGTATCTTTTTTATATTAGTTATATAAAGTAATAGTACTTGATTGTTTGTAATTATAAAGAAACAATGCCCTAGCACTTGTTCAGGAACATGGAGTGAATATTGAATATCAAGTTAATGATCCTATGGAAGAAGATGACTATGCGAATAATACAGTTGAAGAAGAGGGGACAAATATATTGATCCATGAGACATTTAATAATGTTGGAATGGATGATGATGATGACCATCTAGATCGTATTTTTGATAGACCTATGATTGAAAAGACAACATAACCTCTTTACGAAGGCTCCAAAATAAGTCTTCTCTCTACTCTATTACTGTTGGTGAACTTAATGGTTATGAATGGTTTTTCACACACTTGTGTCACACAAATTCTAATATATGTAATATATTTTGTGACATTTAATACATGATGATACATGTTTTTTTTTCATCTATTTTTTTTATTTGATCATCTGTAAAATTTGGATGCAATAACTAGGTTGTTAGATAAATTTATACTACCATCATCAAATGTTTTACCTTCCACATACCGAGATTTACTTTCCATTATGAAATATATTGGAATGGAGTATCAAGATATTCATGTATGTCTTGATGATCATATTTTGTATTATGGAGAACATGCATTGAAAGAAAAATGCTAGAAATGTCAAATTAGTAGATATTGAACCCATAAAGCAACAAAATGTGCCTTGCAAGGTTATGCATTACATTCCCATAATTCCACATTGTCCCAATTGTTTAGGTGCAAAAGCATAACATAGTTTATGGATTAGCATGAAAAGAACAAAATTAAATATGTTGTTTTTTGAATTCGATGGATCTACATTTAATAATATAGAAGAAATATGGCCACATTTTAAAGATGAGCGTTGTAATCTTAGGCTTTAGTTGGCAATTGATTGTGTCAATCCATTTGGAGAGCTCAAACCTACTTACTTAATGTGGATTGTTTTTGTTATCAACAATATCATTCCTCCATGAATATCTATAAAGAGGGAGCAGATAATGTTGGCAATGATTCTTCCAGCTATTTTTTTAGAATATTTTTTTTAAATATGGTAACATTTCATTTGTCATCTGTAATTCACAAATATGTCTTATATGTTCGATATTTTTTTATTTACCGATATATGTAGTAATTATGTATTGTATGTTCAATTGATTAGGTAAGTACCAAGTCAAATAGATGAATGTATATATTGAGCCTCTTATTGACTATTTACTAGATTTATGGAAGGGAATAACTATGTATGATATCTCTAGACTAGTTGGTGCGCAAAAGGAATTTTGATTCCATGCAATGCTTGTATGGATAATTCACGATGCCCCTGGTATGTTATAACACTACATTTCACTTTAACAATGTTCTATTTTATGAATTCAGTGTCATGCATGATTTTTAATAACATACTTCAAATAATTGGTATATAATTTAATCCATATATGTCAAGTCTTCAAACAAAGGGTAAATTTTGACATCCCAATTAAATGTGGTCCTAATATTAAATCTCGTCATTCTAGAAGTTTAGAAATGGAGGTGTTTTATGAGTATAGGCACTTACTCTATAAGAACCATAGGTATCGAAGTATCCAAAAAAAATATTTTCAATGGGAAAGAAGAGACTAGATTACAACCACAAAGAATGACGCCTCGTCTATGGAAATTTAAATATAATAGAATTAATCATCAAGGTATGGATCGGAAAATTGTCTATGTATCATACATGAAATGTTTGGAATATTTTATATTATTATTGCATATTTTTCACTTTACTAATTGACACGCATCTTTGTAATATCTTTAATTATGCTTCGCTTTGGGGTCGTGATCATATGGAAAATCTTAGATGGAAGGAGTGATAAAGCCTAAAACTTGTCAAGATTTGTAATGACATTAAGGAGGCCAATCATGAAATGCAAAGTATGATTCATTCAAATAGCAATGGAGACCAAAATATAAGTTCCCTTCTATGGTTATTAAAAGAGCAGCAAAGCAAGGATGTAAAAGAGGTCATTGAAAAAATTGAATTCCCCACTAGATTTTCTACAAACATTAAGAGTATCCTACAAATAATGGTGAATTATGTGGAGTAAAAAATCGTGATTGACATACCTTGATTAAGGTAATTATTTTGGTGTGTATATTTGTGTATTGGTGAGACATCTTGTTAGTGTTTTTTTCTCCTAATTTAAGAATAAATAAATACTCATATTTTTGTTACAACATGTTCTACCTCTATCTCTCCCAAACAACTCTGACACAATGTCAAAAAAGTTATATATAAGCTTGGAAAATACATGATGTAACTGGAAATTTATATGCAAAGTGTAATTTAATTTGTTCCATTTGTCGCACAACTTATATTTGAATACATTTTTTTCTTGTAATGTACTTATATATACTTTTTTTAACATGTGATTTGATTGCATCAATTCTAGATGGTTTTCATCTAAAGAAATTGATAAAGAAGAAATAAAGTATTGGAGGATACAAATTCCTTGTATAATGTATGAAGTGAAAAAGTATCTACCTTTAACAATTTTCAATGTTGCATAAGAGCACTACCTCATACACCTAATTGAGGAGATTTAAAAGTGTAGACTTGTACACACAAGGTCAATGTGGATGGTTGAGAGGCACTTGAAATCATTGAAGGCTTTGGTTAGACAAAGAGTGTCCTTAGGGTTCTATGGTAGAGGGATATATGGTATATCAAACCATGGTTTATATTACTCAATATATTCTTAAATTTGTTTGAATCAAATTTGGGATGTCAACTCCATAAAAAATTTTAAAGGGGAACACCTATTGGGGAAAGGTAGAATGAGGAAAGTTACATGTAAGTAGATGGTGGAGATTTATAATACAATTGAATTTTTGTTTTCATGTACATAATATTTATTTAATTTTTATTCTTCCTACATAATCCATTACTATGAAGGTATATCGTGGTGAATAATTATATGTGAATTTTTTTATTTTAATACAATTGGAAGAGAGTGGGATACAATACATTTATACATTGAAAATAATCTTGATTAGATGAAGGTATGGATTGAACGATGTAAATAATATAATTATGGTAGCTTATCATAAAATGGTGTGGCTACGTTGGTCAAAGAATCCAAACCCGAAACTGAAAGAGATGTCAATCTTACAGAGAGGAAAATTGATTTAGCATATGATTTAAAAGATAAAACACAAGCATATCCATCCATACTATTTAGTTTTTTTTAATATTATATTGATGTATATGTTTTTTTTTCTTGATTTGCATAATTTATAAGTATAAATATGTTTATCAATTGTCAATGCATTTTTTACATGCTTGACATATTGCATTTGAAATTCTGCAAGGCTATGGCCGAAAAATTCGCATCAAAAAGTTGGATGAAAAGATGAAAACTTATGATAGTGGGATTACAACAGTAATCCAGGTTACTAATGTTTCCTCTAAAAGTGACAGACATTCGGAAGTCTCTAAAACTCGATACTATGAGAATTTGGAAGATATAATGGAGTGTGACTTTAAATCCTTCAAAATAGTTTATGTTGGAAGTCAAATGGTACAGGATATGAATGAATGAACGTGATCCTAATAGAAATGTTATTGAGCATGATAATGGTTTCAACATGGTTAATACAATAATATTGAGCCAATATTAGAGCCCTATGTTCTTCCAAGAAAATGTGAACAAGTATTTTACTCAAAGTTTCCAGATAGATGGGTTTGGTCATATTTATTGTATATGAACCAAGAGGAAGGATGATAAAGTATAATGTAGCAGAAGAAGATGAAGTAGAGGTGCAGTTAGTTCATGTGTCAGATTAAGGCGTCAAAGAAGTTCAAGAAGATTTTAATAGAGAAAATGTTATGGATGAGGATGATATTGACAATGTACTGTCAGATGAAGAACTTGAAGAAGTAAAACCAAATGTAGGAGAAAATGTTTCTCATGATGATATAGACAATCATATGGCTGGAAATAACGAAATTGATGATGATGTTGATATTTTTGAGTATTTTTTCATTGATGTCAAAGCAAGTGCAACAGGTGAAGTATGTCATCATTGATGTCCACGATATGTTGATTTTCATGGATGAGATAATGCAGTGATGAAACCCTAGATCTAGGGTTTGGACTCCTTAGACGATGTTCATAGCATGTAATTGTTGGAGAATTTTTATGATGAAAATCACCAAATTTGTCTTGGACACCTCACTAGTGGATTCTACTCATCATGCCGATTCAATTGATATGTGGAGCGTCTTGAGAGGAATAACGGTTGGAGAAATATGATTGGTCAAAGATCCAAGTGTTGAGAAATCTAGGGCATTTTCATTAGGATATTTATTTTTATTAGTGACTTCTTGTGAATGAATTTTTACTTATTCAGATTAGGATATTATTCATATTAAATTATTAGAGTTCTTATTCATCAAACAGTAAACAATGCATGAACATAAAATAGACAAGAGACATGGCATATAGGCTATGAGCCAGGACCAAAACCTCTCACTCTTTGAGAGGAAAACCTGCACAGATTCTTCTTATAGAGATTCCAATTGACTAATACCAATACCAATACCTTGACCTATTAGCCACTCAAAGACCAATACACAAACCCTCTTCTTGACTCCTCTTTCATTGAAATCTTCATCATTGCCTTGATACCAAGATCTACATTATTGCCTTGAAAATATTTTCCTTCATGGAGCTTATACCGAGACCTTTATCACTGATGCATTACTAATACCATCAACATTGTTGCATCACCGAGACCAATGGCACCGTACCGAGATCATTTTACCAATATTCATTATCCTGAGATAGAGGTAATGTCACTGTGGTATGTCGAGACTGTGAATGTATCTCAGAGAGGTATGAGACTTATTCCTACACTGAAACCTGAGCTCCTAAAATGTAGATATTTGAGCCTTTTGACTATGATCATCTGAACGATGTCTCATGCAATTTGACCATAATATCATTGTGGTATTTCACCCAAAACAAAGATCTAAATTGCTTGGTGACCAAACTCATCACTGTTTCTCTTCATATGGAAATATATTAATTGTTTGACTGTAGTTTCTCACCGAAACTTTAGAGGAATCCAAGGTTCTGAACTATATAAATGCAAGGAGCCTAGCCTCCTTTATATATCAATTTGGCCATACATTTAAGTTGACCTTAGCATCTGAATGGGTGTGTCTTTTTATGTTAGCCGCCATGAATGTTTCTTATCTTCGTTTGGATGTTGACTTTATAAGAGAGACTGTGCTTTCCTTTGGAGGCATTCTAGACACTTCTATAGACTAATATACATTCGATACATGCTCAAGAAGAGCTCTTCATATATGAAATTAATTCTTTGACTTTGTATGATAAATCCTAATGCTCTCAAATGAGAGCTAGCTAAAAATAAAATCACTTGCTCATGAAACCCATGAAGGAAGTCTTAATAAAAAAATCATTACATCATTTATAAAAGTCACAATTACATGTCATTATGAAGACCTAACCTAGTTTCACTTTTCAACACTCCCTCTTAACTAGGAAGGTATTCATAATGGCACTTGGTCATTCTCATTTTGAAGAATTTCTCATAAGAAGAATCGGATTGCTAACCCATCTGTATAACATCATATAAAGCGGCATTGTCACATAGTAAGGCCTTGAATAACAACTCCATCTCTCCATGAGTTCTTGAGCTCAATGTTGGCGATACCAATGATTTAATAGACACCCTCATCATTGTCTCTCTTGGAACATACCCCACCCGGGTTCTCTCAGAGTATGTTCCACCATGGCTATTATTTTCTTGGATTCCCAATCCTAAAATAATATTGGTCATTTCATGACTCCTCTTATCTTGGATGCCCTACTACATACTCAAAGAGTATCGTACGTCAGATGATTACCCAATCCTCCATTTTATCTTCCCAGGTGAAGACTAGAATGACGTTTCTATCTCTCCCTCTCAATTAGGGAGGACATATTCCAATAAAGGAATATACTCATCTCTATAAAAGGAATGTACCTAAGCTCCCTCCTGGATTAGGAATTTTTGAGTTTCTACCAAGTAAGAAACTTGTTTCCAGGCTCCCTCTTAATAAGTGACCTACAGCAGCTCCTAATCTATAAATAATGGGACAACTAGCTGCTCTAAATAACTGCTTCCTTCGATGTCATGAATTTCTTATTCGTTATGGAGTCTTCATCTTTTGGGGCCTCTTTATAGGGCACATAACATCCATCACTTTCATCCACGAGTCATGTCATCATTCCTTTTCATCAGAGATTGGTCCATCAGTCTTTCATCTGGCCTTGCTTCATGTCATGTTGCTATATTCATACCATATTTCTTTAAGTATATTTCATCCTACCACATGGTTATCAATGGTGGAAGACATACACTTCCCTTTGACAACCCTGCATAATATCATCCGAATATTGTTCAATATAAAAACGAACACTTAAATCAAAATTACCTTTGCGATGGTATTTCATCATGACATCTTCCTGTATATATCAGCATCATGCATACATGTTGACACATCCTCAAAATATATCCATCGTCAAGGGTATCCATATTTTTCATACTTTCATCAGAGTCTTCATATATTTTTTCAGGATATTTCCTAGTCAAGTCTTATTGGTGTTCTTGGGTGTTGATTGACTTTACCATGGTTGCATATTTCATGATCTCTTCCTTCCTTTCATCACACATTTCATTCTTAGGATATTTCAATCAGAGTTCCTTGATTGCAATCATCCACATCATACTTCATATGAGGACATATTATGTTTATTTCATCTAGTGTGACCTATGCCTTATTGCATCCTTTCATAGGAGGAGATCATTTTCCTTTGATCATGCTTCTCAAGATAGAAGTAGTGATCCATGTTACCTGCAACCATACGACATGAAATTATAATATTAAATACAAGCATACATACCTCATTTACCTTTAGGTCATCTAGGCTTCTTTCATAAGCTTCCTTGATTGAAATATCTTCAACCCCTTGATCTGCTTCATCTCTTATTTCATCTTACCATCATCCCATGAATTCCACAAGTTGGAGTTCGTGATGAAATACTTGCTTCCTCTCTGGATCGGTGAATCTTCCAATGAAGATTCCATCAGAGAATCTTGAGAATCTTGCATATACCTATCCATCAGGTGTTTTCTTCTTGACTTGATGTATTATGAGCCTTGTCCCAGATGACTTATTTCTTTCCTTCAATTTTCAATGAGGTTCCCAAGAGCTACATCCTTCATATTTGGTTTCCATGGATTTTGTTCCTTATGTCCTTTATGATTTCCCATTGTGATGTCACGAGCTCTTGTTTCTAATGCTTCCATGAAGCCACAATACATCTTATTATTTATTATATCCATGTCCTACAAAATATTTAGGAGCCATGATAAGACCTTTGTGAGGGAGACTATATTAAACATAGTAAAGATCTCTTGCTCCCTCTTTCCTTGGACTTCTTCTCTTCAGATTCCTCCATATTTTCAGTGATATGAGATTCGTTTATGTAATGTCCATAACTTTTCCATAGCATTGAATCTTATCTATTCTCTTTTTTCTTTTTCTAAGAACCAAATTTTCTAAACTTCTCTCTCCTTCCTACAAATGTTTGAGTTATTTAACCTTCAATAATTTTTCCCTAAACGTGTCTTCTTTTATCAAGCATAGAAACCACAATTTGTTGAATGAGGTGACTTTATTATCCCTAAGGAAATTTTTTACCTTGTTATTTAGAACAATGATGATTATCTTCTTATAATCTCTCACAGATCTCACAGTTGAGATGTTATGAAGATATCCCTTCATTCTTTCATACCTTCAATTTCGTGTAAATTAGGTCTAAGTGATATTACATGCTTTATCGCATCTTCAGAGAATAATCTTACGATCTTATTATATGAATCCCTTTGATGTCTCTGATATTTCTATATGAGGGGACCTTTCATAAGAATCCCTTTACATGTATTCATAGGAGACATTTTTCATTGATGTGTTCAATGACTTTACTTTCTTTGAGGACTATATTTATCCTCATTTTTACATGCAAGGAACTTCGATGACCCAACTAGTTTATAGATCTCCTTGCAAACATGAAATAATTTTACCAAATTGATTAGAGTAATGAAATGTACTTACTTGAAAAATGAAGATTAAATATTCAAATTGATCACTTTGATGTTGGTTGAAGAAGATGTATTAATGCTCCCTTTTGGAGTATCTTATTTCAAATGAAAAGGCCTTTCTTCAGTACATGAGATTTCTCCTTTTATGATGGCAACACCTTTTGATCCAACTCAATGCTTCCTTGGATGATATTCTTCAATGAGAGGCAATATTGCCTTATATATTTGAATATGTTGATAATTCTTTCTAGATAATTCAATTAGAATGAGTGAAAATCAGAATTTCGACTTTCTCCAAGATGATGTGATCTCCATCTTTAAATTCCTTCGAGCTCCCTTTCCTTGTATATGACTTGATAAAGGTATTTGTGGTATTTTTGATGATGACCATAGGATCAAAACTTTTGTTGTTGTAGATTTCTTCTTTGATCTAGGGCTTTATTCTTCAATGTAGTTCTTGATCTTTGATGACCTTCAACTTGATTTGATGCCATTCTTGAAATCTGACCCTTGAGTGTCTCTTTGATTAGATTCCCTTCATTAATTTTCACCATAGCTATGATACCATGTTGAGAAATCTAGGGCATATGCATTAGGAGATTTCTCTTTATTAGTGATTTTTTTTTAATGCATTTTTACTTATTCAGATTAGGATCTTCTTCAAGTTAAATTATTAGTGTTCTTCTTCATCAAACAGTAACTAATGCATGAACATAAAATAGACAAGAGACACAACATATAGGCTATAAGCTAGGGCCAAATCCGCTCACTCTTTGAGAGGATAACCCACACAAATTCTTCTTATAGAGACTCCAGTTGACTAATACCAAGACCAAGACCCTTGACCTATTATCCACTCCAATACCAAGACGAAAATCCTCTTCTTGACTCCTCTTTCACCGAAATATTCATCATTTCCTTGATACCAAGATCTACATCGTTTCCTTGACTATATTGTCCTTCATGGAGCTTATACCGAGACATTTATCAATGATGCATTATTGAGACCATTAGCATTGTTGCATCACCGAGACCAATGGAATTGTACCAAGATACATTATCTTAAGATAGAGGTAATGTCACTATGGTATGCCAAGACTATGAATATATATCAGAGAGGTCTGATACCTATTCCTACATTGAAAATTGAGCTCCTCAATTGTAGATATCTTAGCCTTATTTCTATGATCATCTGAACTATGTCTCCTGCAATTTGACTATAATATAACTATGGTATTTCACCCAAAACATAAATCTGAATTTCTTGGTGATCGAACTCATCTTTTTGCTCTTCATCCAAAAATATCTGAACTATTTGACTGTAGTTTCTCACCAAAACTTCAGAGGAATTCAAGCTTCTGAACTATAGAAATTTGGGGAGCCTAACCTCCTTTATATACTAATTCGACCATACATTTAAACCGACCTTAACATCTGAATGGTTGTGTCTTTTTATGTGAGTTGACATGAATGTTTCTTATCTTCCTTTGGAGGTCGACCTCACAAGAGATACTGTGTTTATCTTTGGAGGGAATCTAGACACTTCTATAGACTAATATACATTTGGCGCATGCTCAAGAAGATCTCTTCATATACCACATTAATTATTTGACTTTACATGATAAATCCTAATGCTCTCAAATGAGAGCCAACTAAAAATAAAATCACTTGCTCATGAAACTCATGAAGAAAGTCTTAATAACAATTTTATTACATCATTTATCAAAGTCACAATTGCATGTCATTATGAGGATCGAACCTAGTTAAAATTTTCAACACCAAGCCCCTTGACCTGGGTAAAAACCCCAAAGGGTTGTTGATGTGGCATCATATTAATGGTTGAATGATGTCACAAAAATGAATGAATTGTTGAAGAAGTAAAGTTAATATAATCAAGGATATATGGTCCAAATTTGAAATGTTGGAAGGATAAAGTTGATTATTAGATTTATTTAATCAAGGATATCAACCTCAAATATTATGTCTCCAAAACTAAATTTTAAATTGAATATTTTTCCTTCAACTTTGGCATGTCAGACTCATTATATTTTTGGATCCATTTAAATTTTGAATTTGAAATTTAAATATTTACATCTAAACATGAATTTGGCTTCCTTCCTATTTCATACGTCAGACCTTTCAATCACTATAAAAGGTGGGACTTGGCTAATCACAATGACAGGGATCAAATGCCTATGTAATCTCATGCAGTCCTACTCAGTGAAGCTAGTCAAACACAGGGAAAAGTTTGGGTTAAGTTTATTTGGGTATTGACTGGGGTTATTGTTTAGACAAGGGTTTTTTTGAGTTTTAAATTGCAGTTATCTCTTATATTCATCTTAGAGAAAATAATTGTAGCACAAACTTGTGGAAAGCCTCCCAATGGCACAATTACAACGTTTGTTTTTATTTGAAATTATATGTTGTGAATGTGAATTCTGATCTAGATTTTTCGTTGTGTTTTCAATCTTTTATTGTAGAGAATGAATGGTCAAGTCCATCTGTTGTCCTAAAGCAGTCAACACCAGTTCTCATTCTGCAACTTTTAAGGGCAGATCTCTAGGTCACACTATTTTCTTGACTTATGGGATATGCTAGGGTTTTCGCATAACTTTATTATCATCGTTGAAGAATCAAACTATTGAAGTAAAATGATGCGTTTGAACCTTGAAGTTTTGAATGATTTTCGGTATCCTTCTCACATCACCTGCAACCTTGAATATTGATGAGACATTTTGAAAGGATTGTGAAGAGATAGCGTACAATTGTCATGAATAGTTGAAGCAGTAATAAATGGTGAAATGTTTAAAGGTTCTCAACCTGCATCTAAACCCTAAACTCTAAAACCTAGTTAACTATAGGCTTGGTTTTCATGGTGACTTTTGGCACATGTATTTTTGCAAATATTCTTCACTATTCTATGAAATTTTGGAAAATATTTTGGGTAGAATTGAAGTATTATTGAAGGATTTATATGTATCAACCATCACGGAAACCCTAATGAAGTATGATTGTGACTCTTCAATTAAGAAGTTCTGAAGCACTCACATTCTGCATTCTTGAAATATGACAACAATCAACAATGATGTATGACAAGGACAAATGTGGACTACTACTACTCTGAGCCCTTGTATTATTAAGTATGTTTCATGAAGCATTACTTATTTGTCTCTTCTGAAGCTTGACTGATATAAGAACCAATGATCTATGTACTTAGCATTTGTTTACAATATTGAGGCAGAAAAGACTACTTAACCTAAAATAAAGTCATGAATTACGTACAATATTGAGGATTGTGAAGAGATAGCATACAATTGTCATGAATTGTTGAAGCAGTAATAAATGGGGCAACGTTTAAAGGTTCTCAACCTATATCTAAACCCTAAAATCTAAAACTTAGTTAACTATAGGCTTGGTTTTCATGGTGACTTTTGTCACACGTATTTTTGCAAATATTCTTCACTATTCTATGAAATTTTGGAAAATATTTTAGGTAGAATTGAAGTATTCTTGAAGGAATTATATGTATCAACAATAACGATAGCCCTAATGAAGTATGTTTGTGACTCTTCAATTAAGAAGTTTTGAATCACTCGCATTCTTCACTCTTGAAATATGACAACAATCAACAATGATGTATGACAAGGACAGATTTGGACTATTACTACTTCGGGCCCTTGTATTATAAAGTATGTTTCGTGAAGCATTAATTATTTGTCTCTTCTGAAGCTTGACTGATATAAGAACCAATGATCTATGTACTTAGCATTTGTGTACAATATTGAGGCAGAAAAGACTAATTAACCTAAAATAAATTCATCATCAACAAATTTTGAAACCCTAATCAAATATATTGAGAGGATAATCTCATCAAGTCTTGTAGTATGCCTTCTTCTCTATTTACCTGAGGAAAATAAAACACAGAACATTATTTTATTTGTTACTAGAATATTGTTGTATGTTGTAGGTGCCATAAACCTGACTTAAACCCAAATCTACCATGATCATTTCACATGTTGAGGTAGACATGACAGTGAGTGTGTTAACAATAAAACAGTAAGCTTGTTGACATTCACCTATATGAAAATACGACCATGAGGAAGTGATCTACAAGACAGTGTGACCGTGACCTAAGTGACAGTATTAATCTTGATGATTGTGATGACACAGCGACACACCCTGGATGACAATAACCTTTGATATGCAATAAAATTGGCAGTGAACTTTGTGTATTGGTGGTTCTTATTGTTTGACAATGAGATTGTATCTCTTTGATAATATCTCCTTGCCAATGATGTCATAGGATTGCATGAATGATATATATATATATATATATATATATATATATATATATATATATATATATATATATATGTATGTATGTATGTATGTATGTATGTATATATATATGTATATATATATATGTGTGTTTGTGTGTGTGTGTGTGTGTGTGTATAGATATACATATACATATATATACACACACACATATATATATACATATACATATACATATATATACATATACATATCTATACACACACACACACACACACATATATATCTATATATATATATATATATATATGTATGTATATATATATATATGTATGTATATATATATATATATATATATATATATATATATCTATATATATATACATATACATATACATATACATATACATATACTTTCAACAATGACACTTGGTAGTGATGCTTGTACTTTTGACAATCATTCATGATATTTTTGGTCTTGTATAAGGCTTACTACATATGATATCACTTGAATTTCATATGATTTTTAGTCATGAGTTAAATGAGAACTTGATCTTGATCTTGATGACAGTGGTGACATTCCTTTGATGTCGGTATGCTTTGCATGACAATGACCTTGATATATGGCGTGTTTCTATGATGATGAGAATGGGAAGTGGCATCAGATGGAGTAGTAGACAGACGCAACAGTGAGTGGAAACAATAGAAGGAGTGGCAATAGGTGCAACAATGGAAGCAGTAGACAATGGAAACACTAGAAGTGACAATGAACAAATGGAGAAACAATAGTAAAAGTAACAATGGATATTTGGAGCAGTGACAGTGTTAGTGCATAAATAGAGATAACAGTGTTGGCTTGATGGGGTCTAGACCCAGGTTCAGATATGGTTGCGTGAACCAATAAAACCCACTATTATCGGCCCTTTCGACAATGATCTTTTGTGCAGGCCAAGGTCTCACCCGAGGAAATATAAGGGGATGCTAGAACCATGTTTCTACATCCAGAGGGACAATGGAGTGTGGCTTTAGGGCTTCTCTTCCATTTAATACTTGACAGGGCTTCCTAGAAAAGATCTACTAATTAGAAAGTTGTAATTTAACACTTTTGTTGAACTAACTTGCAGAATGTGTGATCTTACTTCAGCAAGCATAAAACAACATAAATAACCATAATTGGACTTTGTGATGCAGTTATAAGTAAAACACCACATATAACATAAAATGCAAGTAAAGCAAACACATAAACTCAAAACACGAATTTGTCTTCAAAATTATTTCATTAATGCTCTTATCTTCCTAATACAATCAGTTCCACCCTATGCACTCAGCTGCAGGGGTCTGCACACTCAGCTGCAGACTTCCTAAGGTCTCATCGCACACGGGAGCATTTTCTCTAACCTAACCCACAAAACACAGACTCGAAAAAATCTTACATCCAAGTGCATCACATATCAAGTATTTCATGTATATCATCAAGACTATCCTAGACTCCTTATATAGTCCTTACACTTTAATACCATGGTCCGAAAACCATGGATAGAGCTCAACGTATACAAAATATTCCCATCCTTTTACAAAATAAAAGGCTTTGAACCAACCCAGATCCCCTAAGACTCTAACTTAACTACACGTTTCATGCTTTGCTCGTCGATCTACAGAGTCTTTCTCAAAATATTTCATTCAAGGGGTACTCTATCCAATAGGCCCTCAACACAAAAATGTGACTCATCTTGATTCACTTTTCCACTGCACCCTCAATATTTTCTTTAATACCACTCAAGGCCTTATAATCCTTTACATCCATGGAGAGTTGTGCCACTTTTTCCTCTCGGGCGGCTGCAGCCCGAATCTTGAGCTGAGGTAGGTTGTTGCAAGCCTTGGAGATGACTTCCTCCAAATTTTGTATTTGTGTCATCGATGCATCGCACTCTTGTATAGCCAATTGTTTTTCCTCAGCCATCATCTATATTTTCTTCTTAACATCTTGTATAACTAATAGGGTGCGCTGCTCTCTAGTCTTCAATTCTTCAGTAATGCCCTGGTGGAACTCGTGCAATGTTTGTAGAGGCAGTGCAACAAGATTAAGTTGTGTGTTCTGCCAATACACCGCATGCTTCATCTTCTTCGTAGTATCAAAACATATTGTGCCCACATGGATTGGCACCGCATGGATATCAGTTGTAATTTCCATTTCTTAGAGTTTCATTCTTACACCTGTTGGGGCCCCGCTTGCTTGACTCATGCTCGCATGTATTGCGCTCATATGCACCTGCAAATTTTAGGCCCTTATGGACCTCTGCCAGTACCATATTGTATTGGTCTTCAATGTTACCCCATAGATATTCAGTGACATTCTTAAAAATATCTCCTATCTCATCGAGGTCCCCCACAGTGAGGACCATTTCTTTCAGGCCACTACTTTGTGGTTGTCTTCTCTTAGTAATCAAAGTGGAGGGTGGATCATATGGATCTGTAATTGTATCATCATCATGAGTATCATCCGCTCTTGTTTCTGGAACCACAGTCTTTGGCTCCACCTCTGGTTCGATCTCTGTATCAATCACAAATGTGACCGTCTTAGTTGGCTTCTCGGTGTTCTTATTTCTTGTCAGCGTAGTGGTATTCACGCAACTCGTCCCTGCCTATGTAATCTCCACGCCTTCAGTGGTTAGATTTAGTAAATCAATCAACCAAATTCTTACTATGGTTGCAACATCAGCCTTTGTCACCAGGTTCGGCACCTCGTACCAGACCCTAGCAAGGTCCTTCTTCGCCCGGATATGCACATGGTGGAAATCCGCTTTGAATTTTGGGACCTACTGATAATATTTAAAATTAATTGGTGATAATCAGGGCTTTAGGTTGATCACTGTGAGCAGACTCATCTCGAAACCAACCCAAAATATTATGTACGCCATTACCCGAGTCAGTTCTTTTGAATGCCACAACGAGTCATATCATGCAGCCTCGCAAAGATCTGGTCCACAAAGGAGAACTGTGACTCCTCGGGCTCCTTCCAGGCCATCATCGCTATCAAGATCGAGATTCACGGATAGTGGAACTGTTTTCCCTCCTCTTGAGCTTTGCGAAATTTAGATAAGAACTTGTTGCATAGATATCCTGCCCAATTATAGACAACTCCCTTGCTGCACTCTGTAGCCAAATATACTACTGGTGCAGAAACCTCCTCTATGCGGCAATTCCGCATGATTATTCCTACCAAAATTTGCACAGCAAAACACATATATCTATTAGTGATGGATTTAATCGAGTAACCTCTGCTTCCCTTCGTTAGACAGTAATATTTCCTCATCTGGTATGCTAGCTGTTTGTCCTGATTCTTGCCCACAAATGCTTTTGTGGGGTCTAAGCTAAGACAAGGAAGCATTGTGATATTTCTTATCAACATCGTGTCAATAGGGATCCTCTTCCCCATCCATAATCATTCATCGTGCACTAGGTCCAATAATTGGCGCACATAGATCGTATTGATGATGCTTCGCCCAAAATGTAGAACATATAGCATGTTCAACAACCCTACATCTTGGATACCAGCCACCTACTTCATCGGTTCCAATATTGTTACTTTGGTAGCTTCATAATAGGTGGAGTGCAGATATTGGATCGTCTTGAACTGCAGGTATTTGGTGTGATCGCTAAATTCCCAATACTCCATCCACAGCAGGGGCACTTTTCCCAATAAATCCTCCTCAACAGGTACTTCTTCCGGCAGCAATGGCATGAAAATATTGTATTTGACGGCGTTTGGATCCTTTGCAGGCTTTGCATTTGTAAGCTTCCATGGTAGAATGTATGGTGGAAACCTAGAAATAGGTTCTACTTCCTCTGCATCAGTGTCCGCTATCCCCCATAGCGTGGTTTCTTCTTCGTCTAACTCTTCTACCTTGACATCCTGCTTCTCCCTATCTTGAGTCACATTAGTCCTTTGTTCCTTTGGAATTTTCTTCCTCAGCAACATTCTCAACACTGACTTCTTTGGCTTTTTAAACGGAGCCACACCCACAGTGGTCTACTTCCTGGGCGACCTCGGCCCTATGATATTTGTTGGTGGCGTAGCTTTCATTGTGTGTTCTAAACATAGAAATATTAAGTACCTGAGCCCTGTTCTGATCAATTACTCTCGAAACACTTTAAAGTTGTACTCTGACATACAACAGATCGATCAGCGCTCTTGCAGGCACAAGACCTCAATTTTAATAATTAGAGTGAAAAGTATCTGAATGTGGAGCGAGATGCCTGATTTATCAAATTCAAAATCCATGATCTCCTTCATATACGCCTCATAAATGTAGATTTGGCATAGATACACCCAGATATGCTCATTAAAGACATCCCTCTCGATCCTTTTAATGGCTAAGTCCTTGTGAAATAAATTTTTCTTGTTGCAATGGTCACTTTTTGGACGAACTTCGCCAGACTCATCCCTTCGGTGCAGTCCAACCTCCCTCGGTGCAGTGTCCTCCATCTTTTCCATCTTCCCACATACTACGCAATGCTCTGACTGTGACGAAGCCACCCTTTGGCAGAATCATTTATAGTCCCATGCTCTTGTTCAACTGCGTGGAGAATTAATACTCTTCGTCGGCCATATATTCATTGCGAACCTCCAGGGATGGAGTCATCCCGGTACAACTTCAATCTTCTACCATTGATACATCTAGGGAAAAATTCCCCATTCAAATTTTCGAGCTGAACTGCGCCCCCTTCCAAAACATGCCTGACAATGTAAGGGCCTAACTAATGCATTTCTAGCTTACCCAGAAACTTCACGAGCTTGCTTTCATATAAAATAACTAGGTCCCCATCTTTGAACGTATTTTGCTTAATATGCCTGTCATGCCAGGATTTCTCCCTCTCCTTTTTCACATGTTGGTGAAAGCAGAAGATGAACCTATCTTCCTCCAGTGCAAGCAGTTGCTCCAATATTTGCTCCATAATATTGCAGTCTTCCATATCTATAACTATGACGATGTGAAGACTAGGCACAATGTATTCCATCGGCATCACAACTTCCTATCCATATACTAATTTGAACAGAGTCTGGCCCTTCAACTTCTTACAGATAGTCTTGTAGGCCCATAAAACTGCAGGGATGCATAGATCCCAGTCATCCCTGTTAACGTAGCAAACCTTTGTCAAAGAATTCTCCAGTATTTTGTTAAGGCCTCAACAATCCCATTAGCCAGTGGGTGATATGGCGTGCTCTTCTGGTGATGCATTATGAACTTCGCAATTAATGCTTCAATAGTGATATTCAAGAAATGTGTACCCCTTTCGCTCATCAATATCTTTGGACACCCAAACCGTGACAAAAATGGTTCAAAAATCAACTTCACTGTTGTATATGCACTACAATTTTTCACTGATTGTGCCTCAGCCCATCTAGTAATGTAATCTGTCGTAGTAATAATGTACCACACACATTTTTTCTTCCCAAGTGGATCAATCGAACCCATGAAGTCACTTTCATATTTATCAAATGCCTGCAAAGCAACTTGAGGGTGCAGTTCCATTGTTGTTACACTAAAAAAATGTCACCTTGACATTCTGCTGACTGTATGAGCTCATTGACATTCATACATGCCTCCTCTGCAAGTCTTACAACCTTTGTTCCTCATTCCAAACCTTCAAAATCACAGAAAAGTTCCTAAAAATGGAGGAAAAACCCTTAAAACTCAAAAAAGCCTTGGGTACGCAGGTAACATGAAGCCTGTCTGCGTTTTTAGCTAGGGTACGCAGGTAATGTGAAGAGAAACTGCGTTCTAGAATGAAATTTTCCAGTGTTATAGGTGCGGAACCCCTGTAAAGTCAAAAAAGCACAAAATTAAACTGAAAAAGTTGAATTTTGGTCAATTCTGGAAGGTTCTAGATGAGATTTTTTGGGGATGAGTACGCTTTAGTAAGGTGCATGTATCCCACACCTTAAGGAACTAATCCCTTGATGTGAGGAGCCTATCCCTTTGAAGGAGGGTTCTATCCCTTTAAAGGTGGAATCCTAACCTCCTCATCTACTCTATAAAAGGAGGCATTGGGTAGCCTCAAAGGGTTAACAAGATTTTGAAGTTAAGAAAACTAATGGAGGATTGAAGAGGTCAAGCTTTATGTGTGTTTGAGTTGAAGTGCTGTTGAGATTTAGACTTCTTTCTACTGAGCTTTTGAGAGGAAAGATCACGTACCTCTTTATGCTCCTGGAGGAAGAGTGCAAGACTTATCAAAGTAGAGGAGATTCCTACTTCGAACCCCGGGAAGACCTTTCGAACATCAAGGCTAAGGTTGTAAGGTTGTTCTGTATATTTTAAGATTAATACAATCAAGTTTTGTTTTTCTCAATAAATTGTCGTTCGATTGTTTATTTCAATAATTTGTCGTTTGATCGTTTATTTCATAGATTCCTTGATCACTATGATAGGTATGTTTTATGATTATTTGTTATACAGGTGCTATTTAATATTTTCTTGTTTGTGATTGCAGATCAACAAAAGATGATACTTTCTTGCGACAAAAGAGCTCTTGTTGCGACGAAGGATTATTGATACGACGGAAGTTCTACGACCGCAAATAAGCATTTGGATCTAAGGTAGGATCGACACCTTCATAGCATTTAATTGCAAAACAAATATATTTAGAGAAAGACAAACTTAGTTGTTCATTTGTTGCTAGATTGTCTTCTGACACTAGGGAGATCGGTCTTGTCCGCAAGAACGATTTATCCGTCCAACAAATTGGCGACTCCACTGGGGAAAGAACTTGTTGTTTTTGGTTCTCTTTTATTTTGATTTGAGGAAAAGTTTTTCCTGGTTTTTGATTGATGGATATCTTCCTGGGTAGCTTAGGTTTTCTCTGTTTTTGAAATTTTTTAAATCTTTTATGTTTTTCTTGAACTTTTCTGGGGACCGCACTTTGTTCTTTTTCACAGTGCGGGCAGTTTCGCACTTTCCTTAAGTAAACAGTGCAAGACCGCACCTATTACTTCTGGGAGCCTACGGACCCTTTTAAAACTTTGGAAAAACTCTAGATTTCTTCTTCTAGTTTAGTTTAGATTTGATTTAGGATTCTTAGCATCTACCCGGATCTATATTTTTCTGTTAAAAATCTATGTTTCTGAATTTCTTTCAGCAATTCTTCATCTCATCAATCTCCATTAAGTTAATTAGGTGTTTTGAGTCTCTTTTTTGAGAAATTATTAATTTTATTTCCTTTGGTCATTACTTGGAGGTTTGTCTCAGTTTTTTCACAATTTTGGTCAATCAATTGTGTATGAGTGTTAATCGCCTTTGAGTGTTTTTTGATCTTTGGAACTCTCACCCGATTTTCTTGACTTCCACTTGATTGGTTCTTAGATTACATTAGAATCATCTTGTGTTTGAGAATTTTCTTGCATAGATCACATTTGCATAATTAGAATTCTCATTTTCAGAATATGAATGAAAAATGTGCATAGATTACATTTGCATACTTTTCATGTGAATTGTGCATAGATTACAATTGCATAGTTTACATTCTGAAAAATCAATTGTAGATTTAGATCAGTTTTCTTTGATTTGAATTTAGATATTTTTATGTTTGTTTTAAAAACACAAAAATATAAAAAAAAAAAGAATTTGGAATTGATTTGCATTAGTTTTTCTTGATGAAATTAGTGCATTAGAGAATTTGTTATATTTTCTCTTAGTGATCAATTTTTTTCATTGTTGGAAGTGAATGGAAACTCTCTCCTTACTTTAGTTAGGATTCATCAAATTGAAAAGATTACATTATCATATTCGATTGCATTCAGTTTTGGGTCGGTTCATAACACCATTGGTTTCATATCCATTTACCCTTTTGAGTAATAACAGCCTAAATAACACAGCGCTTAATTAAAATTCATCTAGTAATTTTTACATTTTTAGGGCTCTTTTCACCAATCTAGCTCAGGATTAGTGCTTTGGAATAGGTTGTAGTTAAATTTCCAAAGCAACTAAAACAAACAAGTAGATAAATCTTGCGGTAGGAAAAATTCCAATTGTTGCATGTATGCTCTGGGAAGCTCCTCCTAAAGGAATCAAGCACGAGATCATATCTGAACCAGTGAGGTAATCAATCCTTCCTCATTGGGAACGATAGCAGATATACACGTATTAAAAACGGTAAACCTCGGATTGACCATTGTCGAGGAGCCTAGGGTCACTTGTCGATAAACCTTGGATTATGTCAAGGAGCCTTCAAGGGGATTGAGCTTAGTTACTCTGCCCTTGCGTGTGTATCGGATCATAGACTGTTCCCCCAAGTATATTTGTTTCTGTTGGTAACCTTAGTGGCCATAACCTATAGGATTCTTTCCTAAGGTGACGGTGGAGGGAAGATCCCACTGTACCTGGAGCAGACGTCGACTAGACTCACTTGGACTCTCCGGAGAGTTATCTTCACTCGAGATGGCATAGTGGAGAAACTTGCACCGGTCTGTTTCATTAAGCAGGTTTTCGGCGTAACTGTTCCAACCGTCATTTCTGCATTAAAATTCTACGATGTTGGATTTCATCACCAACTAGTGTTTTTAGTGCGGGAATCTACTGTTTGTGTGTGGTTTGACTCCTAGATTTGATAGCGTGTGTTAATTTGTTTTTTTTTTACTTTTTAGAGACCATAGGTGTGAATTGTGAATTTTAATTGTTAGGTGTGAATTGTGAATTGTTAATTTTAGTTTTAAATTGTTGATAAAATTCACTGAAGTTGAATAAAATGGAAACTGTTCTAGAATTTACCAACCAAGGAACCCCTCTTAACGAGATTCCTAGTACTTTTCCTTGCTTTGGAAATGTTGTTCCTCCTTATATGGCTACATTGTCATTCCCTGGATTTACAATAGGTTTACCGATATGGTTATTTTCAACTTCGTTGGCCCCGAACACTCCAATTGTTCCACCTCAACCGAATGCTTCACAGAGTTCACCATATCAACATCACCAACCTTCTGTTGACCCTTTACCTTCTTCGCCTAATATTTCTTCCTCCATTTCTTCCTCTTCGCTTGGTAAAAGTCTTGATGCTAGCAACCAGGTGGCTAAGAAGAAGAAGAAAGGGAAGAAGAAGAAGAAGAAGAAGCAAGATAAGAAAGAAGTCAACCAACCAACCATGGCTGTAAGTGTTAGTTGTGTTGAGGAAACTTCCAACATGCATCGTAAACCCAAATACCCTTGCAAGCTTTGTAAGGGTGACCACTTCCTTATCAATTGTCCTGGTATTCCTAAGGTCTTGGAAGTATGGTCAGAAAAATCTCATCAACTTTCCGTTGATCCATCAACCAGTGATAGTCAGGTTCCTAGGAAAAAGGGTAAAGTTAGGTTTCCTTGTAAACTATGCAAAGGGAGTCATCAAACTCACATTTTCCCTCACATGGATGAAGCCTCAAAATTGTTGGAAAAACTTACTGTTCCACAGCAAGAATTTCCAACTGGTTACTGTAAAATTTCTCCCAACCTACCGTCAACTGACGGAGTGATTGATCTCATTTCAAATACAGTCGATCCCACTCTTCCATTGGAGAGTGAAACTCATATCACTCAGGTTGATGATCCATTAGTTGATCAAGTGGTCGATTCGATTTCACATTCGATCGATCCCATTCTCCCTGTAGAGAGTGAACTTCATACCGCTCAGGTTCTTCTTGTTACATCAGATTCTTCTACGCCGGGGGGCATTTCACCTGTTTCTACAGAACCCCCTCCAAGTACTGAGGTCTTTTCCTTTGATTGGAATAGACTGATAGAACCTCGTCTTCCTTCCTCCATCCCTTTCCAAATAATTGTGAAGTTGGGTGGTAGGGACATACACCACACACAGGCAGATGAAGGTGCTTCTATTAGTATTTTATCCTCAACTGCTTGGAAAGCTTTGGGTTCCCCTCAACTTGTGCCTATTACGCAAAATCTGAAAGCTTTTAACAAAACCATTAGTGAACCTTTAGGGATCCTTCCTAAGTTTTCTATTACTTTGGAAGGTAAAACTGTCTGTATTGATATTATGGTAGTTCGAGGCCCCTTGGATTTCAATTTACTCCTTGGGTGAGACTATGTTTATGCGATGAAATTTGTCGTATCAACACTCTTTCGTGTGATGTCTTTCCCTCACAATGGAAATATTGTGACTGTAGACCAGTTTTCGTCCCCTAGTCTTGTTTCGACTTCCAATAATCCGACAGCCCTAAATGTTCCTAATTCTAAAGTGGTATCTACCCTGCCATGGGTTAATTATGTGGCAACTAGTACCATGTTTTCAATTACCAATGTAAGTGAGCCTCTCACTGTTTGCTCGTCTTCCTTTGACTTAGATCTGGTAATTGACATGGAAAACTCTATGGGATTATTTGAACATGATGTTCTTATCCCTTTTGAGTCCCTTGAC
The DNA here is from genome assembly GCA_034641835.2 of Pinus albicaulis. Classification (NCBI taxonomy): domain Eukaryota; kingdom Viridiplantae; phylum Streptophyta; class Pinopsida; order Pinales; family Pinaceae; genus Pinus; species Pinus albicaulis. The sequence goes on from CM076582.1 coordinate 946,225,240, forward strand.
ATGTGTTCCTTCCAGAGAACTATTCTTCCTTCTGATGAAGACCTCTTGGAAGCCATGATCAAGGTGTGTCCATTGACATGTGTTTCTTCTAGTTGGAAGCCATGATCAAGTTAGTGAGGATGGTTCCTTTTACTGTGTCAACCTCGTTAAAAAATGAAGCAGTGAGTCTGAGGAAAGTTCCTTTTACTGTGTCAACCTCATTAAAAAATGAATCAGTGGCTGGTGAGGAGAGTTCCTGTTACTGAGTCAACCTCATTAAAAAATGAATTAGGTATGAGGACAGTTCTTTTCCTATGTCAACCTCATTAAAAAATGAATCAGTTAGCTGAGGATAGTTCCTTTTACTGTCTGAGGACAGTTTCTTTTCCTGTGTCAACCTCGTTAAAAAATGAATCAGTTGGTCTGAGGATAGTTCCTGTTACTGAATCAACCTCATTAAAAAATGAATCAGGTAAGAGGAAAGTCCCTGTTACTGAGTCAACCTCGTTAAAAAAATGAATCAAGTATGAGGATAGTTCCTGTTACTGTGTCAACCTCTTTAAAAAATGAAACATGTCTGTGAGGAAAGTTCCTTTTACTGAGTCAACCTCGTTAAAAAATGAATCAGTAGTGTCTGAGGACAGTTCCTTTTACTGTGTCAACCTCGTTAAAAAATGAATCAGTAGTGTCTGAGGACAGTTCCTTTTACTGTGTCAACCTCGTTAAAAAATGAATCAGTGAGAGCGAGGAAAGTTCCTTTTACTGTGTCAACCTCGTTAAAAAATGAATCAGTCAGTCCGAGGATAGTTCCTTTTACTGTGTCAACCTTGTTAAAAAATGAATCAGTGAGTTTGAGGATAGTTCCTGTTACTGTGTCAACCTCGTTAAAAAATGAATCAGTCGGTGATGAGGACAGTTCTTTTCCTGTGTCAACCTCATTAAAAAATGAATCAGTAGGTAGATTGTAGAGAGTAGATTGGTAGATTAGAATAAATAGTTTCTGAGGACGGTTCTTTTCCTGTGTCAACGTCGTTAAAAAATGAATCAGTTGGTCAGAGGATAGTTCCTTCTAGTGAGTCAACCTCATTAAAAAATGAATTAGGTATGAGGACAGTTCTTTTCCTGTGTCAACCTCATTAAAAAATTAATCAGTAGGTTATGTAGGTAGATTAGAAATAAGTAGTTTCCGAGGATAGTTCCTTTTACTGTGTCAACCTCATTAAAAAATGAAACATGTTGCCATGAGCATAGTTCTTTCTCTGTGTCAAGCTCGTTAAAAAAATGAAACAAATCCTCCCCTAATTGAGTCGAGTCTTTGAATAGATCTCTTAGATGTTAAGTAATATATTTAGGTTAGTTTTTAGGTCGGGTCTATCATATGATCTCATAAATGAACCTTCATTCCATCCAGCTATTTATTACTAGTGTACTTAGTTGAATGAAATGAAGCTGGGGGGGCATGCGCTCTAGCAGTTACGCTTAGGGGGCATCAATTCTTTCTCTCGCTTCAAGCTTGTGTAATCATGAAACCACTCACATAGTTTATTTCTGTTTCGCTTTGTAAAAATAAAACCTATCTTGAGTCAATTTCGGTTATTTTCAAGACTCGTTAAACTCATGAAAATCCCGAGATTATTTTTCTATATTTCATTCTCGTAAAACACATGAAAATGCCAAGTTCTTTCCGTCTTTTCCTGCACGTAAATTAAATTGAAAGTCGGCCACATGAGTACATTTTTATCCCTTTTTCGAACTCGTTAAAATTTACAGAAAAAGTGAAACTACTGAGTATAATTTTATCACTTTTTCGGACTCTTGAAAATTACGAAAAAGCGAAATCCACAATCCATCAGAGTTTTTATCAGCTTTTCTGACTTTGAAAATTACTTAAATAAACCCCCCTGGAGTCTCTTTAAGCCCTTTTTAGACTCTCTAAACATGAAAAGATTGCCGACTACTTGATTGTTCGATCCTCGTTAAAGTAAATGAATAATCGTCCCTTCGTATAAGTTTACCCCTTTTACTGATCGAAATGACTACTTAATGGAAAGGTATACGTTGATCAATTATAGTCAATAGAGTTCTCTCCCGTGATTATTTTATCCTTTCTCGGGCTTGAGAGACTAAATTTACGAAAAAGTACACCCATAGAGTTTTCATAAGTTTTTCTTTTGACTCCCTAAAACTAAAAAACATCGAGTTTCACCTATACCGGACTCGTTAAAACTTAACAGTAAAGGACCTGTAAATTACAAAAAGGAGCGAACTAATCCTTATTAGGGTTCAATTTTAATACTAAGTTTGACTCATCTGAAGGATGAGCTTATAAAACAAGCAAATGTTATCCTCCTCAAGCTTGTCAAAAATAAAGAGGTACTTGCCAGAAATGGTGGGGGAAAAAGAGAGAAAATGAACCCGTTTTGATACATCTTGACATTCGTAAAACCGTTAACCACTCTTGAACACGACACACTTTTGTTCCTTTTTTGTCCACCTGGGCTGGGAAATCACCTACCGCTTAATCAAACGACATTGAAGGTCTTCAGCCGGTTTCTCGGTATTAGCTTAGGGCAATTGTTACCAAACCGTCTGCAGTGTTGTTATGTGTTCAAGAGGATAGTCAAACAAACCATTCATTTGCGAAATATCTCAGCCATCCATTTTGACCATCCCTAAGCTCTGGCCCTTGCCAATATATTTCTTCAGAACTTGATCTATGATTTCGTGTTGTGGGCTTGCCTATGACGGATCACTTTCTATCGATGACAGCTCGTTATCTAGGAAGTCGATCTGGAAATTTTCAGTACCTTGAAGTCTACATGCCTCAATGGCAGGTTTCTCACCTTCGACAACAGTTTGCTTCATTGACCTTCAATCGAATGATTCTGTGACATGTTCAACTTCAGCTCATCCATTCACATTTCATGGATTGTACTGGGTACTTTGAGAGCCATTGACATTATTGGTGGTTACTCTCACACTTGTTAACAGTTTACATCATTGACTGATAATCAAGTGGTTTCTACCATGTTCGACTTCGACACATTTAATCGCATGGTACTAGTTCGAGATGCGGAAATCAAGACCCTCGATCTAGTTTCTACCATCCAGGCTGCGAGGAATTTTGTTATTCATTTATACAGTGGACTATTCATAAACAGATGGCTGCGTCCATACTGTGTCTACGTATGTCTATATTGATGATGTATTCAAAATCATTCCTGTATCAGAACAGTTTGAATCTAGTTAGTTTTTTATTTGAGTATGGGAATGCCTACCTCAGCGATGATATGATTACATATATATATTTTGCATTGAATGTTTTTACAGGTTCCAACCGGGGTGTCCACAGGATGATCCTTGAAATGATAAAGTACTTCACTCTTCATATACATGACACACTTCATCTTCATCTATTCTCGCATCCCACTTAGGGGAAATCTATTACACTTAAAAAATGTCACCTTGACATTCTGCTGAGTGTATGAGCTCATTAACACTCATACATACATCCTCTGCAAGTCTTACAACCTTGTTCCTCATTCCAAAACCTTCAAAATCGTGAGAAAAGTTCCAAAATGGAGGAAAACCCTTAAAACTCAAAAGCCATGGGCAACGTTGTAATATGAAGCCCGCCCGTATTTTTAGCTAGTACGTGTAATGTGAAGATAAACTGCGTTCTAGAACGCATTTTTCCAGTGTAATGCCTGCGGTACCCCTGTAAAGTCAAAAAAGCGCGAAATTAAACTGAAAAAGTTGAATTTTGATCAATTCTAGAAAGTTCTGGATGAGATTTTTTGGGGATGAGTACGCTTTAGTAAGGTGCATGCATCCCACACCTTAAGGAACTAATCCCTTGATGTGAGGAGTCTATCCCTTTGAAGGAGGATTCTATCACTTTAAAGGTGGAATCCTAACCTTCTCATCTGCTCTATAAAAGGAGGCATTGGGTAGCCTAAAAGGGGTTAAGTGAAGATTTTGATATTAAGAAAACTAATGGAGGATTGAAGAATATTTTGATGGGTAGAATATTTGAGTTGAAGTGTTGTTGAGATTTAGACTTCCTTCTGCTGAGATTTTGAGAGGAAAGATCACATACCTCTTTATGCTTCTGGAGGAAGAGTGCAAGACTTATCAGAGTAGAGGAGACTCCTGCTTCGGACCCCGGGAAGGCCTTTCGAACATCATACAGGTTGTAAGGTTCTTTCTCTCAGATATTTTAAGATTAATACAATCAAGTTCTCATTTTTCTCAATAAATTGTCATTCGATTGTTTATTTCAATAAGTCGTCAAGCTTGACGTTTATTTCATAGATTCCTTGATCACTATGATAGGTATGTTTTATGATTATTTGTTATAAAGGTGCTATTGATATTTTCTTGTTTGTGATTGCAGATCAACGAAAGATGATACTTTCTTGTGACAAAAGAGCTCTTGTTGCGACGAAGGATTATTGATACGACGGAAGTTCTACGACCGCAAATAAGCATTTGGATCTAAGGTAGGATCGACACCTTCATAGCATTTAATTTCAAAACAAATATATTTAGAGAAAGACAAACTTAGTTGTTCGTTTGTTGCTAGATTGTCTTATGACACTAGGGAGATCGGTCTTGTCCGCAAGAACGATTTATCCGTCCAACAATTGCATCCCTTTGCAAAGGTCTACTCATGCTCTTGCAAACATCGCAAGCGCTAAAATATTCCTTTTAATCCTTATGCACCGTAGGCCACCAAATTCTAGCTCATAGAATCTTCAGCACAGTGGCATTCCCTGCGTAGTGACCTCCGGCAACTCCATTATGTGCTTCAACCAAAATATTGGGCCATTCATTCTCAAGAACATATCTCCGCATAATCTTGTCAGCCCCCATCTTGTATAGATGTCCTACAATCAGAGTAAACTCAGTTGCCTTTACTATCATCTCTTTCTTTTGCTACGTAGTGAACTCCGTAGGTGTAACACCAGTAGTCAAAAATTGAATGATATCCAGAAAATTTTCATCTGCAACCCGAATAGCGAACAACTACGCATCAGGTAATACTTCCTCAATATTCATCGGCTCTTTGCCTGTCTCGATCCTAGACAAATGGTCAAGGCCAGCACTCAAACATGTGAGCTTGACAATTACTTTGAAATCATACTCTTGGAACAGAAATATTCATTGACAAATCTTCTCCCCCAACACAGGATTTTTGACCAAGTATTTCAAAGCAGAGTGGCATGTGAAAATTTTGAAGTGCGCACCTAATAGATATCGTCTAAATTTTTGCAGCGCATATACCATGGTCAGCCCTTCGCTCTATGTGGTGGAGTAGTTGTGCTCCGCCTTAGACAACTTCCTGCTTGTAAAAGAAACAGGGTGATCTAGATCACCTTCTCCTGGTTGTGCTAAGACAGATCTCAAAGCTATGCAAGACGCATCAAAATTTACATGAAATTTCTTCTTCCAGTATGGAAAGACTAGAATAGGTTCAATTACCATCTTTTATTTAAGTACATCAAGGCTCTTTTGACATTCATCATCCCAACGGAACTTGACATCTTTATTCAATAATTTTTCCATCGGTGTAGTGATCTGCGCATAGGCCTTGATAAAATTCCTATAATAACATGTATGCCCAAGTGTCGTGCGTAGCTTCTTCACATTTTTCGTTGGCTCCAAATTGATAATCACAAGGATCTTCGCAGGGTCTAGCATCAACCCTTGCTTGCAGACAATATTCCCCAACAATATACTATATGGAACTTAGAAAATACACTTCTTCAAGTTCAAGGAAATCTGATATTTTCTTCAGGTATCCAACATTAAACGCAAACTAGAAACCTGCTTCTTTAACAATCCAAATATTTTCCAGTCATCAAAATACACCTCCAAAAAATTTTGGATATATTCTTTAAATGTTGTAATGACGACTCTAGAAAATATGTTTTAGGTGTTCTTCAATCTAAACGACATAACTATATATTGAAATGATCCCCATTCAATAGCAAAAGTTCTCTTGCTCCTATCTTCCATGTGATTCTGATCTGATGGTATCCCGAGAACCCATATGTAAAGGAGTAGGCCTCCTGTCCTCCCACATTCTCCAAAATGTCATTAGTGAATGGTGTCAGAAACGGATCATGGACACATGCATCGTTCAACTTTCTGAGATCTACACAAATCCTTTTTTCTCCCTTAGTTTTCTTTTCTTGGACTACCATAGGGCTAATCCACTCAGACTCTTCTACTAGTTCAATAATGCCAGCAGTGAACATTTTTTCAAGTTCCTCCCGCACTTTTTCTTTATATTTTGGGTTCAGCCAATATGGGCGCTGCTTAACCGGCTTCGCATCAAGCTTCAAAGTGATGTGCATAACTCCCGAATATTCTATAATTCCTTTCAGCTCAGAGAACTTCATCAGGAATAGATTTTGGTACTCATGCAACAATTCAATGACCTTGCTCACCGTGTCATCATCCCAATAGTCCCCAATCTTTGTGAACCTTGAGCTATCCTTATTATTCAGGACCTGCATCTCGTGATATCCTTTTGATATAGGAATATTGATATTACGTGGCTCCTCCTCACCTTCTTCTGCATTCATATTGTAACATTCTTGGGCTTGTTCCAACTGCACATCCCAATCAGGTTGTACCAAAGCCCTTGGCTCAGCGGTAATTCAGAATACTCCTACTTTGACTTCTTGAAGAGCATCATTAATACAACCCATCATCTCATACCAATCTGTGGCGCCATGGTGCAACTTTGTTTCAAGATATCACTGTTGAGGTATCGTATCCAAGGTATGAAAGAATATATGCACCAATTCAGGTTGAGGTTATTTGCCCCAAGTTATAGTCCAATGAGATAAATGCTCATGAGGAACATCTTTAAAATTATACTTCTCTATGATCTTAGTGTCTACATGACCAAACATGAGCCTTATCAGCCTGCAAAATTCCTTCCATCCTCTTAAGCTTTCTTTGTGTGCACCCCACCATCGAGTTGGCTTTTACCTCAAGACAAAGTCCAAAGCTTCATATCGTTGTTCTTCAAGCACCTTTTGCTCAAAATATTCGAGAAATAAGACATCATTCCCAGTTCCATCATAAAAAGGTAAGTCACATACCTTTGATGTTACACAACGCAATGCTTTGGTAACTCTATTACACCGTTTAGTAGAGACTTCATGCAAGCGGTTCTGCCAGTGTTCCAATTCCTCGTCAACTTTGGAAACACACGAAATATCACACTCCCAACTTATTCTGCCATCAGCGGTAGGATTAATCTAATCTTCATCCTAGGCAGTGATCTTATAGATCTTATCAATATCATCATCACCATATTCATGTTGGCCAGGTTATGTATAGCGAGCACCTTCAGAGGGGTCCAAAGGTACAATGACTCTAGTACCATTCTTTTCAAATACCATCTGTATATTTTTCAAATTTATTATAGCATCCATGTCATAAACCCACTCAAACCCAAGAAACGCAAGATACAGGTTTATATCATCAACAATATCAATAATTACAAAATTGGAAAATACACTTGTGCCATCAATATCTACACTGATACCATGCAGTCAACCCATAGGAATGATTTTCTGTTGATTGGCCATCCTTAGATGAATCGGCAACCATTGCAACTTAGGTCTCCCCATCCATTCACATGTCTTTTTTGGAAAAACATTGGCATCTGATCTAAGATCAAGGATTACTTGGTCCATTTCATAATCGTCGACCTGCGCAGTTAGCCGCATTTCTCTTCCAGTTCCTTTCTTATGTTTGTAGACCTTATTCACTACGCGTTTTTCTAGTTGTTGGTCTTCTTTACCAATGCATTTGTCAATCAACTCTTGCAATCCCTCCATGACTTTCTGATCCCTAAGAAACTTCATACATGTCTGCAAGAAAGACGTCAGAATGGATGGATCAACTTCATGGTATTCAGTAATCTCCTTGGTTTTATTCTTCAACGGAACTAGTTGTCTCTGCGTTGTTGATGTCAAACATCCAAGGCTCATAAACTATTATTTGCGTCCATGAAGGTTTCTCTTTCACGTTGTATATCGAACCCATTATTCTTGTCTCCAACTTTCTAGGCCCATGTATCCTCCATATGTTTCTTACCTTCCGCTTTATCTTCTCTCTTATTTATACCACTTTGTGTCACTATCTTGACGCTTTGATCTTCTTCGTGTGGTTCAAATCTCATCATTTTCATGTTCTCGGTAGGTTGCTCACTCTGTTTTTCCTGTATTTTATCCAATAATGTAGGACAATCCTCTATTTCATGATCAAATGCACGACAATGCCTATAAGATACAATAGTGGGATTCTGAAAATCTTTGGTGAAATTTCCAGGTTGACCACAATTGTAGCATATGATTTGTTTGCTACCTCATCCATCACCTCCTCCTCGGCCACACCCTCGGCTTTGGAAACCTCTGCGTGTTGTTGGTGAACCTGGATCTTCGCAACCTTCAGCTTGTACTCGGTATGCTCCATGACTCTGCATCATTAGATTGTAGCTTCGACAGTGCTTGTCATCATGTCCCACCGAACTACAGAAATTACAGAATAATTGCTTCGACGACCAGATGTAATTTTGCAACATATGACAGTAGTATGTGGAGTGTTGTCTTGGAACTTCGTATAAACCACGCCAGAAATTTGGTCCCACATTTGGTCCAGTACTTGGCCTAGACCACAACAGACTTCCCATCCTGGTGCCCAAGTAATCTCAAAAAAAGGGACATTGATCCTTATGGTGACCCTCTGCTTTGCACTTTATGAACCAAAATTATTCATGGACTTATTTTCCCTTCTTCAAATCTTGAAGTTCCATGTGTAATCTTTCCAACTGGGTTTGAATCTGTTTAACCCCTATGTTATTATCTGCTACCAACAAAGCTTCTAACTTCATCGCAATCTCCAGTGCTTTAGCTTGGGTTGTGACCTTCTTCTGTGATAATGGAAATCTAAGATGAGGTAACAAGGCAGCAATAAACCATTCCTTGTGTTTAGCATAAGGGATCTCGAAGCTAACTTGATTTAGCATTGACTTTAACCGTTGATCGACTTCCCACATTATTTCAGTGGCTAATTTCTTGATCTCTTTGATCTCCGTAATACACTGGGATTGCGACTTCGACTTCTTAAATTCAATATTCAGTGCAACCTTAGTCTAAGCCAACGTAGCATTTTGGTTCATCGATGTGTATTTAATATACCAATACAACACTCTATCCTGTAGCATTGTGACCAACTTCCCTTTCTTCATATTCTCATCAGTGATGTTCTGCGATCTCCATATGGCTTCTACAACAAACCAGAATTTCTCAGGATCATCTAATCCTTTGAAAACATACATCTTAGGAGAGTGAACCATGGTGAATGGGGGAGGTGGAGGTGGAGGTGGAGGAACAGAATAGGGATGGGTTGTGATGGGAGTGGAAGGTTGAGGAATTCACGAAGCACCCTAATGGTCTTCAAATTTTACTGACGCACTTCTATGAGTAGCAAGGTGGCTTTCTCCTTCTTCGCTTTCAGACCCAAATAGTGGATTGTACTCAGACTCAATGCAATTATTATTATCTACTCTAAATATCTTACCCCGTCACGTAGTTCCGTTTTTATTTCCTCTGAACATAATTCTAATTACATTCGTAGTACAGCCTTTTCACACAATAGCGTCTTAATCCAAAGTTGCAATGAATTCAAGTACTTACCTCACGAGCCTTTGAAAAAATTGCGCTCATATTCGCTATATGATACATATGTATCGATCATGAACTCAGTAATAAAGCATCCAAGGATGTTATCGATCCAATAATCAAAAACCCTTGCGATCTCGTTATCAGTCCTCTTCAGTCGCTTGATCGGATATGGAGTCCATGCAATAGGCCTATTATTGAAATGTGTCGTTTTCTTAGCTAGTCTTGATAACCACTTGTACATCTCGCTAGCAAATGATGAGAAAAATATATCATGTTTATTTGTAAAGATATAATTTTGCAACCACTTTTCAGTAGATAAGCGTGAATTTCTATTTTCTTGCGCAAAAAATTCACGTTCTTTTAGATCTACCCAGTCTTGAATCTCTTTCTTAGACAGATGCCACATCCACATATCCCTCAATCAGATCTCGGTCCCAACAATGGAACCATTTTTTGGCTTGATGGGGCCTAGACCTAGGTTCATATATGGTTGCGCAAACCAACCAAACCCACTATTATCGACCCTTTCGGCAACGATCTGCTGGGCAGACTAAGGTCTCACCCAAGGTAATATAGGGGGATGCTAGAACCAGGTTTTTGCATCCATAGGGACAATGGAGTGTGGCTTTAGGGCTTCTCCTCCTTTCAATACTTGACAAGGCTTCGCAGAACACATATACTAATTAGACAGTCGCATTTCAACACTTTTGTTGAACTAACTTGTAGACTACGTGATTTTACTTCAGCGAGCATAAAACAACATAAATAACCATAAACTAGACTTCGTGATGCAATTATAAGTAAAATAGCATAGATAAAATAAAATGCAATTAAATAAAACAAATAAACTCAAAACATGGACCAGTCTTCAAAAGTCTTTCATTAATGCTCAGATCTTCCCAATACAATCAGTTCCACCCTGTGCACTCAGCTGCAGGGGTCTGCGCACTCAGTTGCAAACTTCCTAAGGTCTCTACACACTTAGTTGCATGAACCCTTTCTATAACCCAACCCACAGAACACACACTCAAAACAATATTACATCCAAAGTGCATCGCATATCAAGTATTTAATGTATATCATCAAGACTATCCTAGACTCCTTATATAGTCCTTACATTTACAATACTATGGTCCAAAAACCATGGGCGAAGCTCAACATATAAAAAATATTCCCATCCTTTTACATAATAAGGGGCTTTGACCCACCCCAAAGCCCCTAGGACTCTAACTTAACTACGCTTTGTGCACTCTTCTCTTCAATATGTGGATTCTTTCTTAAAATATTTCATTCGAGGGGTACTATGTCCAACACGCAGCTTGTGATGCAAAGCTGATTGTAGTTTGGCCATTGTCCTTGGTTCAGGATCCCAAAATTCGGGAGAATTTTCTTCCTTCCAACCTTGATGGTAAAACACCTTGGGTATTCTTTTACTTCCTTCGACTTCAACTGGTAAAATTTGTATGTACACCATACACAACAAAGCACTTGGTTGAGATGAAAATTCTGTGTACTATTCATGTGATGTTTTATGTTTTTTCTTAATGCTCTATGTAATTAATGGAATCTAAATAATTGTAAAAATTATAGGAAATACTGATTCACCCCCCTCTCAATATTTTCAACAATTAATATCAGATTCAGTCCTTCTTTGAGGCTTAACCACTTGAAGGTAGATTTGTAGCATTCATAATTGATTGGTGGAGACTGCAGTTGAAGATAATACAGTTGTTTATCTCAAAGAAGATGTTGATTCCCTCAAATAAAAAATTCAAAAGGTGGAACAAGAGAGGGATTTGAATACATTTTTTCATAATAAGCTTCACGGAGAACATGAATAGATGTAGAAGGAAAATACAAAGAATTACGAAAACTGGAGATGGTCCATCTTTGAAATCTCCTAGCTTCAAGATCAAATTAGGAAACAATAAATTCTAGAAAAGGATCGTGAACTTGATAAAGCAAAGAAGGAAGTCGATCAACTCAAAATCATGTTGCAAGAGTTAGAAAAATAGGGAAAGCACTTTGACAAAACAACTCAAGGAGAAGGAAAATTCAAATAAGGGGAATAAGAATGATAAAGAACTTAGCAAGAAAATAACTACCTAGAAGAGAGAACTTGAAGAAGAAAAAAGGATTGAGGAAGTCTTAAGAATTCAAATGAGGTAGAAGGAAGATGATTACATAAAAAAAGAATAGGAAATTTTCACCTTCAGAGCAGAAGTGGAAAATCTGAATCATAAATTGAGGAGCTCACAAGTCTTGGATAACATTCTCAATTGCCAAATATCACCACTTATCAAGATAGCTCTTGGATATGTTGGTGAGTCCTCATGTTGTGAGGGTGAAAAATTCAAAGAGGAAAATATGACACATGATAGAAAGAAGCCTCATGAAGAGAAGTCTCACTCCAAAGATGAAGAGAATCCACTTTTCAAAGAAAAAAAGAAGCCTCGTGCTAAAAATGAAGAGAAGCCTAAATTCAAAGTTTTGCACAAGTCAACCAACACTAGAATTTGGAAGACAAATGCCTCAAGAAGTCGAGATGATGCATTCAAGACACCAAATCATAGAAGAGTAGTCAGAAGTGGAGAGTAGGAATTTTATTATCAAGGACGAGATACTTTAGGAGATCATCGCCTTATACACCCATGTATACAAGTACATTTCATGGTTATTGCTATGCATGTTCTAACTATGGACATAGAGTTGAGGAGTGCAAGGAATATAACAGGAGTACTGATAGAGAGTTTATAAAATCCCAAGAAGTATATTTTCTAGAAGAAAAGACATAATCCCAAATTTTTACCACAATAGAATTTACAACACCTTTCCCCATTATTCATTACATATGTAGAGTGTTACCTATGTCATAAATTTGACCATTTCATATGAGATTGTAGAAGCAAATTGACGTGGACCTCATAGAACCAAAAAGGAAAAGAATTCACTAGGGATAAATACAAGGCCACTAAGGTCTAGAAAAAAAAACATGTTTCATAATTAATTCTAGTGCAATTGGAATATTATAAGCATGGAGATAAGGGAAGCTACATCATAGGATCAGATGAAGCCACAAGCGAGCATGTTGTCATAGGGATTCTTTGAAATGGAATAGATCATGCAGCTGAAAATCACATTGCAAGGGGGATCAATTTCAAAATAATATAGCATTCACCCATTGCCATTAATTTCAAAGGGGGAGAGAATCTTGGAAAGGATCGAAAAAAGGAGCATGGAGCTTGTGTAGCATGTCAGGAGATGAACGATGTGTTAACATCAATGAAAAAGGAGGATATTGTTGAGTATGTTTTCATTGATTTCAAAGTAGGTGCAAGATGTCATCATTGATTTCTTCGGTATGTTGGTTGTCATGGATGAGATGATGCAATGATGAAACCCTATCTCTATGGTTTGCACTCCCTGGACGATGTTCATACCCCGCAATTGTTGGAGGTTTTTGGTGATGTGTATCACTAAATTTGTCTTGGGTATTTTTTCCAATCGATTCTACTCATCATACCGATTCCTTTGATATGTGAAATGTATCGAGAGGCCTCACGGTTAGAGAGATATGCTTGGTGAAAGGTCCAAGCCCCTTTATGTGGGTAAAAAACCCAAAGGGTTGTTGATGTGGCATCATATTAATGGTTGAATGAGGTGGAAAAAATGGATGAATTGTTGAAGTAAAGTTAATTTAATCAAGGATATATGATCCAAATTTGAAATGTTGAAAGGGTAAAGTTGATTATCAAATTTATTTAATAAAGGATATCAACCTCAAATATTATGTCTCTAAAACTAAATTTTAAATTAAATACTTTTCCTCCAACTTTGGAATATCAAACTCATTGTATTTTTAGATCCATTTTAATTTCAAATTTCAAATGTAAATATTTCCCTCTAAACATGAATTCATCTTCCTTCCTATTGCATATGTCAACCCTTTCAATTGCTATAAAAGCTTACACTTGGCTAATCACACTGACAAGGATCAAATGCCTTTGTAATCTCATGTGCTCCTGCTTGGTGAAGCTGATCAAACACAAGGAGAAGTTTTGGTTAAGTGTCTTCGGGTTGTAGAAATTATACAAAAATATGTATATCAATGGATTCAATCCGATCAAGAAATGTACTAAATCTAGATATTGAATCCTTCTACAAATCAATTGTGGAAAATAAACACAATCGCCAATCACAACAAGAGCAGAAAGAAACAAATCAAACCACAACACCAATAATTTCTCGGGGAAATATTACTGCTCAAAATCCCTCTATCATATATTTTATATTCCACAAGGAATCATGAAACAATTACAATGCACTCTTCTCACAAGAGTCTCTCGAACTCTGCCTATAGTCTCACACTAATCCAGAACAAATCGGGCCAACACATAGACAATTCTCAACGTGTCTTCAACCTGCCTTGCTCACACAATTCATGAGGAATGCAATCCCTATTATTTAGGAATTTTAGCCTTCCTGAACTACGCAGAGTATCATGGGCATCCTGTGGTGTTTTAACTGCATATGTGTAGTCTGCTAATAATACAACTGATAGTTAACTTCCCTTTAACCTTTGTCTCAACTGGGTCTCCACTGGAACTGACATGCATGCAGCTATTAATAGTAAATCATCAATTGCATGGAATATCACTAATTGTGAATTAAATAAGATTTAATTCTTTATAAATCTCACTAGTGCAACAACAGTTACAACTATTCCAACTGAATTTAACTCACCTAACTGGGTTAACTGATTACTCATGCACTAAACTAAAAATTGAACTCTAAAACACATAGAATTACTCTACATGCCTCACCAACTACCCTCAACTCGAAATTCATGATCTAACTGAGTTCACACTCATTTAACTATTACAAGTGTTCATGAGATAAGATTACAATTTATTGTCCAATTTAATTAAGGGATAATTAAATTAGACACATTTCCAATTTATTAAATAAATTTAATTACACACTAATGTATCGCTATGACCCATCATTACATGACCTGTGGTCCCACACTAGTGTAGGTGTTGTCATGTTGCTTCTGGATGCCAATTTCACTGTTTCTTGTTACAAAATTCAACACTCCCTCTTAACAATAAAGGAATGTCCTTGTATGTGCACATGCACCTCTTGCATGCAACACTTGTCTATTGTTTCTCACACATGCAATTTTTGCATGCAACACTTATAAAATGGAATAGCCTCCAAACAACTGAATTAGTATAATGCATCTGTCATCAGATTCTTCTGACTATTTCTAGCTACTGCACATTTCTGTTGGACTCTATGTTGTTAACATATGCATCCATGCACTCTGCATTGCTACCAACTCTGATCTGTGCTCCAGTATCTGACACCTGTCACTCTGATTTATGTCTTTCTGATTTTTGACTGCATCGATCTAACCGATCCTGCTACTGTTGTACTGTGGGCTCATCGTAGCCAGGTTCGATCCATGAGATGCACCATCTCTAGGACCCTGCCCAAATTTTTTCTTGGGATTGATTTTGCACATCGCCCCACCTCACACCTGGAGGTATAATTGCATATACTCCATCTTCCCATCTAGCTTGAAATTTCTCTGCTTGAGTGGTTTCTTCCACTCCATGATCCTCTGCATGTGGTTGCTCCACATCTTGAGTTTCATTCTTTGGAACCAATATTTCCTCATCGGCATGCAAATCCAGCTCCCTCTCAAGGGACAATCACATGTCTTTCTCACACTTCCCCATGGTATATCCCTTGCATGTGTCTATCTGCGCAAGAGTACCCTTTGGAAGCACAGTAGAATTATGTTGCATGACCTTCAAAGCTCCATGGTGTAACTCACCCTCATCCCGGCTCACCACTTTTTATTCTTTACCCATCAATGTTGCGCAGACATCTACATCAACTTTATAGAGATTCTTCACACGGATCCCAATCTTCTTAGCTTTTCTTGTTGCTTTATGTCGAAGGAAAAAATTTCCTTCACTGAAAACAACATAATAACCTCTATCCTCCAACATTGCAACTAAAAATAAATTTTTCTTCAAGCCTGGTACATGCATTACATCCTTTAATAAAAATAGTTTACCTAACTATCTCTAGAAATTAACTGTACCAATCCCGGTAGAGCTATACCTTTTGTCGTCACCCATTTCTATATGCATCTGGAGGTCCTTCTCCTCCAAGCTACTGAAAATTTCTTTGTTTCCCTTCATGTGGAAAGATGCACCACTATGATCCCATCGCACTTGACACCATGCATGCGATCAGTGAAAAGTCCAACTCAAATTGTGTGGCCAAAGCCTCACCAGATGCAGATTTTGAAACCTTCTTGTTCTTCTTATTTTGTCAACAATTAGTGGCATAATGTCTATGCTCGTCACAGTGAAAACACTTCACTCTGGACATGTCTTGCTCCTTGCCTTCTTCAACGATCTCAGATTTAGAATAGGATTTATTTCCCTTCCCCTTCTTTGCCTTACCAACCAAGGCACAATTTTCTTCATCATCTTCCTTAGATGAAGATCCATCCCTAGTATTCTCCTTGAATTCTTCTTGAACCAAATCCGACCAAAGTCGTTCCCAATCTAGCAGCTTTTCTCTCCCATTGACAGACTCTTAATAACTATGCTAACTCTTGGGAATTCCTAAAATAGATGGGCTCACCAAGTCATCATCTGTGATAGTAATTTCGACGCTCCCAAGCTTATCTCAACATTGGACAAACTTTTTTAAAAATATTGGAATAGTGTTGCCTTTCTCCATTTTGATTTTCCTGAACTTTTCCTTCTGTGCCAATTTTCTATGATCACTACTACTCTGAAATAGATCTGTCGAAAAATTACACATTGCATGTGGATTCGCTTTGCCATGGAGACTTTAGAAAATGTGGTCTCATACTCCCTCCAGTAAGATCCTCCTCGCCCTTGCAACCTTCTTTTTCCAAGCATCAAGATTTGCGGAATCTCCTACAGTGGGTTTGGGAACATCATTGTCAATGAATTCTTTCAACCCATTTTCCTCCAGTACTGCCTCCATCTTGTCTTTCCATTCAATATAGTTAGATCTTCCCTTGAGTGCATACTCCAATATCAAGCCATTGAAATTCATTTTGATCCTGATTCGCCTGTCGCACCAAGAATACTTTTGCAAATTCGAATTCTATTCGGTCACAAACTCAGCTTCTCCTCCACTCCTCCACTATAGTGATTTCATGTGCTCTGATACCATGTAGAAATTATATAAACATATGTATATCAATGGATTCAATATTATCAAGAAATGTACTAAATCTAGATATTGAATCCTTCTACAAATCAATTGCGGAAAATAAACAAAATTGCCAATCACAACAAGTGCAGAAAGAAACAAATCAAACCACAGCACAGATAATTTCCCGGGGAAAGATTACTGCTCAAAACCCCTCTATAATATATTGTATATTTCACAAGGAATCATGAAACAATTACAATGCACTCTTCTCACAAGAGTCTCTTGCACTCTATTTATCGTCTCACATTGATCCAGAAAAAATCGGGCCAACACTTAGCCAATTCTCAGCCTGTCTTCAGCCTGCGTTGCTAACGCAATTCATGAGGAATACAATCCATTTTCTTTAGAAATTTCAGCCTTCCTCAATTGCGCAGATCATCATGGGAATCCTATGGTGTTTTAATTGCATCTGGGCAATCTGTTAATAATACAACTGATAGTTAACTTCCCTTTAACCTTTGTCTCAACTGGGTCTCCACTGGAACTGACATAAATGCAGCTATTAATAGTAAATCATCAGTTGCATGGTAGATCACTGATTGTGAATTAAATAATATTTAATTCACTAGATCTATCATTAGTGCAACAACAGTTACAACTAGTCCAACTGACTTTAACTAACCTAATTGAGTCAACTGATTACTCATGCATTAAACTCGTGCACTTAACTGCAACTTGAACTCTAAAACACATAGAATCACTCTGCATGCCTCACCAACTACCCTCAACTCGAAATTCATGAGCTAACTGATTTTACCACACTCAGATTACTATTACAAGTGTTCATGAGATAATATTACAATTTATTGTCCAATTTAATTAAGGGATAATTAAATTAGACACATCTTGAATTTATTAAATAAATTGAATTACACACTAATGTATCACTAGGACCCATCATTACATGAACTGTGTTCCCATACTAGTGTAGGTGTTGTCATGTTGCTTCTGGATGCCAATTTCACTATTTCTTGTTGCAAACTTCAACATGGGTATTGGTTGGGGTTTTTGTTTTTTTGTTGGGTTATAAATTGTAGGTAGCTCTTATATTTTTCCTAGAGAAAATACTTGAAGCACGAACTTGTGGAAGCCCTCCCATTGACACAATTACAATGTTGGTTTTTCTCTGAAATTCTATGTGGTTAACGTGAATTCTGATCCAGAGTTTCCATTGGTTTTTCAAGTTTTTATTACAGAGAATGAATGGTCAATTCCATCCGTTGAATTGAAGTAGTCAACACCAGCTCTCATTATGTAACTTTTAAGGGCATATGTCTGGGCCACGCTATTTTCTTGAGTTATGGGATATGATGGGGTTTCTGAAAAAAAATTATTATCATCATTGGATAATCACACTGTTGAAGTAAAATGATGCCTTCGAACAATGAAGCCTGTAATGATTATCGGTCTCCTTCTCACCATAACATGTGGCCTTCAATACTAATCACACATTTCACAAGGATTGTGAAGATATAGCATAAAATTGTCATGAAGTTTTGAAGCAATAATAAATGGTGCAATGTTTAAAGGTTCTTGACCTGCATCTAAACCCTAAACTCTACAACTTAGTTAACTATAGGCTTGGTGTTCACAATGAATTTTGGAACGCTTCTTGTTGAAATTATTCTTCACTATTCTATGACATTTTGGAAAATATTTTGGGTAGCGTTGAAGTATCCTTGAAGGAGTTATATGTAGAAACAATTCCTATAGCTCTAATGAAGTTTGAGTGTGACTCTTCAAATAAGAAGTTTTAAAGAACTCACATTCTACACTCTTGAAATATGACAACACTCAACAATGATGCATGACAAGGAAAGATATGGACTATTACTACTTTAGGCCCTTGCATTATTAAGTCTATTTCCTGAAGAATTTATGATTTGTCGCTTTTGAAACTTGACTGATCTAAGAATCAGTGATCTGTGTACCTATTATTTGTGTACAATCCTGAGGCAGAAAAGACTACTTATGTAACCTACAAGAAATTCATCATCAACAAATTTTGAAACACTAATAAAAGACATTGAGAGGCTAATCTCATCAATTCCAATATCATGCTTTCTGCTCTATTTACCTAAGGAAAATAAAACACAAAACAATTGTTTCTTTGTTACTAGCATATTGTTGTATGTTGTAGGTGCCATAAACCTGCCTTGAACCCAAATCTACCATGCTCATTGCACATGTTGAGGTAGACATGATAATGACCATGTTAATAGTAAAACAATAAGCTTGTTGACAATCACCTATATGATATTAATACTATGAGGAAGTGATCTACAATACAGTGTGATCGTGACCTAAGTGACAATGCTAATCTTGATGATAGTGACGGCACACCCTGGGTGACAATAACCTTTGATAGACAGTAAACTTGGCAGTGACCTTTGTGTATTAGTGGTTCTGAATATTTGACAGTGACATTATATCTCTTCGAAAATATCTCTTGGATAGTGATGTTGTAGGATTGCATGAACTTGTAGATAGTGATACAATGAGATTGCATTGCTGTGACTTATATGATAGTAAGATTGTGAGGAAGTGATCTACAATATAGTGTGATCATGACCTAAGTGACAATCTTAATCTTGATGATAATGATAACACACCCTAGGTGACAATAACTTTTGATATACAGTAAACTTAGCAATTACCTTTGTGCATTGGTGGTTGTGACTATTTTACAGTGATATTATATCTCTTTGACAATATCTCCTTGATAGTGATGTTGTAGGATTGCATGAACTTGGAGACAGTGAGACAGTGAGCTTGCATGACTATGACTTATATATATATATATATATGTGTGTGTGTGTGTGTATGTATCAACATATATATATATATATATATATATATATATATATATATATATATATATGTATATACATATATATGTATGTATATACATATATATGTATATATATATGTATGTATATACATATATATGTATGTATATATATATATATATATATATATATATATATATATATATATATATATATATATATATACATACATATATATATATATATATATATATATATATATATATATGTATGTATATAGACATGTATTATTAAGACATATATACATATGCATACATATATATATATATATATATATGTATATATGTATTATATATATATATTATATACATATATATTATTATTATTATTATTATTATTATATTATATTATTTATTATTATTATTATTATTATTATTATTATTATTATTATTATTAATATATTTATTATTATTATTTTTATTATTATGTATTATACATTATTATTATTATATTATTATTATTATACATTACATGTATTTATTAATAGACACACACACACACATTATATTATTATTATTATTATTATTATTATTATTATTATTATTATATATATATTATTATATTATTATTATATTATTATATTATATATATTATTATTATTATTACGTATTAATATTATTATTATTATTATTATTATTGCAAGTATATACATACATCCATTATTGTATTATATTATTATATTATTATTATATATATATATATATATATATATATATATATATATATTATATTATTAAAAAAGTGTATATATATATATATATATATATATCCATATATTATTTACATATGTGTATATATATATATATATATTATTATTTATTATTACAGACATATATATATATATGTATATACATATATATATATATATATATATATATATGTATATACATATATATATATGTATATACATATATATATATATGTATATACATATATATATAGATATATATACATATATATAGATATATGTATATACATATATATATAGTTTGGAGGCATGACTATGCCATATAACTGAGACCTACATGACAATTCGTATATGATAGAGACACTCTATAATGATGAGTGTCACAATATTTTAATAGACAATGTTAACAATGATCTTCATATGTGACAATGTTCTATATTTTAATCTGACAGTGATCCATAATCTATAAATTTGACAATGACCTTGACATATGGCAATGATGAAATACTAGGGAAGTGAACTTGTTGCATGGTTGTATATGTGTTACCTTTGCTTTAGAAAAACATTGTGCGGTAAAGTAATTAAGTCAATTATTCTACAATATACAATAGTAATGTATGTTTGACTGCAACATTAGTGATGTATGACTATGATGTATGGACAATTGTCTATGGCATAACTTTCAACAATGACATATGGCAGTGATGCTTGTACTCCTAACAATAATTAATGATAATGTGGGTATTTTAGAAGGCTTGCTATATATGAGAGCAGTTAAATTTCATATGATTTTCAGTTGGGGGTTAAATGAGAACTTGATGTTGACCTTGATGACAATGATGGAATTCCTTTGATGTTAGTACACTTAGCATGATAGTAACCTTGATATATGGCATGTTTTTATGATGATGATAATGGAAAGAGGCAACAGATGGAAAAGTAGACAGAGGCAACAATGAGTGGCAGAAATTTCAATATGTACAACAATTCCAGTAGTGGACAATGGCAACAATAGAAGTGATAGTTGACAAATGGAGTAACAGCAGTAGAAGTGACAGTGGATAGTTGGAGTAGTGACAGTGTTAGTGCAACAGTAGAGGTAGTAACGTGTGATGGTGCCACTGTCCCTGGTATGGGAGCCCAAAATTAGGGAGCATTTTCTTCCTTCCAAACTTGTTGGTAAAACCCCTTAGGGATTCTTATATTTCCTTCCAATTCAACTAGTAAAATTTGTA
The DNA here is from genome assembly GCA_034641835.2 of Pinus albicaulis. Lineage (NCBI taxonomy): Eukaryota > Viridiplantae > Streptophyta > Pinopsida > Pinales > Pinaceae > Pinus > Pinus albicaulis. Next base: position 946,246,973 of record CM076582.1, read on the forward strand.
TGGACATCATAGATAACAAAGCACTTGGTTGAGATGAAATTTATCCATATTTTCCATGTGATATTTTATGGTCATGCTTAATGGAGTCTGAATAATTAATGAAATTTAACCAATTCTAAATATTATTGGAAATATTGATTTACCCCCCTCTCAGTATTTCCAATATATATGACCAATCCTTTCAACGTAAATTCTAAACTAGATGATACAAATGTTGACTTAGATGAAGAATAATATTAATGATATCGAAATGTTGAAATGTACAAGGTATGTATTTATATGCTTTCATTTTATTTTTCCTCTTTCATTTACCTTAAATTTTTTTTTCCTTAGTTTGTAGCTATGCTTCATTCTTACTATGTTGCTTTCAAATATTTTCTAGGGAATTGAGAGTGATGTGAGGGGTGGGGGATGGGTTATATGATCATTCACCTTCACGTGGTTGGCCTTGTTTAGTAGATAATATATTATTTTTGAAACAAGGAGAGTTTATACCATCAACTCCAATTGGTTGAGCACCCATCGTTAAAGCACCTTAATTTTCCAACGAGAGTTCATAGGTTGATTTCTCTCCATGATATCGGGGTAAGATAAATGTTCAATTCAGTTAAAATTTACCAATGAGTGTAAATTATGCTTTCATTAAAGGAATCCACACAGAAAGGGTTGTGAATGGGGCTAGCATTGAAACTTTTTCATTTTATGCTCATATGCACTAAAATTTGACACAATTATAGTAGATGCATGTGTTTATGGTATGAGAGGGTTTCAAGACTCAAATATGACTCACATGAATAATTTAACAATAAAAACTACAAAATTATAACATAAATGTAAAGGAGGTGAAATTATTTTTTATTTTTTAGCGTCCTTATCATGGTATGTATTTAGCCCCAAGCATTAGCTCAATTAGTCAAGTACCCGTCGTTAAAGAAACTTAATTTTCTATTGAGAGGTAATGGGTTCAATTATATCCATGCTCGTGGGGTCATGTAAATATTAAATTCACTTAACATTTACCAATTAGTATAAATTATGCTTTCATTAAGTGACCCCTTCCAGAGGGGGTTTTCTATGGGGTAAATGTGTTTTTTTCTTTTTCTTTTTTTCTTTTTCTTTTTCTTTTTCTTTTCTTCTTTTTCTTTTTTAGCTTGTGCTTGTATGCACTTAGATTTGAATTGGTTATAGTAGATACATGCATTGACAACATGGAATGGTTTTTAGACATAAATATGACTCACACGAATAATTCAACAATCAAATGATAAAATTGTTACATAAATTTCAAGGAGATGAAATTATTTATTATTTTTTAGTGTCCTTGTCATGGTATGTATTTAGCCCTAAGGGTTAGCTCAATTGGTCGAGTACCTATCGTTAAAGAAAATTAATTTGTTAATGGAGGTCACGGGTTGAATTCTCTCCATGCTCTTAGGGTAAGGTAAATGTTCAATTCACTTAACATTTACCAATTAGTGGAAATTATGATTTTATTAACTTACCCCTTTCAGAGAGGGTTGTGAATGGGGACAATGTTGAAATTTTTCTATTTTGTGCTTGTATGCACTAAAATTTGACATGGTTATACTAGATGTGTACATTGATGATATGGGAGGGTTTTGAGATTAAAATATGACTCACATGGATAATTTTACAATCAAATGATAAAATTATAACATAAATTTCAACGAGATGAAATTATTTATTACTTTTTAGTCTCCTTATCATGGTATGTATTTATCCCCTAGGGTTAGCTCAATTGGTCGAGTACTTGTTGTTAAAGAACCTTAATTTTATAATGAGAGGTCATGGGTTGAATTCTGTCCACAATTTTGGGGTCAGGTAGATGTTCAATTCACTTAAAATTTACCAATTAGTGGAATGCTTTCATTAATTGACCCCTTTCAGAGGGGGTTGTGAATGGGGCCAACGTTGAAATGTTTTTAGTTTGTGCTTGTATGCACTGGAATTTGACATGGTTATAGTAGATGGATGTGTTGATAGTATGGGAGGGTTTCAAGACTTAAATATGACTCATAAACATAATTCTACAATCAAACAACAAAATTATAACATAAATGTCAAGGAGATGGAATTATTTATTACTATTTACTATCCTACTTATCATGGTATGTATTTTTCTTGGATCAGTTTATGTCACCTCATGTGCTTTCACTAACTCAAGATTACCACACATCACCTTCATGCTCATGATAGCCCAAGATTAGTAGGTCACCACTTTTATTATAATTGGCACTTATTCAGCGTATGCAACCTCATGATGTTCGCAAAAATATTTCTAGTGTCACCTCATGATTTTTTCCAATTCCATGCCAATGTTTCCTTATTGTTTCTCTTTTATTTGCTAGAATCATGCTACTATCATCACTTTCCATATTTAATTTTGTATCTATCCTTCATCCCTTCTCTATGATTTGGTGTTGCTATCCCTACTCCATCTTGACGAAATTCATTAACCTCTATGGTGTAGACATCTAGCTCATCTCAACATGTTCCTAAAATTTCATGGCTCACCTATAGCTAACTATAGGTATGGTCTTATTCTCTCTTGTTGGTGATTGTATAATCAAGATTATATTATTATTGTTAGACTTGATCATGTTTTACTTTCATATCCAATTGATTGTATCACTTACATATTAATCATAAGATATTGTACTAATATCATAAATTAGTTATTGCATCACCTACATGGTAGTCAAATTTGTTGGTCATAATTTCATATTTTAGATTTCGTAAGTTAGTTTTTATCATTATTGTGTAGCTATCAAACTCGTTTGTCCCTTATCCCAATATTCTTTCTTGCTTGACATTTCTTTCTCATTTTTATTATGCATGTTGTTAGTTTTTTGTAGCATCGGATGGTGTTCTAGTCTCGATAGTTGTCATAGAGCCTAAGAAATGCTAGGACTCCATAACCCAAAAAAGGTTTCAAGAAAATTCACCTAGAAATGATTTAATTAAGTTAATTAATTAGTAATTAAATTTTTCATAAGTTTAACTTAGGGAAAATGATTAATTAACAGTAATTAATTAAGGAAGGTGAACGTGATTGCCTTTACTACCATCTCTTTCTTCTGTTGTGTAGTGTACTCCGCAGGCGTAATGCCCGTAGTAAAAAATTGAATGATATCCAGAAAATGTTCATTTGCAACCTGAATAGTGAAAAATTACCCATCAAATAATACTTCCTCAATATTCGTCGACTCTTGGCCTGTTTCGATCCTAGAAAAATGGTCAAGTCTGGCATTCAAATGTATGAGCTTGAAAATTACTTCGAAATCATACTCTTGGAACAGAAATAGCCATCGACAAATATTCTCCCCCAACACACTCTTGTTGACCAAGTATTTCAAAGTAGAGTGGCATGTGAACATTTTGAAGTGTGCACCTAATAGATATCGTCTGAATTTTTGCAGCGCATATACCATGGCTAGCCCTTCGTGCTATGTGGTGGAGTAGTTGTGCTCTACCTTAGATAGCTTCCTGCTTGTAAAAGAAACAAGGTGATCTAGATCGCCTTCTCATGGCTGTGTTAAGGCAACTCTCAAAGCTATGCAAGACGCATCAAAATTTACATGAAGTTTCTTCTTCCAGTATGGAAAGACTATAATGTGTGCAGTTACCATCTTTTCTTTAAGTATATCAATGCTCTTTTGATAGTCATCATCCCAACAGAACTTGACATATTTCTTCAATAATTTTTCCATCAGTGTAGTGATCTCCACGTTGGCCTTGATAAACTTCCTTTAATAACATGTATGCCCAAGCGTCATGCGTAGCTTCTTCACATTTTTCGTTGGCTCCAAATTGATAATCACAAGGATCTTTTCAGGGTCTAGCATCAATCCCTACTTGCAGACAATATTCCCTAATAATATACCATATGGCACTCAAAAAACACACTTCTTCAGGTTCAAGGAAATTTGATATTTCCTTGAGGTATCCAACATTAAACACAGACTAGAAACGTGCTTCTTTAACAGTCCGAAGACTGTCCAGTCATCAAAATGCACTTCCAAAAACTTCTGGATATATTCTTTAAATTTTGCAGTGACGACTCTAGAAAATATGGTTGGGGTGTTCTTCAATCCAAAAGGCATAACTATATATTTAAATGATCCCCATTCAGTAGAAAAATTTCTCTTGCTCCTATATTCCACATGATTCTGGTCTAATGGTATCCCGAGAACCCATATGTAAAGGAGTAGGCCTCCTGCCCTCCAAAATTCTCCAAAACTTCGTCAATGAATGGTGTCGGAAACAGATCATGGACAAATGCATCATTCAACTTTATGAGATCTACACAAATCCTTATTTCTCCCTTAGATTTCTTTTCTTGGACTACGATAGGCCTAACCCACTTGGACTCTTCTACTAGTTCAATAATGCCAGCAACGAGAAATTTTTCGAGTTCCTCCTGCACTTTTTATTTATATTTTGGGTTCAGCCAATATGGGTGCTGCTTAACCAGCTTCGCATCAGGCTTCAAAGTGATGTGCATAACTCCCAAATCTCCTATAATTCCTTTCAGCTCAGAGAACTTCGTCGAGAATAGATTCTGGTACTCATGCAACAATTCAGTGACCTTGCTCACCATGTCATCTTCCCAATAGTCCCCAATAATTGTGAACCTTGTGTTGTCCTTCTTATTCAGGAACTGCATCTCGTGCTATTCTTTTGATTCAGGAATATTGACATTACGGGGCTCCTCCTTACCTTCTTTCGCAATCAGATTGTAACATTCTCGAGCTTGTTCCAACTGCTCATCCCAATTAGGTTGTACCAAAGTCCTTGGCTCAGTGGTAATTCGGAATACTCTTGCTTTGACTTCTTGAAGAGCATCATTAATACAATCTCATCCATCCGAGAAGTTATAAGGCAATAATAACCCTTCCATTATCTCATACCAATCTGTGGCACCATGGTGCAACTTTGTTTCAAGATACCACTGTTGAGGTATCGTATCCAAGGTATGAAAGAATATATGCACCCATTCAAGTTGAGGTTTTTTTCCCCAATATACAATCCAATAAGATAAATTCTCACAAGGATCATCTTTAAAATTGTACTTCTTTGTGATCTTAGTGTCTACATGACCAAACCTCAACCTCATCATCCTGCAAAATTCCTTCCATCCTCTTAAGCTTTCTCTGTGCGCACCCCACCATCGAGTTGGAGTTTACCTCAAGACAAAGTCCAAAGCTTCACATTGTTGTTCTTCAAGCACATTTTTCTTAAAATATTCAAGAAATAAGACAACATTCCCAGTTCCGTCATAAAAATGCAAGTCACGTACCTTTGATGTGACACAGCACAGTGCTTTGGTAACTCTATCACACCACTTAGTAGAGACTTCATGCAAGTGGTTCTGCTAGTGTTCCAATTCCTCGTCGAAGTCAGAAACACATGAACTATCATGCTTCCAACTTATGCTGCCATCAGCAGTAGGATTAATCCAATATTCATCCTGGGCAATGATCTTATAGATCTGATCAATATCATCGTCGCCATATTAATGTTGGATAATTTATGTATAGCGCGCACCTTCAGAGGGGTCCAAAGGCACAATGACCCTAGTACCATTCTTTTCAAATACCATCTGTATATTTTTCAAATTGATTATAGCATCCATGTCATAAACCCAATCAAACCCAAGCAATGCAGGATACAGGTTTATATCATCAACAATCTCAATAACTTCAAAATTGGACAATACACTTGCACCACTAGTATCTATGCTGATACCATGCAGTCGACCCATAGGAATGATTTTCTGTTGATTGGCCATCCTCAGCTGAATTGGCAACCATTGCGGATTAGGTCTCCCCATCCATTCCCATATATTTTTTGGAAAAACATTCGCATCTGATCCAAGATCAAGGATTACTTGTTCCATTTCATAATCGTTGATCTGTGTAGTTAGCCGCATTTCTCTTCCAGTTCTTTTCTTATGTTTGTATACCTTATTCACTGCGCCTTGTTTTGGTCGTTGGTCTTCTTTACCAATGCATTTTTCAGTCAATTCCTACAATCCCTCCACGGCTTTCTCATCCCTGAGAAACTTCATATATATCTGCAAGAAAGATGTCATAATGGATGGATCAACTTCCTGGTATTTAGAAATCTCCTTGGTTTTATTCTTCAATGGAACCAATTGTCTTTGCGTCGTTGAGGTCGAACCTCCAAGCCTCATAAAATTATTATTCACGTCTATGAAGGTTTCTCTTTCACGTTGTATATCGAACCCATTATTCTTGTCTCCAAATTTCTAGGCCCATGTAACCCCCATATGTTTCTTATATTCCACTTTATCTTTTCCTGTATTTATACCACTTTGTGTCACTATCTTGACACTTAGATCTTCTTCATGTGGTTCATCTCTCATCATTTGCATGTTCTCGGCAGGCTACTCGTTGCGTTTTCCCTGCATTTTATCCAATAATGTAGGATAATCCTCTATTTCATGATCAAATGTGAGACAATGCATACAAGATACAATAGTGGGATTCTGACAATCTCTAGTGAAATGTCCAGGCTGACCACAATTGTAGCATATCATTTGGAAACCTCTACACGTTGTTGGTGAAATTGGACCTTCACAGCCTTCGACTTGTACTCGGTATGCGCCATGACTCTACATCATTAGATCGTAGCTTTGATGGTGCTTGTCATCATGTCCCACCGAACTATATAAATTACAGAATAATTTCTTTGACGACCGTATTTACTTATGCAACATATGATAGTAGTATGTGGAGTGTTGGCTTGAAAATTCGCATAAACTACACCAGAAATTTGGTCCCACATTTGGTCTCCTACTTGGCCTAGGCCTCAACGGACTTGGCATCCCAGTGCCCAAGTAATCTCTAAAAACAGGACATTGATCCTTATGGTGACCCTCTGCTTTGCACTTTATGCACCAAAATTCTTCATGAACTTATTTTCCCTTCTTCGAATCTTGAAGTTCCATGTGTAATCTTTCCAACTGGGTTTGAATATGTTTAACCCCTATGTTAGTAGCTACTACCGACGAAGCTTCTAACTTCATCACAATCTCTAATGCTTTAGCTTGGGTTGTGACCTTCTGTTGTGATAATGGCAATCTAAGATGAGGTAATGAAGCAATGATAAACCATTCCTTGTGTTTCTCATCAAGGATCTCGAAGAAAACTTGACTTAGCACTATCTTAAACCTTTGATCGACTTCCCACACTATTTCAGTGGCTAATTTCTTGATCTCTTTGATCTCCATAATACACTGGGACTACGACTTCGGCTTCTTAAATTCAATATTCAGCGCAGCCTTAGTCTAAGCCAACGTAGCATTTTGGTTCATCGAGGTGTATTTAATATACCAAGACAACGCTATATCCTGCAGTGCAGTGACAAACTACGATTTCTTCATATTCTCATCTGTGACATTTTGTGATCTCCATAACGCTTCTACAACAAACCAGAATTGCTCAGGATCATCTGATCCTTCGAAAAAAGACATCTTAGGCGAGTGAACCATGGTGAACGGGGGAGGTGGAGGAACAGAATAGGGATGGGTTGTGATGGGAGTGGAAGTTTGAGGAATTCTCGAAGTGCCCTCATGATCTTCAAATTTACCAACTCACTTATAGGGGTAGGAGGGTGGCTTTCTCCTTCTTCGCTTTCAGACCCAAACATTGGATTGTACTCAGACACAATGTAATTATTATTATCTACCATAAATATCTTACCATGTGACGTAGTTCTGGTTTTCTTTCCTCCGAACATCATTCTAATTACATTCATAGTACACCATTTTCACACAATAGCATCTTAATCCAAAGCTGCAATGAATTCAAGTACTTACCTCGCGGTCCTTTGAAAAAATTGAGCTCATCTTCGCTATAGGATACAAATGTATCGACCATGAACTCAGTAATAAATTATCCAAGGATGTTATCGATCCAATAATAAATAACCCTTGTGATCTCGTTCCTCTTAAGTCGCTTGATCGGCTATGGAGTTAATGCAATAGGCCTATTGTTGAAATGTGTCATTTGCTCAGCTAGTCTTGATAACCACTTGTACATCTCGCTAGAAAATGATGAGAAAAATATCTCATGTTTATTTGTAAAGATATACGTTTTCAACCACTTTTCAGTAGATAGGCACAAATTTTTATTTTCTTGCGCAAAAAATTCACGTTCTTTTACATCTACCCAGCCTTGAATCTCTTTCTTAAATGGATGCCACATCCACATATCCCTCAATCAGATCCTAGCCCCAAAAATGGAACCATTTGTTGGCTTGATGGGGCCTAGACTCGGGTTCATATATGGTTGCGCGAACCAACAAAACCCACTATTACCGGCCCTTTCTACAATGATCTGCTGTGGAGTCTAAGGTCTCACCCGAGGAAATATAGGGGGATGATAGAACCAGGTTTATGCATCTAGAGGGACAATGGAGTGTGGCTTTAGGGCTTCTAATCCTTTCAATACTTGACAGAGCTTCATACTAATTAGACAGTCGCAGTTCAACACTTTTGTTGAACTAACTTGCAAACTACATGATCTTACTTCAACAAGCATAAAACAACATAAATAACCATAAACTATACTTCGTGATGCAATTATAAGTAAAATAGAATAGATAACATAAAATTAAAGTAAAGAAAACACATAAACTCAAGACATGGACCAGTCTCCAAAAGTATTTCATTAATGCTCAGATATTCCCAATACAATCAGTTCCACCCTGTGCACTTAGTTGTAGGGGTTTGCGCACTCAGCTGAAAAATTCCTAAGGTCTATACACACTCAGCTGCAGGAGCCTTTTCTATAACCCAACCCACAAAACACACCCTCAAAAAAATATTACATCCAAGTGCGTCGCATATCAATTATTTCATGTATATCATCAAGACTATCCTAGACTTATTGTATACTCCTTACATTTACAATACTGTGTTCCAAAAACCATGGGAAGAGCTCAACGTATACAAAATATTCCCATCCTTTTACAAAATAAGGGGCTTTGACCCACCCCAAATCCCCTAAGACTCTAACTTAACTATGTGTTGCGCACTCTTCTCCTCGATCTGCGGATTCTTTCTTAAAATATTTCATTTGAGGGGTACTATGTCCAACAAGCAGCTTGTGATGCAAAGATGATTGTAATTTGGCCATTTTCCTTGGTTCAAGATCCCAAAATTAGGGAGAATTTTATTCCTTCCAACCTCAATGGTAAATCCCCTTGGGTATTCCTTTACTTCCTTCCAGTTCAACTGGTAAAAGTTGTATGTACACCATACAAAACAAAGCATTTGCTTGAGACGAAAATTATTTGTACTATTCATGTGATGTTTTATGTTTTTTCGTAATGCTATGAATAATGAATGCAATCTAAATAATTGCAAAAATTATAGGAAATAATGATTCACCCCCCTCTCAATATTTCCAACAATTCGTATCATATTCAGTCCTTCTTTGAGGCTTAACCACTTGAAAGCAGATTTGTAGCATTCATAATTGATTGGTGGTGTCTATAGTTGAAGATAATACGGTCGTTTATCTCAAATAATATGTTAATTCCCTCAAATAAAAACTTCAAAAGGTGGAACAAGAGTTTGATTTGAATAGATTTTTGAATAATAAGCTCCACGGAGAACATGAATAGTTGTAGAAGGAAAATAAAAAGCATTACAAAAACTGGACATGGTTCATAGTTGAAATATCCTAGCTTCGAGATCAAATTAAGAAACAATAAATTCTAGAAAAGGATTGTGAACTTGATGAAGCAAAGAAGGAAGTCGATCAACTCAAAATCATGTTGCAAGAGTCAGAAAAATAGGGAAAGCACTTTGACAAAACAACTCAATTTTGGTTTTTAAAATCCTATGGTTTTCAATTATTGAAGAGCTTCCCAAATTATCCACAGTGTTTTGGAACATTTGTCGACGTTTTGAATCCCAACGTGGATCCATCTTCAAGAAATGTCAAAAAATCTTCCAAAATACTATCAATAATCCGGGAATCTCTTCAAAACAACTCAAGGATAAGAAAAATTCAAATAAGGGGAATAAGAAGGATAAAGAACTTAGCAAGAAAATAAGTACCTAGAAGAGGGAACTTGAAGAAGAAAAAAGGAGTGAGGAAGTCTTAAGAAGTCAAATGAGGTAGAAGGAAGAGGATTACATAAAAATAGAATAGGAAATTTTCACCTTGAGAGCAGAAGTGGACATCTAAATCATAAATTGAGGAGCTCACGAGTCTTGGATAACATTCTCAATTGCCAAATATCACCACTTATCAAGATAGCTCTTGGATATGTTTGTGAGTCCTCATGTTGTGAGGGTGAATATTTCAAAGAGGAAAAGATGTCACATGATGGATAGAAGCCTCATGAAGAGAAGCCTCACTCCAAAGATGAAGATAATCCACTTTTCAAAGAAGAAAAGAAGCCTCATGGTAAAAATGAAGAGAAGCCTAAATTCAAAGTTTTGCACAATTCAACCAACACTAGAAGTTGGAAGACAAATGCCTCAAGAAGTCAAGATGATGCATTCAAGACACCAAATCATAGAAGAGTATTCAGAAGTGGAGAGTAGGAAGGTTATTATCAAGGATGAGATACCTTAAGGAGATCATCACCTTATACACCCATATATACAGGTACATTCCATGGTTATTGCTATGAATGTTCTAACTATGGACATAGAGTTGGAGAGTGCAAGGAATATAACAGGAGTATTGATAAAGGGTTTATCAAATCCCAAGGAGTATATTTTCTAGAATAAAAGACATAATCCCAAATTCTTATGACAACATAAGTTACAACACCTTTTCCCCATTATTCATGCCATATGTAGAGCGTTACTTATGTCATAAATTTGGCCATTTCACATGATATTGTAGAAGCAACTTGATGTGGACCTCAGAGAACCAAAAAGGAAAATCATTCACTGGGGAGGAATACAATACCACTCAGGTCTAGAAAAAAAAAAACATGTTTCATAATTAATTCTAGTGCAATTGGAATATTATAAGCATGGCGATAAGGGGAGCTACATCATAGGATTAGATGAAGCCACAAGAGAGCATGTTGTCAGAGGGAGTCTTTAAATGGAACAGATGATGCAGCCAAAAATCACATTGCCACGGGGAGCCATTTCAAAAGAATATATCAGTCACCCTTTTCCATTAATTTCAAAGGGGGAGAGAATCTTGGAAAGGATCGAAAAAAGGAGCATGGAGCTTATGTAGCATGTCAGGAGATGAACGATGTGTTAACATCAATGAAAAAGGGGGAGATTTTTGAGTATTCTTTCATTAATTTCAAAGTAGGTGCAAGATGTCATCATTGATTTCTTTGGTATGTTGGTTGTCATGGACGAGATGATGCAATGATGAAACCCTATATCTAGGGTTTGCACTCCCAGGACGATGTTCATACCCCAAAATTGTTGGTGGTTTTTGATGATTCATATCACTAAATTTGTCTCAGATATTCTTTCCAATCGATTCTACTCATCATACCGATTCCTTTGATATGTGAAACATATCAAGAGGCCCCACGGTTAGAGAGATATGTTTGTTCAAAGGTCCAAGCCCCTTAATGTGGGTAAAAAACCCAAAGGGTTGTTGATGTGGCATCATATTAATGGTTGAATGAGGTGGCAAAAATGGATGAATTGTTGACGTACAGTTAATTTAATCAAGGATATATGATCCAAATTTGAAATGTTGAAAGGGTAAAGTTGATTATCAAAATTATTTAATCAAGGATATCAACCTCAAATATTATGTCTCTAAAATTAAATTTTAAATTAAATACTTTTCCTCCAACTTTGGCATATCAAACTCATTATATTTTTGGATCCATTTTAATTTCAAATTTCAAATGTAAATATTTCCCTCTAAACATGAATTCAGCTTCCTTCCTATTGCATATTTCAGCTCTTTCAATTGCTATAAAAGTTGGCACTTGGCTAATCACAATGACAAGGATCAAATGCCTTTGTAATCTCATGTGCTCCTGCTTGGTGAAGATGATCAAACATAGGGAGAATTTTTGGTTAAGTGTCTTTGGGTTGTAGAAACTATACAATTATATGTATATCAATGGATTCAATCCGATCAAGCAATGTACTAAATCTAGATATTGAATCCTTCTACAAATCAATCGCGGAAAATAAACACAATCATCAATCACAACAAGTGCAGAAAGAAACAAATCAAACCACAACATAGATAATTTCTCGGGGAAAGCTTACTGCTCAAAACCCCTCTATCATATATTTTATATTCCACAAGGAATCATGAAACAATTACAATGCACTCTTCTCACAAGAGTCTCCCGCACTCTGCCTATCGTCTCACACTAATCCAGACAAAATCAGTCCAAAACATAGCCAATTCTCATCTTGTCTTCAACCTACCTTGCCCAAGCAATTCGTGAGGAATGCAATCCCTATTCTTTAGGAATTTTCAGCCTTCCTCAACTATGCAGAGTATCATGGGCATCCTATGGTGTTTTAACTGCATATGTGCAGTCTGCTAATAATATAACTGATAGTTAAGTTCCCTTTAACCTTTGTCTTAACTGGATCTCCACTGGAACTGATATGCATGCAGCTATTAATATTAAATCATAAATTGCATGGAAGATCATTGATTTTGAATTAAATAAGATTTAATTCACTAGATATCTCACTAGTGCAATGATCCAAAATATTTTTCTTGAGATGTATAAAAGAATTAACATGTTAAAAAACTAGCTTTAAACAAGAAACTTTAAAGGCATAAGTAGGAAAAGAGAGAAGTAATTAACATCATGCACGAGAACACAGAGTTTATATCGGATTTCGTCCAGGAGGGACTACGTCTCCGGGCTCTGATCAAATAATAGGGAGGCCCTGCTTTCATCAAATGGAAAAAAATGAAAGTACAAGTACAAAATGAGAAATTACACCCTTATACCTATCCAATCAGAAATTGGCCAAAAATTGCAGACCTCTGATGACGAAATGGGCAGCACCATTAGATTCGTGGCGTCGAGTAGTGCATAATCCTTATAAAACTTTCCCCAATCTGCCAATGTGAAAATCTGGCCCCTCTGGAAAAATGGCTCAAATCATGGTTTCGCCCCCCTCCTGGGATTAAACAGGTACAAGTACAAGTACAAGTGGCTTGAGTATAAGGCTCAAAAATCAAAGTGTTTTAAAGTCTCTCGAACTAGGTTCAAGTTGTAGATCTCATTATTCTTATTCCAACGGTGCAGACAGCACTCAATTCTGAGTTCGTATGAAGGAGTTAGGAGCAGTCAAAGTTCGAGCGTTGACTTGGTGATGTGGCAGCTTAAAGAGGCAATAATTTTTCTGGAACCCAGCCATCGGATTCTGGCCAACCTAGCCAAATTCTGGGTGAATTTGTGGGATGGTTAAAATGTCTCCTTCGGTCAAAAATTCGTATATTTTAAAACAACCATATTGTTCTAACTTAATAAAAAAATTTAAAAAATATATATATCAATGATCCGGCGGGACATGACCCCCACCGGATCCACGGGTCCTAACCGCATGTCAAAAAACAAAAAATACATATAGGGGTCGGTGGCCATGACCCCACTAGACCCCTCATCCACCTTACGTATCCATTCCACAACCAACCATACATGTAATATGGTGGCAGGGGTTGTTAGTCCCTCCGGTCACCATCCTAATCACAAAACGGAGACGCTGACAAGAATTAATGGGGCGGGCCACCCCATGTGGGCCTGGCCCCCCATCGTACCAATACTGCATTAAAATATTCCACAGGTTTTTAAAAATGGTTGGTCACTGGTACATAAAATATTTTATGATTTAAAAAAAGGAGGGGGCAGGGTTTGACCACCCAACCCCCTCCCTCAAATTTTGGATCTTAACCAACACATCCAATGGCCAACGTTGGAAAATCTGTCAACCCTTCATGATATAAACCTTCATTTTGCAGTGTTCCCAAGGACAGATAGGAGCGTGCATGGAAAATGAGGCAGTGGAACCTTGAGCAGTGTGCAGGAGGGGGGCGGAACCATGATCTAAGCCATTTTTCTAGAGGGGGCAGATTTTCACGTTGTCAGATTGGGGCAAGTTTTATATGAATTCTACACCACTGGATGCCACGAATCCAACGATGTTGCCCATTTCGTCATCAGAGGTCTACAATTTTCAGCCAATTTCATATTGGGCAGGTATAAGGGTGTAATTCCTCATTTTGTACTTGTACTTTCATTTTTTCCATTTAATGAAAGCAGGGCCTCCCCACTATTTGAGTAGGGCCCAGAGATGTAATCCCTCCTAGGCGAACTTCGATATCAATTATGTGCTCTCGTTCATGATGTTAATTGCTTCTCTTTTTTTCTGCTTATGCCTTTAAAGTTTCTTGTTTAAAGCTACAATTTTCACATGCTAATTCTTTTATACATCTCAAGAAAGAGATTTTGGATCAAGGAAGATGAAAGGGTCGCAACTGCAGGATTTGCACGAGGTCGACCAATTGACCTGGGGTTCGATTCTGGTGATGAAATGAAGCTTGCAGCCTTTGGGATCATGACAGAAGGACCCATAGACTTCGGTTTCGATTCAGGCGATGAAACAAAAATATCAATAGATAACGTACCAAGGGAAAAAAGGACATTTATTGTGGCGGAGTTCCAACAACTTGAAGAGATTAACCAAGGCATCCAAGTAGAAAATGTTGACCTAAGAAGGCTCCTACAGGAAGCAAGCAAATAAAAACAAAGGTTACTACTATTACACCATTTTTTGGTCATCCAACCTGTTACTATTAGATGGACCTAAGTACACCATGTAAGACCAATTTTACCCTAAGTAAAATTGATTTCATTATGAAAAATAACTTAGTAAACCACATTTATTAAGTTGTTTATGGTCTAAACAGGAAACCCCATGAGGAAATATTAAATCAATCCACATTTGTTTGATTTTCCTCAAGGAATAATTAGTTAAACATCAGTTTAATTAATATTCATGGTTATATTCAACCCAAAACAGGAAAATTAATTAGATAAATTATTATTTATCTTATTATTTTCTAGGAATAATTATTTAAACCTTATTTAAATAATATTCCTTGTTAAATTTGACCAAATCATTTATAAATAGTTAAATAAATCATTATTTATTTGATTATTACTCAACCATATCCTTAAAATAATAAATAAATCATTTATTTATTTATTATTTACAAATAAAGGGATTTGACCCAAGTCAAATTCTTTTTCCCTCCAACAAATATAATAAAATATTCCATAAAAGTTGGATCTGGAATTGGTTAATAATATTTTAATTATACACCAATATCTAGACTAACTCAATATCTTGTTATAAATATAAGGGTTTTTCCATTCACTCACTACCTTTTGTTGCCTAAAGATCACTCTAGATCTATACTTTTGGTCTGACTTTGATCCACCATCATTGTCATATTTTGCTACCATTTTTCTTGTGAGCTCCCTCTGAGTTCCATTTTTTTTTGGGTTTTCTACACCATCAAGAGAGAGGGTTTTATATCTAAAGTGTTGAGGACTTACAAGAACCCATCCCATTGAGGGGACTGGTAACATCTTTCAATGTTCCCTTCACAGGTGTCAAAAAATACAAAATATTCTTTAAAACAATCTTGTCTTGTCTATTGGATGCATGGAGCAACTCTTGCTTTTATTTACTGCTTAATGTCTTTGATGCATAGATCTATATTTTTGCAGCATTTATCTTGGTCAATAATTGTAGATCTAAAGATATTGGCAGCCATCTTTGTTGTTAGGTTTGTTTGTTATGCAATGCTAAAGTGAACCTTTTTCATACGCTTAAGATTAAGATTCATACTAACAACTGGCGACAACATTGGGGATTACGATTACGACCTCTGTCGTTTTCAAATCCTTGCATATCCAGCTGCTTCAAACCCTAGGATTTCTCTTCAGCTTCTTTTTTTTATTTTCTTTATGTTGTTTTTAACCTATAAAACCCTAAAACATTGAAAATTATAATTTTTGTGTGTTTTCGGACCTATTACACAGGTGACAGGCATCATGAGACGAAAAAAATTCTTAAACCTGCTCCCGAGAGTGCCAGAAGTGCAGGTCACACTTTTTGGGCCAAAACTTGGGACTTGAACCTCCAGGGCACAGAAAAAAGGCCAAAACCTGTGACCTCTGCAAAAAACAGGTCAGAAACTGCGACCTGAACTTTTTATGGGAATTTTTCTGAGATTTTTCTGGGTTTGTCTGGGCCTCTGTCCAGGGTTGTCTGAACTCCATCTCCGCCCGTTTTGGAACTATACTTGTTATTTTTTACTCATCAAAGTGGAAACCTAGCCCCCTAGGGCTTCAGTACCCTCCACCTTTCGTGGAAGAGTTTTAGCTGCTGCAGGTTGTCTGAAATTTCAGTGTGTTCAGCCATTTTTCAGATCTGATCTCTTACCTTCATATCCACTTCAAATTGGTTATTTATCCATCCAAAACACCTCCTTTTAGTTTTGTTTGGGTTTTCCTCTAGGTTCCCCTCCACTTACCTCCAGGTTATAGCCTTTCGCGACCTCATTTACAGCAATTTTTCCTCTGATTTTGTGTTGTTTTCTACACGTATTTCCAGCAGATCTGACCTTTAGATCATTGTCCCTCCCGAATGTATATCTATTGGCTATTTTGGTGTGCTTTGACTAGATTTTTGCCCACCTACAGACTATTTGTTGAGAGGCCTGCCTCCTTGGGTTTAGATTAATGCATAATTAGTTGTTTATTTTCTGTTATTTCAGTTTCATATACTGTTATCTGTAGGTTTATTTACAGTTATACAGCACACTTTTTATTTTTCTTTACAAACGTCTGGGTTTAAAAATTAAAATTTACACACTTAACACACACACCCTAAGTGAAGAAGAGCTTGGTTAACACCACCAAGCAAAGACTTTAACATTGTAATCAATTGATCCTGCACCTCTATGCCCTTGTTTCGACATTGTAATCAGTTGATCCTACACCTCCTTGACCTTTTTGGTCTCTCTTCCCTTTGTGTCGTGTTTGTGCCTTCATCATTGCACCCCCAAGGCGTTTATCCCAGAGACTTCTTGGCCTTCATCCTCAGTTTCCGGTAGGAAGACTTACTCCTCCGCGTAGGATTCAAGTTAGTCCTCCATCGAGTCCGCACTCCGACTCCCCTTCTGGTTCATTGGGTTCCCCTTCTAGTTCCGCCCCCAGTTCTCCCCCTATCACCTTCACCATGTCTGGTTCAGGACCTAACGCTGGTGGTAGCCCTGGCCCTAATGCTGGGAATACTACTAGTGGGACCGAAACATGAACTACCCTAGCTACTCCCTTGCTCCCCTATATGGCAGGCCTCAGTATTCCCGATTTTAACCAGTTGATCAATGACCCTATATGCCATGATGTTGGTTGGCCTGCTATGCCAACCAAGCTCCCTTCCGACATCCCCAAGTTTGAAGTTATTGCCAGAGAAGATCCTACAAATCATGTTCGATCTTTCCACATGTGGTGTTCATATAACTCCATAACCGATGACTCTGTCCGTCTTCGGTTGTTCCAACGTACGCTTACTTGCGAAGCTTCTAAGTGGTATGTTGATCAGGCCTCATCCTCTCATACCACCTTTATGACTCTTGCCCGGGATTTTCTGTCTTATTTCTAGCTCCCCCTTCGTTATGACACAAGTACCGAACTTTTGACTTCTTTCCGTTAATCGTCTGCGACTCGCCTATTCGATCATGTCCAGGAATGGAGGAGAAGAAAGAGCCTATGTCGAGACCCTACTTTCGAAGACCGTGTCTACATCGACTGGTTCTTTAGATCCCTTTTTTCTGCTATAGGAAAAGATGTCGCATCGCATTTCCCTCAAACCGAAGAAGCCACTCTCCAGATTGCGTTAGAATATGATCTGATCTACGCATAGTCGGGTTATGTTTATACCGTCTTACCTGATCTTCCTAGACCTGATGGTGCCAACGCACCATGGGGCATCCCATGCCGTCAACAGTATCGTTGGAGCTCTTTCTCATCCATATGCTCAGCCTCCCATGGCCTATGGTTTCCTCAAGGAGGGGCTAGCACCTCCAATGCTTTGCCCCCTCCTGGTAGCATGTATCCAGGATATGGCATGCCTCCTCCTTTTTCCCAACCTGTTTACCACAATGTTACTCAACCTCCTTATTATCTGTATCGGCAACTTGGTGCTCTAGATCCTCAAGTGTTAGCACCTCCACCTCCCTTGCCTTCTCAACCCCCGCAACAGCAGCCACCACCCCCTCAAGGGCAGGTGTATGCACAGCAGGGCATGACTAATCCTCCTACGTCTAAAAAGAAGAGGAAAGCCACCCAAAATCAATCTGCTCCCGGTAATACTGGACCTAATCCTCAAAATAATGCACCTAACACTGCTAACCAGTAACAGGGCACTCAGCCCAAGCAGGACAAGCCTTTTCGCACGAATAAGCCTTGTTCTTGTTGCGGTGTTTATGGTCATTACATGCACAATTGTCCTCTTTTACCACAGATGTGGCAAATGTGGGAGACTCAAGCAACATTGCGAGGACAACAAGCCTCCCCTTCCATCCCTCCCAATGTTGCACCTAGTCAGCCGGCTATGTTTACTAATCCTTTCCCTCAGCAATTATTAGTGGCTACCCTACCACCTGAAGGTCAGGCAGCCACTCAACCTCCTCCATCTAGTACCTCTGATTACCAGATTCTCATGATGAATTCTGACCAACCTATAACCATAGACCTCAACCTTCAAACTCGGTCCCGTCAATACAATAAGCCTCCCGCTACGTCTGTCCCCGAGCCCCCTTCTTCAGGTTCTACAGAGCCTCTTTCGACACCTAATTATCCTTTGCAGATCCCTTAGCCTAAGGTGGAGGTTCATACCAAGATTCCTAAGGGACCATTACGCTGAAATGAAACTTTTGGCAAAGCTGCCCATTCATATAGCATAGTAGATGATTTTGCACAATCTCCTGCTGCCATCTCAATGCTGGAACTCCTCCAATCATGCCCGTCACAACGAAAAGATATATTATTTTCCATGGGCATTGTAGATTCTTCAGATGATCGATTGATCATCTTCGATGTTGACCGGTCAGAACATCCTCCTCTTCCTTCTTCAGTCGCCTTCCAAATCCCAGTCAAGATCCGGAATGCTAACGTTTCCCGTTTTATCATTGATGAGGGGGCATCCACCTATGTGATGTCTGCTTCGGTTTGGAAGCAACTCAAATCGCCTGAGTTGGCCCCTTCCACGATCACTCTTTGAGCGTGGGATGGCCACACCTCCCAGCCCATTGGCCTGCTCCGCAATTGTCCTATTACTCTTGCGGGAAAGACTATTTGCGTTGACGTAGAAGTCATTGATGCCCCCTTAGATTACAACATTCTATTGGGTCGTAACTACACCTATGCAATGTCTGTTGTACCATCTGTGTTCCACTGCAAGATTTCCTTTCCCCATAATGGAAAGATAGTCACCATCGACCAGTTGACATATTACAAACCGAAGTCTCATACCTCCCCTGAGTCCATCATATCTTCGGTGGCCAATAAGAAAACGGTCGACCCCTTGACCGGTGTCTCACCCAGAGTCTACAAAGACTCCTATTTTCTTGGTACATTCCCTGGTATTCCTCCTCCTATCTCTGATCCCAGCTCATTGAATTTTTGCATGATGCAATCGTCTCAGGCTTCCCTCAAGCGGCCCACTTCGACTAGTCAGCAGCCTCACCCTCCGCAGCCTACTCCTAGCCCTTCAATTCAACCTTCTATACCCGCTCTTCCTGGCCCTTCACCTACAGCTGGTTTCCATGAGCCTCTCTACCCTCCTATAACGGCTCCTCCGGGCCTTAACCATCTCCAAGTTGTCCCGCCTGGCCATTACCCCTCCAGTCAGATACCGCTCCTAACTCCCCCTCCTGGAGTGTTCTCAGTACCTATCATGGCTACCCTATCTCTTCCTAACCTGACCCTAGGGATTCCCATCTGGTACCTCAATCACCCAGCCGCTACCCCGCCTGGTCAACCCTAACCTTATCTTTCTTTGACCCTATTTCAACCGGTCCCCATGACATCTCTTGCCGCTACAGTGCCTCAGCCACCTCAACAGGAACCTTCTCTTGTTGCGACAGCTTCGGGTAAAGAGGGCAAACCTCGCAAGAGGGCATCAAAAGACAAGGCTGCCCTGATTGACCCTGCTCCTCCTCCACCTCCAAAGCCTTGCACCTTGTGTGATGTCGTCGGTCATGCCACCCATACCTATCCTGAGTTACCCCGTATCAAGCCCATGGTTAATGTTGCGTTCCCTGAGTCTACGGTCCCTGAAGCCTTTGTTTCTTCCTCGACTGTAGCCAAGAACCCCAAGAATATTCACACAAACCACCCATGTGCTTTGTGTGATCTCCATGGCCATTATACTCACCTCTTTCCCCACCTCAAGGACTTCCGCACCACTCTAGCGGTAGTTCGTCAATTTGAGGCAAAGCGCAACAAGTCCATCGCTCCCTTATTTGCGTGTTTTTCTTCAGTATAACCAGAGGACACATCCACTTCTATTAAAATTCCCCCTCCAGATGTCGAAATGACAGAGTCTTCGGCCACTGTCCACTACCTGTCATCATCTATGAGATCCTCGATGAAAGACCCCCCTAGGCCTTCCCCTTCTGTTTTCCCTGACCTCCCTTCGGCGATCACCTTGGGTTCAACATTGGTGGATCCTTCATCTACTTATTTTTATGTCACCCCTTGTGACGATGCGCATGTGAACCTCTCTTCTCATGATGATGAGTCAGGTAGCTTCGCTGCATCAGGTGGTCTTTCTTCCATCAGTCACCCCATCTTCTATCACGATGAAGACATTATGGAAGTAGTCACCACCCCTGAATTTATCTACCCCCCCTTACATCGAATCCATGCATTCGAACCACATACACCTTGTGGTCATTACATTGACACCCAATGTTTGGGTAAGGGGGCACCCATATTTGAGAGACTAGGAGAAGCAATCCTCCACAACTCTCCTAGTGTATCTGGTCATGTCGAATCTAGTACCATTATTCTTCCCCATTTATAAGAACCCCTAGAGTCCCATATCACTTTAGATCACTCTAGGGATGATACACCTCATCATTCCTTCATCTTACATCAACAACCCAGTCCCCTAGACATTTTTTTTGACCAACCTATGGGTTTTCTAGGAGAGCACTAGTTCATTATCTCCAAATCCACTCTTTGGGATAGTGACACCATGTATGCCAACCCAGAAACTTAAGTCCATTTGCTTCATATATGCAGTACCAAAAGAGATTGGTAATCCTCCATTCCCTTTCTCGAACTACATAACCATAACGAAAACAAATGGCACACCACTTCATAAAATGTGTTTAGATTCCCCCTTTCTAAATACATTTTGGCATGACCATAACAGGCTTGGGGGCACCTATGCCCCTCAACCATAAAAATCCTAGATCACAACCAAAAATAGCACTAAAACCTCCTTTCTCTGATTAGTACCACTTTTCAGGTCATTTCCTGGGACAAGTTGCAGTTTTCTGCCCAGTACCTACTACCCAGGTCGCAGAACAGACCCCAAAAAGTACGACTTGGCCTGTTCATGAGCTCTGGGTGCCTAAACTGAAATTTTGATCCCCTTAAATGAAATAGTAGAGTTAGGCCTCTTACTTGCAACTGACGGATCTCAATTCCAACAGTCGGTTTGTCTACTACGACCACCGCAAGATTTAGGGCCTTCTCTCCTTTCTACATTCACCACAGCTACACTTTCAAATGAGTGAATTTGGAGGGAAAATGCCTTATTAAAAGAGAAACCCTAGATTTTTCTTTCGCCTACTATGGCCAAATAGTAGCTCAATTTGACAAACCGTCTGTACCATTGGAAAACTCTCACCGAGCTCTCAAATGGGTATCTGTTAGTTTTTTGTGATTTGATACTTCACCAAGAGATATTTTGTCCAAGAAGGGTCACTTCACCAATCCTCAAAATCGAATTTCTTCACTTGCAACACTTGTACTTGGGGCACCACTTTGCCTCCATACTTTTCCATGCTCGTGTCGATTTTCGTCATGAGTAACCATCTTATACTCATGTCTTTATGGTCCCCATTGGACCTTTCCTATGTGGCAGCATCATCGAGTCACCCTTGTTTAGAGCATTTGAGTTGAGTCATCATTGCATTCATGGGGTCTATCCCAAGTCCCTTTGTATCCCACTATAGTCCTCCATCCTTCATTGCTTGGTCCTTCTCTCGTGTATCACATTATGGCCTTTAGTCCTACTGTCACCTATCCCCTTTGATATTGTGTCAGTTGCTGCCAGGTCATCCATGCCCTTTATGCTCTAACAAGGGAAATCGTCTGTCTGCTACTCAGTACCCCCCATTTCATCATCCTCCTTGGTGTCAGTCTATCAGTCGCTCTACTATTTTATCTCATGCCTTAGTTGAGGGTCTCCTATTGCCTCACTTATGATGGACCTCCTTCTGTCGACATCAGATCATTCATTCCAAAAGACAGGTCTAGAGGGTGGTGTACCTTGGTTCCAGCTTCCACTCTTGTTTGGTGCCTCGAATCAGGCAAAGGGACTCCTTATTTCCCTTTGACTTCATTGTTTGTCAGCTCCAGCTCCTTATAGCATGATTGAGATCTGTATACTTGATGGTTTAGTGATGCAGCAGATTATACCGGTGATGCCCAAGTGTGTGTGAGATGTTTCAGACCTCATGAGGGGGTGGCCCTTCAGGTAGCCCCCCACATGCCTGGATGACCTCTTTAGTACAGCCTTCGATGTAGCTCCATAGATTTGATGATGTCGGCCTCAGCCGCCTGGAGTGCCTTTTAGTTTGCATGTATAAGTCAGAGTTTCAGAGCCCTTTTCTGTTTACAGGGGCACTTTGGTTGAACTTATATCTCATGTACTCATATATTATTGTATAAGTCCTGGCTGTTATCCTAGGCACAATATGTATGTGAGATTCATTATCATGTTTTTATCTGACTCATGTTTATGCAGCATGTACTATATAGTTCAGTTCATTATTCACTGGACACATTATTCTTTGTACTTTGTCTCGATGGGTATAGGTATGCCTCCCTCGCCGCCTATAGCACAGGTACTCACTCATAAAAGAGACTTTTCACACCTGTAAGTCTCGCCTCCTCAGGGTCTAATCCTCTAGCACTTTGGTCTACCTTATATTTCTCTCTCTCTGACTTCCCCTTCGGTGTCTAGTGATTGAGTTCTTACAATGTACTTCGGTCATACGATTAGCTCCTAACGCTCGCACGCTGGGGGGCAATCTGTTACACCATTTTTTGGTCATCTAACATGTTACTATTAGATGGACCCAAGTACACCATGTAAGACCAATTTTACCCTAAGTAAAATTGCTTTCACTATTAAAAATAACTTAGTAAACCACATTTATTAAGTTGTTTATGGTCTAAACATGAAACCCCATAAGGAAATATTAAATAAATCCACATTTGTTTGATTTTCCTCAAGGAATAATTAGTTAAATAACAGTTTAATTAATATTCCTGGTCATATTTTTTTTTTTTAACTGGAACGGATAAGTTTTATTGATAGGAAACAGGTCGGGCAAAGCCTAAATGACCATTACATTTTCCAGAAATGACGTAAGCACTCTTTCCACTTAAGGAATGGTTGCCTTGGTCGGTGTTTCTACATTTATGCTGATCATTCCTTCTTGTAGAGAGCATCCAATATTTGCCAATCCGTCTTCTTCCTTGTTTAATCCTCTGAGAATGTGGCAGATTTGTACCGAGGGGAAGTCTTTCATAGTTTTGTTCACTCTTGCTAACTGTTTATTCAGTGCCGGATCCTTGAGCCTTTTCTTTTTTACCATTGTTTTTATCAGCAATTCTGAATCACCTAAGATTAGAATTTCGTTTGGGTTTTCTTTTCTAGCCATTTGGCAGGCTTTCAAGAGACTGAGAATTTCAGCCTGGTTGTTGGTTTTCAGTCCAAGACCCCAGCTGAAATCATCTTTTTTCCCATTTTGAAAGAAGATCACCCCTCCTGCTCCTGACCTCCCTGCGTTGCCTTTTGAGGCTTCGTCAAAGAAAATAGTGCACTTGTTTTGGGATTTCCACCACTGATGAAAGTTGTCTTCTGATTCACGGATTTGCCATCTTTCCTTGTGATTTGGGCGTGTATTTTCTGAGTGTTTGGCTTTTCCTGTATAATCTTCCAACCACTCCCTTTCTTCGCTTCGAAGGGAGTTGTCATCATTAACTGAAGAGTGGTTCAGAGTTTCTAAGAGGAGATTCTTTGCATGTTCCGCCACTTTTGCTGCAGACAGCTCTGTGTTTTTTAAAATAATCTCATTCTGGGCTAACCAAATTTTCCAGCAAACATATTTTGGAGCAGCTATCCACACTTTGTGCCAAATTTATTTACTGACAATGCGGTGGGGATAGCTGGCACTCCAGGAGGTGAACATGGTGGCTATTGAGCTTTGATTTGGGGGACTCACATTCAGCCCGGTGAAGAAGATGGACCATACCTCCTTCGAAAAATCGCACGCTATGAACAGATGATTTGCAGTTTCCAGATCTCTTTTGTAGAGGACGCATCTATGTGGACCTGCTATATTCCTTTTGCACAAATTTTCTCCAGTCAGAATTTTGTTGTGAAACAAAGTCCAGAAAAAGAAATTGATTTTGGGGATACTGAAGTTGTCCCAGATCTGCTTCCACACTGTTTCCGGGTATGGCGAGTCCTTTTTGCTTTGCATTTGATAGTATCCTTGACTTGCTGTGTACACTCCATTCTTACCCCAGCCCCAAAGGTCTTCGTCATTAGTGTGAACTGGAGCAAAGTCAGAGATTGCATCATTAAGGGCAGCCAACTGAGTGTTGAATTTCTCTAGGATTCTGGGGAAGTTCCATCTCTGCCAATTTCCTTTACCGTCCCACTCTGAGATATCTTCTATTTTCTGAATGCCTTTTTCTCGTAGCCAATCTCTAATCTTAGAAATCTCGTTGTTTTCTGCAAGAGGGTGGTGTCCCATGACACAGTCTTTCCAAAGCTTTGCTTTTTTTCCATTCCCGGGAATACGATATAGGTGGGTTCTAAAAAACTCGATGCCTCTGTTGCACAATTTCCAGACCTGCGTTCCTTTTGGGGACTTCTCCGGCTTGAAGGTCTTGATAGACTGATTTTTGAGGTATTTCCGCTTGAAGATCTGGATGACTGGGTGGTTAGGCTCAGCGCAGAGCTGCCATAACAACTTGCAACCCAGTGCTAAGTTTGCGTGCACAGGATCACGTATTTGAAGTCCTCCTTCCACCATCGGTCATTTCACTGTTTCCCAACAGATTAAATGAAATCTGTTGGTGTTCCCGCGCCCTCCATTCCACAGAAAATTGCGCATGAGTCTGGAGATTTGATCTGAGATTAATTTTGGAGCCATCATGAGGGAAGCTTGAAATGTGGGCAAAGCCGAGAGGACAGATTTGATGAGCGTTAGTTTGCCACCTGTATATAGCCAAAAGCCTCCCCACGCTACTATCTTCTTTTTGAATTTTGAGATTACTTCCTCCCATAGATGATTTCTGTTGGAACCCAACGTTATAGGGAGACCCAAGTATTTTATTTTTTCCCATTCTACATGCCCTATATATCCCAGATTTTCTGCAATTTTCGCAATTGTGCGTTGGTCTGTATTCCAACCGTACACAGCGCTTTTCCTCTCACTTACCAGTGCTCCCGAGATGCTACAGAATTTCTGGAGAATGGTTCTGAAGGTATTTGCTATTCTTGAAGAGGCCCCCCCAAGCAGAATAGAATCATCGGCGAAAATTGCATGATTCACTGGTTCTATACCTTTCACGATTCTGATTCCTGGTATACTGCCAATTTTTTTTTCCAAAGTCAACTTTCTGCTTAAGGAATCTTCCATCAGGATGTAGAGAAAAGGTGAAATAGGGCAACCCTGCCTCAGACCCCTGGTGGCTAAGAAGAAGTTTACAGGTCTACCATTTATCATTGGCGCAATCCATATCTTCTCCAGGAAAGCTTTGATTAGATTGATGAAGTCCTGGCTGAAACCAAAAGATGATAGAACCTTGTACAAGAAAGAGCGATTAACTCTATCAAAGGCATTACACATATCCAGTTTAATGAGCATACCTTGTTCTTTTCGAGAATGGATGGAGTGCAGAGCTTCCTGGACTTGAATGACACCATCAAGAATGTGTCGCCCTTTCACAAAACCCCCTTGAGCAAGAGAAATTAATTTTTGCAGAAGAGGTTTGATTCTGTTTGCCAACAGCTTGGCCACAATCTTATCAGATGCATTACACAATGAGATAGGCCTGTATCTATCGAATGAACCTGGACTTGCTTCCTTTGGTATTAAGGAGAGGAAAGTGGAATTTATACCGCCTCCGACCTTTACCTTCCTCATAAAACCTTGAACCATTCTGAGAAGATCAAGTTTGATTAGCTCCCAGCATATTCTATAAAAGTGAATTGAGAATCCATCTGGCCCGGGGGCTTTATCTGGCTCCATGGACCAGACAATATTTTATATTTCTTCTTCCGAAACTGGGCTTATGAGTGTATCATTTTCGTCTGAACTAACTAGATGGGGAATGTTTGTTAGGAATTCTGCTATATCCTCCTCACTCCCATCTTTTCCAGCACTAAGGAGGTTTTGAAAGTGCTTCACAGCGGCTTCCTTAATTTTTTTCAAATCCTCTGCATACCTGACCACTAGATGTAGTGATTTCTGCAATGTGGTTTCGCGAAAGGCGAGCCCTGTATTGTCTATGAAAATATGTAGTATTTCTATCCCCAGCTTTGAGCCACAAACTGCGAGACTTTAATCGCCAGTATTCTTCCTCGTTTCTGAAGGAGTTGTATGTTTTCCTTTGAGCGGATTTTTCTTTGTCTAAATCCATGGGTGAGATATCTTTCTCTTCCAAAACAAATTGAAGTTCTTCCAACTGGTTTACAGCTTTTTTCCTCTGGTTGGTGGGGGTATTAGTGACTTTCTTTATCCATTCTTTTAGTGCCTTTTTAGTGTTTTTCATTTTTTGCTCCCATACAAAGCTTGGGGAGCCTGAGACATCTATTCTCCATGTTGTTTGAACTGTTTCAAAGAACCCTTCCCTTTCGACCCAGAGAGGGCTGAATCTAAAAGGAAGAGGACCGAGGTCTTCCTCTTCCTTTAAGCACAATAGGATTGGTTTGTGGTCCGAAGTGAGTTTAGGAAGGATCTTGGAGAAAACAATTCTGTTGTCCATCATAATAGAGCTGCTGGTGAGGAATTTGTCCAGCCTTGTTGAAATATGATGTTCCCCTGTTCTATTATTTTTCCAAGTGTATGCTCCTTTCACTGGCTTGAAGTCTACTAAATCCCATAGCTGGATGAGGTTTTCCACTGTGGAGAGGAAGGGGTCTCTCGTAGAGGTCCCACCTCTCTTTTCTTTGGGGTCTATGATTATGTTCAGGTCTCCTCCTATGACAATATTCGTAGGGTTGAGTAACTCTAAGTAATCCGAGAGTGTCTTCCAGCACTCTTTTTTTTTCATCATAATGCACCGGGACATACATATTAAACAAGGCTAATTTAGTATTGCTTGCTATATGGCGTAGTTTTGTGTATATCCAATGTTGGTTCTCATAGGATCTGTCTAAAGTGAAGGAATTTTTAGACCAGAATGTGCCTATTCCTCCAGCCGAACCTCTAGCACTGACTACCTTTCCTGAATCAAATTTCCATCTTGTATTACTGGTGTTTAGAAGGATCTCCCCTTCTATTTTTGTCTCTTGGAGCATAAGTATGTCTATGGGTTCCATTTTCATTAAGTCTTTTATAGCCTCTGCCTTAATTGGATTCCCCAAACCCCTGCAATTCCAAGAGACCAGCTTCATCATTTACAACTTGTTGGGGTGGGTCCACCTCCCTTGAGAGCCCTTGGTCTGGTATTCCTCCCAAGATTCATTTCAATAGTTGCTTGACTTCAAAGGGTTTTTTGCCTTTATGATTCTTCTTCTCTAGTTTCCTTGTTTGATCTCCTTCCGACTTGCTTTGTTGGCCTTTCAAGAGTCACATCATCCGAGGAGCCCACATTTTCTACCTTCTTCTTCTTATGTTTGATTATATCAGCATATGAAGGGGAAGAAATATTACTTAGATTCGGATTTGGTGTGTTACCTAGATCTAGAGAGTCGATGTTGTTTGGCTGGGGAGGATCTTCCTGTTCTGTCTCCGGAGGATCTGAGGGAGGAGTGAGAGATTCGAAGGGATTTTTATCCTCCACTGTGCTGATTGCTTCCTTGTTTCCAGCATTTTGAAGGCTTTCGTTTTCTTGCCCTGCTTTGTTCCCTGTCTCTTTGCCTTTTTTTTTTTTGTTCTGCCTGTTATTTGTTGTTTTCTTTACTTGCTTCCATTGCTCTCCTTTTTCTTTCTCTGTTGTGCTTGGTCAATTTAGTGTGTCCTAAATTGCTGCATTTAATTTGTCAATCCGGGATTCGTAAGCTGATGAAGTGCGGCGCACTATATGTGCAAGATAACCTATTTCTTAACTTTTTGTCGTTTTTGGTTTTCTAAGATGAAATGGAAATTCTAAAATGAAAATAAGTATGGTTATGTTTGTTCAAGGAAATGATATCCTCTATAATGATTTACCAACTTGAAACTTAAAAAGGAATTTGAAAATTACAATGACAAAACTTGAAAGGAAATGAAAATGCGCTGCTAAAATGAAAAGATGCTACTAATCTAATGAATCAAAACAGTGAACTAGTGAGCATGAAACCAAACTATTCTTGCTGCTGTCTAAACACAAAATAAATTATGCTGAAAGAAATCCAAAAGCTGCAATAAAGTAAATCTAAATAAATTTGCATCAACTTGTCTTCTGATCCCTCATCATTAATCCAGCTATGATTTTCGGAAGTAACCATAAACAACTTGAGTAACTGATATCTAACTTGCAGAAAGTAAACTAATATCAAACCATACATTCATAATTCAATCCCTCACCATCAGTCCAGCTGTGGCTTTCGGAGGTAATTGAAGATGTCATGCACAATTTAATATATCTAAATTTGCAGAAAGGAAACTAATACCAAACTACACATTTCATAATACAATCCCTCACCATCAGTCCAGCTGTGGCTTTCGGAGGCAACTGAAGATGTTATGAGCAGTTTAATATATGTAAATTTGCAGAAAGGAAACTAATATCAAACTACACATTTCATAATACAATCCCTCACCATCGGTCCGGTGGCTTTCGGAGAACCTTGAAGATGTTATGATGAGCGTTTAATATATCTAAATTTGAGGAAACTAATATCAAACTACACATTTCATAATACAATCCCTCACCATCAGTCCAGCTGTGGCTTTCGGAGGCAACTGAAGATGTTATGAGCAGTTTAATATATCTAAATTTAACTACTGAAGCAAATGAGCAAAACTTAATTAAACAAAGCAGTACTGAAATTAAACAGAAACTAAGAAAAACAAATTAGCAACAGAACAATGTTAATTCCATGTCATTAGTCAAAAAGCTATGAAAATTCCCGGGCTACCTATCTATAACCTGAAACAAGAACACTGATCAGTGATTAATAACATAAAACATGAAAGACAGAAGTGAAATGGAAAGCATGAAAGTTTATAAACAGAAATGAAGCATATGTATCATGAAAAATGCAATGTATAAACATGTGAATGGATTATAGCACAATGAACTTTAAAGAAATAAAACAAGAACTATACACTAATGCACAAAACCTCAGCTGAGCAGGGGCCCTCTACACCATCCTTGGCAACAATATTCAAGTACGAATTAAGTCTGAAAACAGAGTGTTCTTATATTAAAATGCAGTCATAACAGTAAGGTGGTATTACGGCACTAAGGCAGCGTAATTACATTACAGAGCAGACTAATAAAAGATAACAGAGACTAACATCGACTAACTCTATATGCGTATGCAAACGCGTTATATATAACAAAAGAAATATAATTGTCTCCTAAACTTTATGTTGGTGGAGAACACGTAGACCATTACGTCCACGGATCTAGGATCATGGCCATATTGCAAAGTAAATCTATGAGAAGTGGATGTTTGAATTCGGCTATTGGAGCCATGTACAGATGTCGACTTGTCCTCCGCAAGCTCAGAAACGGCCATATGAACCTTCACGTGACACGAAACAGAGTCCTGTCACCGTGAGACTCCATGGTTGACTTCCATGTGGACGCCTTTGACCGCGGCTTCTTTAGATGAGTTTGCTCAAGCCAATAGGACACGAACCATGTCCACATCATTTCTGACTTACCCATGTGGCTTGTTTTTCCTGTAGACACCTGTAACATAGAGTTTCACAAAATAGCTGCGGAAAGTTGCAGCAGCTGCGGAAAGTGGCAAGATTCCGCAGCTAAATGAACAAAATCTAAATCAAACAACAGACACAAAAATATAGTTAAAAACCATGTTAGATGCTCTTTTGCAATTAACATACAATGATATTGACAACTTGGGAGGTTCAGGTTAGTGAAAAAGGTATAGAAAAGTGTATGGAAAAGATGCAGAATTGAGACTCAACATACCCCCACTGTGAAGGTGTTGCATGTCCTCATGCAACCAAAATTTTGATAATCCTTCCTCAGTTCATATGCCTTGACACTTCAGCCAGCACGTCTAATCCTTTCCTCCTCTTCTTTGGTGCTGCCAACATTCTGGGTTTCTTCATTAAGCACCTAAACTTGATATTAACCAGTGCTCTGCTCAACTTCTGGCATTTCCTTTTCAATTTCTTGTTCTTTTTCTGCCATATTCCCAGATGTAGCATGGTATTATCATGGATGATTTTGTCCAATTTACCTTGTTCCTTCAATGTCTCATTTTCATTTTTGATGTGTCTATTTAAAAGCTCTAGCTCAAAGACTTCTTGTTTTAGTGTTTGGACTAAATCATCCTGTACTGTGTGAGGCTGAATGGACGAGGTACTAGGACCTGTAGCTGCCTTTTCCAAAGATTCTATATAGTCATATACTTCCTGATACTTGGGGTCTATTTCAGGTGTCATTTTTGTTGGGTTGTCCCCAAAATGCCGTGAAGGAGAGTTATCTTCAAAATCTGGCTGAGAAGGGCTCACATCAACATCTTACTGAGAATGGGATGGAGTATGTTCAATGTCTGACTGAGAATGAAATGAACCAGGTTCACTAACTGACTGAGATGGACTATGGTCAGATGGGGACTGTTCAGATGTTTCCTCTCCCAAGTCAATGAAATGAGGACCCTTCATTTGCGTTTTCCTCAATTTCCCCTTAAGTCTGCTGCTTCTTCTCACACACTGTGGTGCACTATCCTTTTGTTTTTGTTTTCCTTTCTCTGTCTTCTTGGCCATAGAGGACTGTTTTTGAAGATAAAATAGTCTTTCAGACAACACTTGATTATCTTCTTCTTCAGAAGAAGGGGTTTTATGTATAGCCTCAATAGTTTTTCTCTCTTTTGGTATTATTGGCTTCTTACCCTTGATTTCTTTCTTCTTCCTCTTTGACAGTCTCTCTTCCCTATCAGTTCTTTCAATTGTAGTAGTAGGAGTATTTTGGATTTCATCAATTGTTCTTTTTCTCCTACTTCTTCTTGCTGTGCTACCTTCAGGAATTTCCTGAGGTTCCTCAAAGAAATTTCTAACCAGAAATTGTTCTCATGTGTCTTTCTTTTCCTTTAACTCCTTTTCAATCAAAATTTTTACAAGGCCGTGGTGATATAGATGGGGTTCTACATCTCCTAAATGTTTCTGAATAGTCATGGACATTTTCTTCAAACTATTGAATAGAAAATATGGGAGATTGAGAGTTTGATTATCTAGAAAATTCATCAGTAACCTGGTATGGTACATATACATGGACCCAAAACGGCCTTCACATGTAATAAATTTCTGAACAACTAGCAGCAAAGTAACCCATTCCTCTTTCAATGCATGCACAGGAATTCCTCTTTTAAAAATAGTTATGTCCATACCTTGGTTTCGTAAGATTTTTCTCCATGCTTCATCACTGATGCTTTTATTTTTAAACCAACGCTCACCCTCTTGAAGAAGTTTCGTGGCTATTGCTATAGATGCTTCATTGACCGCAAACTTAAGGTCTCCAATCTCTGCTTCCAAGCCATTAAACGACCTTGCGAATGCCTTCGTCACTTCTTTATGATAACCTCTGAATTTCTGGATAAACCGCAGCCAATTTTCTTTCTTCAATATATCCCTTACTTGCGGATATCCCTCCATAAACTTAGGTCCTTCCGGTTCTTCTCTTAGCAATTTACCCATTTTTTTCTTTCTGCTCTTCACAAATTTGCCTGCGTGAGGGTTTAATGGAAACAGAACGGTTGAATGCACAGAGATGAGCACAATGACTGTGGGTAAATGTTAGAGAGTGGGTATACAGATTATAACGTAATAGAGAGCGGAATGGAGTGAACAGAACAGAGAGGGGTTTTCGTGAGCACAACAGAGAGCACGACAGAGAGATTAACAGAGTATAACACATCCGGCAACGTTTTGAATTTTGGTGGCTGTACAATAAATATGAGCACGTTTCAACAACGGTTATGGATTTATGCGGCTGTAAGAGTCCGTGGTCAAATCAAATACGTCTCATTGTCACCGGTGGAATATTGGAACATGAGTGAAGATCGGGGGTTTTAATGATGGAACCGTTTGAGAATGAATGCGAGAGGATAATATGGAGATCGTGAAAGGTTACGGAATTGTCAATATAATCATTGCACATAATGGATAGAGCTTATGGTTCAGAACTATATAAAAATGTGTTTTTCAATGCTATTTGAAATAAATTTTATTCATACCTTTGGAATCTTTGCCTTTTCCTTGGTCTTCAACTGGTTACTCTTTATTGGTGTCTTGAATGCTCCATGTCTTCATTTTTGATCCTCTCACCTGCATTTTATTTCATGATTATGGAAATAACATCTGGCTGTACATTCTTTTGAAAACAGAGTTGTAGCTGCGGAATCTGCTTCTGGCTGCGGAAACTGGAGTCAGTTGCGGAAACGGATGTCAGCTGCGGAAATTGACACAACTATTATTTGGATGGATGGAGATGAACAGATGACAAATGACCAGATGGAAATGGTCATGAAAAAGATTTTTATTGATGAAATGGAATGAAACAGATAAAATGAAATGGAATGGAGTGAAATGAAGTGAAATGAAATGGAATGAAGTGGGATGGAATGGAGTGAATGGTCACAAAACTTGTGAAATGAAAGAGAGATTTTTTTTTTTGGAAAAAATATAGAGTGTCAGGTGTTCCTGATTTTCACCCTATATTTTCTATATAAGACTGCCAATCAGTGATTGGTTTTCAGGCTTATACCATTTTTTTTTTATTTTTTTTTTATTTTTATTTTTTATTTTTATTTTTTTTTTTTAACTGAAAAGAACAAAAGCTAGGCTGGTGGAGAAGAAGAATTCTTTTGTACCAGCCTGATTGCAGAACTTTCTTGAAACATTTTGACAAAATCCTCTTTTGAGAGTGGCTTATGATAAACTTTCAATCTATGGCCATTCACAATAAGAGGAGTTTGAAACTCATCGATGGTCTTGATTCTTACCGCTCCATTGCTAAAGATCTTGTCAATCTCATATGGCCCAAGCCAATGAGTCTGAAATTTTCCTTGAAAATCTTTAAACTTGGAATCAAATAACAATGCCCAATCTCCTTCTTGAAACTTCTTCTCTTTGATGTACTTGTCATGCCATTTAGCTCTTTGATATTGAACTAGATCAGTTCTTAGAATTTCCTCTTGTCTGATCTCATCTAGCTCATTCAACTGCTCCATTCTATGCTTTTGGGCTTCTGATAAGTCCATCCCCCACTGAACTGCTATCTTGAAGGTCTTGACTTGGAACTCAATGGGGAGCAAGACTTCTTTCCCATAAACAAGTTCATAGGGAGAATGTCCTGTTGTATTTCTCCATGTAGTTGTGTAGGCCCACAAGGCTTCAGGAAGCCTTTCTGCCCAATCTCTTCTATGTAGATGAACAGTTTTGGTGATGATACTTTCAAGAACTTTATTTGTGGACTCCACTTGACCATTTGCTTGCGGATGGTAAGGAGTAGATCTTATGTGCTTGATTTTGTATTCTTCCATCAACTTCTCCACCAAATTGGATGTGAATTGGCTCCCCTGATCTGTCACAATTTCTCTTGGAACACCAAAGCGAGTAAAAATATCCTCATAAAGAAAATGAACAGCTGAATTTTCAGTAGCAGATACTAATGCTTTGGCTTCTACCCATTTAGTAACATAATCAGTACAAACCAATATATACTTCTTTTGCTTAGATGGTGGATTAATAGGTCCAATGAAATCTAAAGCCCATTTTTTCAAAGGGTTCAATGAGTACCTGTGTTTGCAATGGCATTTCATTTGAAAGGGTAGGTTTCCCTACTCTTTGGCAGCTGTCACACCTTTTGACATATTGTTTTGCATCTTTGAAGAGGGAAGGCCAATAATATTCTAAAGAGAGGATTTTATAGGCCGTCCTTTTGTCTGCAAAGTGTCCGCCGCATGGTTCATCATGACATGCCTTAAGAATATCAGGCATTTCATCTTCCCTGACACATCTTCTGATCACAAGATCTGGCCCTGTTTTAAACAATTCGTTAGAAATCCATGAATATTTTGAACTCTCCTGAATAATTTTTCGTTTTTCTCTTGAAATAAATGTGAAGGTAGTTTCCCTGTAACCAAATAGTTAGCAATATCTGCATACCAAGGGGTCTTAATAGTTACTGCAAACAAGTATTCATCAGGAAACTTATCTTCTACAGGAGAATCTTCTTTAGTATTCTGAATCCTAGACAAGAAATCAGCTACTGTATTCTGTTTTCATGGTCTATCCAACACAGTAATATTGAATTCTTGCAAAAGTAAAAGCCATCTTGTCACTCTGCCATTAGTAACAGGTTTGTTCATTAAATATCTAATTGCAGAATGGTCAGTATGAATAAAAGTTTCATAGCCTGTTATGTAATGTCTAAACTTATTAATTGCATGAACAACAGCTAAAAACTCTTTTTCAGTCACAGTATAGTTCAACTCTGTGGGAGTCAAATTTTTACTAGTGTAATAAATGGCATAAGGAACTAAATCTTTTTGACCCAACACAGCTCCTAGAGCTGTATCTGAAGCATCCGTAGAAATATGGAAAGGGAGTTTCCAATTTGGTCCTCTCAAGATAGGTGCTTCAGATATTCTTGTTTTCAAAGTTTCAAAAGTTGATTGACAATCAGGATCCCATTTGAATTCACAATCTTTTGTAAGCAATTTGAAGAGTGGAGATGCAATTTTAGTGAAGTTTTCTATAAATCTTCTATAGTAACCAGTAAATCCTAGAAAACTTCTAACATCTCTTTGACAATTTGGAATAGGCAACTTGGAGATGACTTCAACTTTTGATCTATCAACTTTAATTCCATCTCCTGAAATATGATGTCCTAAAACAATCCCTTCAATAAACATCATAAAGCATTTTTCATGACTTAATGAAAGGTTTGTTTCTTTACATCTTATGAGAACTTTTTCCAAATTTTCTAATGCCTCTTCAAATGAATTACCATAAACTGTAAAATCATCCATATAAACCTCTACACAATCATGGATTAGATCAGAAAAAATTCCTAGTACTGCTCTTTGGAATGTTGCTGGTGCGTTACATAACCCAAAAGGAAGCACTCGGTAGGCAAAAGTTCCCCATGGACAAGTAAATGTGGTCTTATCTTGATCTTCAGGTGCTACCTGAATTTGATTATAACCACTAAAACCATCCAAAAATGAAAAGTACTTTTTACCTGCTAATGTGTCTAATACCTGATCGATAAAAGGCAAAGGAAAGTGATCCTTCAAAGTTGCTTTGTTCAATTCCCTGTAATCAATGCATACCCTCCATTTACCATTCTTTTAGGTACTATAACCAAAGGAGAAACCCATCGGCTATCTGAAATTGGATAAATGAAGTTTACATTGAGTAGTTTTTGGAGCTCTTCTTTCACTATCTCCTAAGATTTGGATTCATCCTTCTTTGAGGTTGTCTGATTGGTCTACTGTTTTCCTCAATATAGATATGATGGATGCAAGTCTTAGGATCAATACCTTTCATGTCAGTATACTCCCATGCAAATGCAGTAAAATGTTTTTGCAAGATTTTGGTTAGTTCTTCTTGTTGTGACTTTTCCAAATGTTTGTTGATATTCAATGTTTTTCCTGGAAAAATATCAATAGTAGAACTGCCAAACTCTTCCATAGAGTAAAGAGACATTTGTCTTGATGATAAATATTCTATGTCAGATTCCAACTGAAATTGTGTGGGGTCATATTCTGAAGATGTCTCAAAATTTTCTAATGTGTTCAGAATTTGACTATCCTCAATGATTTCAGAAATGGTAAAGACAGGTTGTATAGTGTCCTCATCATCAACCCATTCATTGTCTCCTACTTCTGTGATTGCTCTTGCTGGAGGATACAAATTGAATTTCTTTGTTGAATTACCATTAGAAATGTACATGTCCCCAAATCTACAACTAATAAAAGCATCAGCTGTGGCTAGCCAAGGTCTTCCTAAGATAAGTGGGTGCCCTCCTAGATTACTCTTGGGAGTCAAAATCATAAAATCTACTAGATATTCCCAAGAATCTAAGGAGACTGAAATATCTTCTAATACACCATCTGGTTTAATAATTGATCGATTTGCAAGTTGCAGTAGAGTAGGTGTAAAAAGAAGGTTAGGAAGTTTTAGCTGGTCCATAGTCTGTCTACTCATAATGTTGATAGCAGCCCCTAAGTCAATCAATGTGTTTGGAATTTCTATCCCATTTATATGTGTCTTGAGAATTGGACTTCCTGGATCTACATACTTCTGCATGGTAATTTTTCCCATCATAATATCTGCAATCTTTCCTACCAGGTGGATTCTTCTTGTGTCTTTTAGTTTCCTTCCTGGTCTTTTGAAACTCAACTCCTTTATGGTTTTTGCTAGGATAGGAATCTCTCGAATGGCTTGTAGCAAGGGAATCTTGATACAAACATTCTTCAATTCATCTAGAAAGTCATAGTTAGGCAACAAAATTTGTTTTTCCACCCCCTTGTCAATTTGTAGTCTTTCGGGAAAAGGAGGTGTAGATGAAGATGCAGGTTGCTCAACTATAGGAGTTGTGGAGGTTAACTTTTCTTTTTCTTTTTGAATGCTTGGATTTTGAAGAGATGCTTCCTCAGAACCCTTATTGACTTGAAGAGAATCCTCCTCAGAGGTATCTTGCTCTTGAATATCTATAGAAGGTTTTTCTAAAACTCTACCAGATCTGAGTTGTACATCGTTGAGAGGAACAATCATATAGGTAGGAAATTGTTGTCCTTCTACCATGTAAGTATTATGAGGATTCTTATTATTAGGATTTGGCAATGGCTGAGCTGGAAGTTGACTTGTCTTTTGTTGGTATGGGAGCATGAGTTGAGGATTTGGATTTTGTTGAGAAGGTTGTTGTTGTGGAAATGGAAATGAAAGTTGTGGATTTGGGTTTGGAAGTTGTGGAGCTTGTTGATTTTGAAAAGATGGAGGATATTGATAAAATTGAGTAAATCTCCCATAAGGATTTTGCATCCCTTGTACCCATGGTTGATATGGATTTTGATGTTGGGGCCAAGGTTGTTGCCAAGGATTCCAATTTGGTGGGGTTTGAAAATTCATGGGGTTGTTAAACCCTTGAGTTTGTTGTCCCTGCCAAGGTCTCCTTGCAACAAAACAGAGAGATTCTACTGAATTTGGGTCTTCTTGAAAAACAGCTTTGAGTCCAGGAATTGAAGGACAATCCTTGATCTCATGATTCTCTGAGCAAATCATACATGTTTCTACAACTTTTGCATCCAAGGGACATTCCCTCAAAGCATGTTTCTTCCTACATTTTGGACAAAAGATGGCTAAAGTGTCTGTTTCTGCTTTCTGCTTGTTTTGGATTTTAAGGGTGTCTAGTTGTTCACTAAGGCTCCCTAAGATATCAGTTTTGAACTCATCAAGCATGTTACCAATCTCTGCCCTACTTACTGATCCAGTTGCATATTTGTTAGCCCTAATAAGAGAAGGATCCCTAGGCCCTTTTTCTGTTTTAGATTTTCCTCTTGAGAGATGGACACATAGTTCTGTTATGTCACGAAGTGGAAGTTGAGAAATGTCTCCTTTCCCCATCATGTTTAAAATATCTATCCATTCATCTCTAATGGCTTTTAATATGAGGGCTTTCAAGGTTTCATCATCTAAGTTGATCATCTTTGCTCTTTTCAAGTTGTATTGAAATCTTTCAAGTAAGTCTTCCAAATTTTCATCTTCTTTTTGCATCATTTTGAATACCTCATCCTTGTGATTGGTGGGCATACAATATTCCAAGTATCTATCCAAAAAATTTTGTTTCATATCATTCCAAGTCCTAATAGATTGAGTGGCCAATCCCATGAACCATTTCAAAGCAGATCCCTTCAAAGTTGAAGGAAACAGTTTGAGTTTTTGAGAGTCTTCCATATAGTCATAGGTTCGGCACACAACTTCAAACTCAAACAGAAATGTTTCAGGATCCTCACTTCGCAATCCATAAAAGTTAGGGAGAATAGATGGTGAGATATTTTTCATCGTTGCATGAGTTTCCTCATCAACTATAGGGAATCCAAACAAGTTGTTTCCTTCCCTATTTCTACCATTATTTCCTTCACCATTGTTGTCTCCATTGTTTCCTCCTCTTCTACCTCTATCTCTACCTCCATCTATTACTTCCTCTGCCATGATAGTTTCTTTAGAGTCCTTAAAGTCCTCTAGTTCTTCTACCAAGGGAGGATGAGAGAGAGTCTCTTTGTTTTCTAAATGGGATTGAGTAGATGGTATAGGAAAATCCTCTAATTCAGCTGCTCCTTGAGTTCCAAAAATCTTAAGGCTAGGGGTAGATGGTGGTGAATCTGGTCTATGCCTTGAAGAAGATGGAGTTGTGAAAATCGAACTCTTGGCTTTAGCTATAAACCTTCCCCTAGAATCTCTTGCTCTATGCATGTCATTTTTTTTTTTTTTAAGTTGGGCTAATAATTCTCTTTCTGATCTTCCAGGTCACACTAGGTGCAAGAAGAGAGCATACTTAAGAAATTACTAAACCAATAACTCTCTTTTCTGATCCTCCAGATCACACTAGGTGCGAGAGGAGAGCATACTTCAAGAAGTTATCAAGTTTTCCCTTCTTTTATGATTTTGTGTTTTTTTTTTAAGAAATTGGCTACCTAGTTACACTTCCCCGGCAACGGCGCCAAAATGTTTGGTCAATTTAGTGTATCCTAAATTGCTGCATTTAATTTGTCAATCTGGGAATCGTAAGCTGATGAAGTGCGGCGCACTATATGTGCAAGATAACCTATTTCTTAACTTTTTGTCGTTTTTGGTTTTCTAAGATGAAATGGAAATTCTAAATTGAAAACAAGTATGGTTATGTTTGTTCAAGGAAATGATATCCTCTATAATGATTTACCAACTTGAAACTTAAAAAGGAATTTGAAAATTACAATGACAAAACTTGAAAGGAAATGAAAATGTGCTGCTGAAATGAAAAGATGTTGCTAATCTAATGAATCAAAACAGTGAACTAGTGAGCATGAAACCAAACTATTCTTGCTGTTGTCTAAACACAAAATAAATTATGCTGAAATAAATCCAAAAGCTGCAATAAAGTAAATCTAAATCAATTTGCATCAACTTGTCTTCGGATCCCTCATCATTAGTCCAGCTATGATTTCCAGAAGTAACCATAAACAACTTGAGTAACTAATATCTAAATTGCAGAAAGTAAACTAATATCAAACCATACATTCATAATTCAATCCCTCACCATCAGTCCAGCTGTGGCTTTCGGAGGT
Source organism: Pinus albicaulis (assembly GCA_034641835.2). Classification (NCBI taxonomy): domain Eukaryota; kingdom Viridiplantae; phylum Streptophyta; class Pinopsida; order Pinales; family Pinaceae; genus Pinus; species Pinus albicaulis. The sequence goes on from CM076582.1 coordinate 946,287,015, forward strand.
AACTGAAGATGTCATGCACAATTTAATATATCTAAATTTGCAGAAAGGAAACTAATATCAAACTACACATTTCATAATACAATCCCTCACCATCAGTCCAGCTGTGGCTTTCGGAGGACAGCGGGAAGATGTTATGAAGCGGTTTAATATATCTAAATTTGCAGAAAGTAAACTAATATCAAACCAGACATTCATGATTCAATCCCTCACCATCAGTCCAGCTGTGGCTTTCGGAGGCAACTGAAGATGTCATGCACGATTTAATATATCTAAATTTACAGAAAGGAAACTAATACTAAACTACACATTTCATAATACAATCCCTCACCATCAGTCCAACTGTGGCTTTCGGAGGCAACTGAAGATGTTATGAGCAGTTTAATATATCTAAATTTAACTACTGAAGCAAATGAGCAAAACTTAATTAAACAAAGAAGTACTGAAATTAAACAGAAACTAAGAAAAACAAATTAGCAACAGAACAATGTTAATTCCATGTCATTAGTCAAAAAGCTATGAAAATCCCCGGGCTGCCTATCTATAACCTGAAACAAGAACACTGATCAGTGATTAATAACATAAAACATGAAAGACAGAAGTGAAATGGAAAGCATGAAAGTTTATAAACAGAAAAGAAGCATATGTATCATGAAAAATGCAATGTATAAACATGTGAATGGATTATAGCACAATGAACTTTAAAGAAATAAAACAAGAACTATACACTAATGCAAAAAACCTCAGCTGAGCAGGGGCCCTCTACACCAGCCTTGGCAACAATATTCAAGTACGAATTAAGTCTGAAAACAGAGTCTTCTTATATTAAAATGCAGTCATAACAGTAAGGTGGTATTACGGCACTAAGGCAGCGTAATTACATTACAGAGCAGACTAATAAAAGATAACAGAGACTAACATCGACTAACTCTATATGTGTATGCAAACGCATTATATATAACAAAAGAAATATAACTGTCTCCTAAAGTTTATGCTGGTGGAGAACACGTAGACCATTACGTCCACGGATCTAGGATCATGGCCATGTTGGAAAGTAAATCTATGAGGAGTGGATGCTTGAATTCGGCTATGGAGCCATGTACAGATGTCGACTTGTCCTCCACAACTCAGAAACGGCCATATGAACCTTCACGTGACACGAAACAGAGTCCTGTCACCGTGAGACTCTATGGTTGACTTCCATGTGGACGCCTTTGACCGCGGCTTCTTTAGATGAGTTTGCTCGAGCCAATAGGACACGAACCATGTCCACATCATTTATGACTTGCCCATGTGGCTCGTTTTCCCTGTAGACACCTGTAACATAGAGTTTCACAAAATGGCTGCGGAAAGTTGCAGCAGCTGCGGAAAGTGGCAAGATTCCGCAGCTAAATGAACAAAATCTAAATCAAACAGCAGACACAAAAATATAGTTAAAAACCATGTTAGATGCTCTTTTGCAATAAACATACAATGATATTGACAACTTGGGAGGCTCAGGTGAGTGAAAAAGGTATAGAAAAGTGTATGGAAAAGATGCAGAATTGAGACTCAACATGTTGTTTCCTCATTTTTCTTCTTGCAGTATCTTGCGAAGTGCCCGTATTCGTGGCAGTGTCGGCATTTGAAAGGAAGTTGCTCATAATCGAGCTCTTGAATGTGAGTCCAGTCCGCCACCGAGAGTTTGATGGCTTCAGGTAGGCCAATTTCAAGGGCGACCTCTACGCAGATTCTAGCACAAGAGTATTGATCCTTCCTCGGCGCCTGATCTATATATCTGCCAAGAGCATTTCTAATGGACTGCAGCGAGTTCTGACTCCAGCAGTGAAGGAGAAGATGAGGTAGACGCACCCAAACCGGCACCGCCGTGGGTACATCTTGAGCAGGATCAAATTCAGGAGACCATTTATTCAAGTGGAGTCCTTGAGGTCCCATGAAATATGGCCCATTTCTGAAGATCAGGCTTCTATCTTCCACGTTTTCGAACACGAAAACAAAGAAACCTTTGCCCACGAAATGAATTTTTATTCCTTCTTTGACCAGGGGAATCCAGTTATGCTTTACCCAATCTTCGACAGCTTTCGAGGAAGGCCATAACCCTGTAAACTAACTAATAAGGCCCCTTTCGGCGAGATTCAGCGTTTTTGTACATGTATCTTCCACCGGCAGAGATACCGTAGGAATGCTTCCCAGTTTTTTAACAAACCTAAGCTGAGGACTAGAGGTCTGGCGTTTCCTAGCAGCTGCAACGAGAGACTTGAATGCTTCTAGCTCTGGAGGTGGAGGGGAAACCTCAGAGCCGCCACCAAGATCCATGGCGAAGGAGGACCAACCAACCGCAGCTAGGCCACCAGCGGAGCCCCCATGCGAGGACACAGAGCCAGGAAACCTTTGAACGAAGAAATCCCAGTAGAAAAAAAGGCCCGGCCCTAAGCGCCGCGTGACCGACCCAACGCGCCACAGCCAGCCAGAGTGCCGCGCAAGAGCAAGAAAACAAACGGGAGAGCGCACCAATGCGCCGCGACAGCAGCTCTAAGCGCCGTGCACAGCGGTAGCAAAGCACCAGCAGGAACCCAGAGAAAAACTACAAAAAGTATAGGACTCCCAAGTCCACACTAAAAATAATATTCCTGGTCATATTTAACCCAAAAAAGGAAAATTAATTAGATAAATTATTATTTATCTTATTATTTTCTAGGAATAATTATTTAAACCTTATTTAAATAATATTCCTTGTTAAATTTGACCAAATCATTCATAAATAGTTAAATAAATCATTATTTATTTGATTATTACTCAACCATATCCTTAAAATAATAAATAAATCATTTATTTATTTATTATTTACAAATAAAAGGATTTGACCCAAGTCAAATTCTTTTTCCCTCCAACAAATATAATAAAATATTCCATAAAAGTTGGATCTGGAATTGGTTAATAATATTTTAATTATGCATCAATATCTAGACTAACTCAATATTTTGTTATAAATAGAAGGGTTTTTCCATTCACTCAATAACTTTTGTTGCCTAAACATCACTCTAGATCTATACTTTTGGTCTAACTTTGATCCATCGTCATTGTCATATTTTGCTACCATTTTTCTTGTGAGCTCCCTTTGAGTTCCATTTTTGTCTGGGGTTTCTACACCATCAAGAGAGAGGGATTTTAGATCTGAAGTGCTGAGGACTTACAAGAACCCATCCCATTGAGGGGGACTGGTAACATCTTTCTATGTTCCCTTCCCAGGTGTCAAAAAATACAAAAATTCTTTAAAACAATCTTGTCTTGTCTATTGGATGCATGGCGCAACTCTTGCTTTTGTTTACTACTCAATGTCTTTTAATGCATAGATCTATATTTTTACAACATTTATCTTGGTCAACTAATTGCAAATCTAAAGATATTGGCAACCATCTTTTCTGTTAGGGTTGTTTGTTATGCACGGCTAAAGTGAACCTTTTTTGTATGCTTACGATTAAGATTCATACTAACAACTATGCCAATTACAAGCTAAGGATGAGGCCTTGGAAAAATTGCGACATAACTAACCTGAGGTAAAAAGAAACCCTTTAATTTAATGTATTTTTCATGATGATGAATTCGCTTTTTTTGAAAAGCATACTACAAGGATCGGGTCCAAATTGCTGAAGAAGATGGGGTATCAAGGAAAGTGCCTTGGTATCAATGGCCAAGGCATCTTAAACCCTGTCAAATTCAAAGAATTTCCATGTCATGCAGGGCTCAGATACACCAGGAAGGAAGTGGGAGAAAGCTCCAAAACAACCAACAACCTACGAACAACTGATGATGAGAGCACCTCCTCACACCTCAGCGACAGTGATGGATTCACGGGCACTTCTCGGAGGCACATTGAGAGGAGGCATTCCAAGGCGACATGAAAGGTATGGAGGAGGAAGAATTATCACAACCATAATGAACCCCAGAAACTTGCATGTCAAACACGGTAGGATAAAAGAACACCCATACAGAGCCCGGTCCCCAAAGTTGTTCCACAGGTAGATCCTCCACAGGGGGATGATCCATTTACCTTATTAAGTAAAATATGGTTCTTTTAGGGGTCTTAGTGTGATGGCCGCATTTTTAAATCATACGTTGCAAGTAAATGTAAACATGATGGTGTGTTTCCCATCACTTCAAAATGCAACGATGATGTTTTGGCCTTTCTTTATGAATAGTTGAGATAGTGATTGTTTGTCTTTATTTTATGTAATCCTTGGCCAATGAGTGGGTGCTATAAACTCTTGGCAAGGAGGGGTGGTTGAGTCATGTGTGGTGTGCATGATTGTAAATTTTGTACCAATTTCTCATATAGAGAATTGATAGTGTGGTTTGGAAAGGACACAAACAGTGTGTTGACAGTGTTAATGCTTTTGGGGTCCAAAAGCTCTTTAGTGGGGAGGAATGATCCAGGTGGATTAAATAGGTACAAGTATAAGTGGATTGAGTACAAGGCTCAAAAATCAAAGTGTTTGAAAGTATCTTGAACTAGGTTCAGGTTGTAGATCTAATTATTCTTTTTCAACGGCATAGATGGCACTCAATTCCGAGTTTGTATGAAGGAGTTAGGAGCAGTCAAAGTTCGAAGGTTGACTTGGTGATGTAGTAGCTTAAAGAGGCAAAAAATTTGCTGGAACCCAGCCACCAGATTCCAGCCAACCTGGCCGAATTCCAGGTGAATTTGTGGGACGGTTAAAATGTCCCCTTCGGTCAAAAATCCGCATATTTGAAAACAACCATATTGTTCTAACTTAATAATAATAAAATATATATATATATATATATATATATATATATCAATGATCCAGTGGGCCATGACCCCCGTTGGATCCATGGATCCTAACTGCATGTCAACAAAAAAACAATACATATAGGGGTCGGCGGTCATGACCTCGTTGGACCCCTCGGCCTCCTTATGCAGCCATTCCACAGCCAACCATACACGTACTATGGTGGTGGGGGTTGTTAGTCCCACTGCTCACTATCCTAATCGCAAAACCGAGAAGTTGAAAAGAATTAATGGAACGGGCCACCCCATGCAGGCCCAACAACCCATCGTACCAAGACAACAATAAAATATTCCACGGGTTTTTAAAAATGGTTGGTTTCCGGTACATAAAACAGTTTATGATTTTTAAAAAAGGAGGTGGGGTTTGACCACCCGACCCCTCCCCCAAATATTGGATCTTAACCAACGCATCCAACGGCCAATGTTGGAAAATCCGTCAACCCTTCATGATATAAAATTCATTTTGGAGTGCATCCAAGGACAGACAGGAGAGGGCACGAAAAACAAGGCAGTGCAACCTTGAGCAGTGTGCAAGAGGGGAGCGGGACCATGATTTGAGCCATTTTTCTAGAGGGGCCAGATTTTCACGTTGTCATATTGGGGCAAGTTTTATATGGATTGTGCACTACTTGATGCCACGAATCCAACGGTGCTGACCATTTTGTCATCATAGGTCTGCAATTTTCGGTCAATTTCAGATTGGGTAGGTATAAGGGTGTAATTCCTCATTTTGTACTTGTACTTTCATTTTTTCCATTTAATGAAAGTGGGGCCTCCCCGCTATTTGAGCAGGACCCGGAGACGTAGTCCCTCCTAGACGAACTCTGATATCAACTTTGTGTTCTCGTGCATGATGTTAATTGTTTGTATCTTTTTCTGCTTATGCCTTTAAAGTTTCTTGTTTAAAGCTACAATTTTCACATGTTAATTCTTTTATACATCTCAAGCAAAAGATTTTAGATCATGCAACAACATTTACAACTAGTCCAACTGACTTTAACTCACCTAACTGAGTTAACTGATTACTCATGCATTAAACTCATGTACTTAACTGAAAATTTAACTCTAAAACACATATAATCAATCTACATGCCTCACCAAGTACCCTCAACTCGAAATTCATGAGCTAACTGAGTTCACACTCAGTTAACTATTACAAGTTTTCCTGATATAAGATTACAATTTATCGTCTAATTTAATTAAGGGATAATTAAATTAGACACATTTCCAATTTATTATATAAATTGGATTACACACTAATGTATCGCTAGGACCCATCATTACATGACCTATGGTCCCACACTAGTATAGGTGTTTTCATGTTTCTTCTGGATGCCAATTTCAATATTTATTGTTGCAAACTTCAACACTCCCTCTCGACAAGAAAGGAATTTCCCTGTATGCGCACATGCACCTCTTGCATGCAACACTTCTCTAGTGTTTCTCGCACATGCAACACTTCTCTAGTGTTTCTCGCACATGCAACTTTTACATGCAACACTTCTGAAACAGAATAGCCTCCAAACAACTGAATCAGTATAATGCATCTGTCATCAGAGTCTTCTAACTACTACTAGTTACTACACATGTCTACTAGACTCTCTACGTTGTTTACATCTGCATCCATGCACTGTACACTACTGCCAACTCTGATCTGCACTCCAGTATCTGACACCTGTCACTCTGATTTCTGTCTTCCTGACATCTAACTGCATCAATCTAACCGTTCTTGCTACTACATTAATATGGGCTCCTCTTAGCCAAGTTCGATCCATGAGATGCACCATCTCTAGGACCCTGCCCAAATTTATTCTTGGGATTAATTTTTCACATCGCCCCACCTCACACCTGGAGGTATAACTACATATACTCCCTCTGCCCATCTGGCTCGAAATTTCTCTGCTTGAGTGGTTTCTTCCACTTCATGATCCTCCGCATGTGGTTGCTCCACATCTTGAGGTTGATTCTTTGGAACCAAGAGTTCCTCATCTACATGAAAATCCAGCTCCCTCTCAAGGGACAATCGCATGGCTTTCTCACACTTACCCATGGTATATCCCTTGCATGTGTCTATATGTGCAAGAGTACCCTTTGGAAGCACTATATAATTCTTCTATATGACCTTCATCGCTCCATGGTGTAACTCACCCTCATCCCGGCTCACCACTTTTTCAGATTTACCCATCAATGTTGCGCAGCCATCCACATCAAGTTAATAGATATTATTCACATGAATCCCAATCTTCTTGGCTTGTCCTATTGCTTTGTGTCGAAGGAAAAATTTTCCTTCACTAAAAATAACATAATAGCCTCTATCCTCCAACATTGCAACTAAAACTAAATTTTTCTTCAATCCTGGTACATGCATTACATATTTTAATAAAAATGGCTTACCTGACTGTCTCTATAAAGTAACTATACCAATCTCAGTAGAGTTATACCTTCTATCGTCACTCATTTTGATATGCATCTGGAGGTCCTTCTCCTTCAAGCTACTGAAAATTTCTTTGTTTCCCATCATGTGGAAAGATGCACCACTATCCAAGTACCACCCTAATCCCATCGCACTTGACACCATGCATGCGATCAGTGAGAACTCCAACTCAAATTACAAGTCCAAAGCCTCACCAGCTACAGATTCTAAAACCTTCTTGTTCTTCTTCTTTTGTCGACAATTAGTGGCATAATTTCCATGCTCGTGATAGTGAAAACACTTCACTCTGGACATGTAATTCTCCTTGCCTTCTTCGACGGTCTCATGTTTTTAATAGGATTTATTTCCCTTCCCCTTATTTTCCTTACCAGCGAAGGTACAATTTTCTTCATCATCTTCCTTAGATGAAGATCCATCCCTGGTATTCCGCCTGAATTCTTCTTACACTAAATCCAACCAAAGTCGTTCCCAATCTGGCAGCTTTTCCCTCCCATAAACAAAGTCTTGATAACTATGCCAACTCTTGGGAAGTCCTAGAAGAGCTAGGCTCGCCAAGTCATCATCCACGACAGTAACTCCCATGCTCCCAATCTCATCCCGACATTGGACAAACTTTGTTAAATATATCGGAATAGTGTCACCTTTCTCCATTTTGATTTTCTTGAGCTTGTCCTTTAGTGCCAATTTTCTATGATCACTGCTGCTCTAAAATAGATCTATCAAAGAATTCCACATTGCATATGGAGTCTCTTTTCCGTGGATACTTGAGATAATGTGGTCTCGTACTCCCTCTAGTAAGATCCTCCTCGCCCTTACAACCTTCTTTTTCCAAGCATCAAGATTTGCGGCATCTCCTACAGTGGGTTTGGGAACATCATTGTCAATGAATTCTTTCAACCCATTGTCCTCCAATACTACCTCCATCCTGTCTTTCCACAGAATATAGTTAGAGCTGCCCTTGAGTGCATACTCCAATCGCAAGCCATTGAAAGCCATTTCGATCCTGATTCGCCTGTCGCCCCAAGAATACTTTTGCAAATTCGAATTCTATTCAGTCACAAACGCAACTTCTCCTCCACTCCTCCACTATAGTAATTTCCTGTGCTCTGAGACCATGTAGAAATTATACAAACATATGTATATCAATGGATTCAATCCGATCAAGAAATGTACCGAAGCTAGATATTGAATCCTTCTACAAATCAATTGCAAAAAATAAACACAATTACCAATCACAACAAGTGCAGAAAGAAACAAATCAAACCACGGCACAGATAATTTCCTGGGGAAAGCTTACTGTTCAAAACCCTCTATCATATATTGTATATTCCAAAAGGAATCATGAAACAATTACAATGCACTCTTCTCACAAGAGTCTCCTACACTCTGCCTATCGTCTCACATTGATCCAAACAAAATCGGGCCAACACATAGCCAATTCCCAGCCTGTTTTCAGGCTTCCTTTCTCACGCAATTTATGAGGAATGCAATCCCAATTATTTAGGAATTTTAGCCTTCCTCAACTGCACAGAGTATCATGGGCATCCTATGGTGTTTTAACTGCATCTAGGAATTCTGCTAATACTACAAATGATAGTTAACTTCCCTTTAACCTTTGTCTCAACTGGGTCTCCACTGGAACTGCCATGCATGCAAATATTAATAGTAAATCATCAGTTGTATGGAAGATCACTGATTGTGAATTAAATAATATTTAATTCACTAGATCTCTCACTAATGCAACAACAGTTACAACTAGTCCAACTGACTTTAACTCACCTAACTAAGTTAATTGATTACTCATGCATTAAACTCATGCACTTAACTGCAACTTGAACTCTAAAACACAAAATCACTCTGCATGCCTCACCAACTACCCTCAACTCGAAATTCATGACCTAAATGATTTTATCACACTCATATTACTATTACAAGTGTTAATGTGATAAGATTACAATTTATTGTCCAATTTAATTAAGGGATAATTAAATTAGACACATTTCGAATTTATTAAATAAATTGAATTACACACTAATGTATCGCTAGGACCCATCATTACATGACCTGTGATCCCACACTAGTGTAGGTGCTGTCATGTTGCTTCTGGATGCCAATTTCACTATTTCTTGTTGCAAACTTCAACATGGGTATTGGTTGGGGTTTTTGTTTACACAAGTTTTTAGTTGGGTTATAAATTGTAGGTAGCTCTTATATTCGTCCTAGAGAAAATACTTCAAGCACGAACTTGTGGAATCCCTCTCATTGACATAATTACAACATTGATTTTTCTCTGAAATTCTATGTGGTTAATGTGAATTATGATCCAGAGTTTCCACTGGTTTTCAAGCTTTTATTGTAAAGAATGAATGGTCAATTCCATCCGTTGAATTGAAGTAGTCAACACCAATTCTCATTATGTAACTTTTAAGGGCATATCTCTAGGCCACACTATTTTCTTGACTTATGGGATATGATGGGGTTGTCACATAAATTTATTATCGTCATTGAAGAATCATATTGTTGAATTAAAATGATTCCTTCAAATAATGAAGCCTGTAATGATTTATGGTCTCCTTCTCACCATAACATGTGACCTTCAATACTAATCACACATTTCACAAGGATTGTGAAGATATAGCATAAAATTGTCATGAAGTTTTGAAGCAGTAATAAATAGTGCAATGTTTAAAGGTTCTCGAACTGCATCTAAACCCTAAACTCTACGACTTATTTAATTATAGGCTTGGTGTTCACGATGAATTTTGGCATGCTTCTTGTTGAAATTATTCTTCAATATTCTATGACATTTCGAAAAATATTTTGGGTAGCATTGAAGTATTCTTGAAGGAGTTATATGTAGCAACAATTCCTATAGCCCTAATGAATTATGAGTGTGACTCTTCAAATAAGAAGTTCTAAAGCACTCACATTCTACACTCTTGAAATATGACAACAGTCAACAATGATGTATGATAGGGAAAGATATGGACTATTACTACTCTGGGCCCTTGCATTATTAAGTTTGTTTCCTGAATAATTTATGATTTATCTCTTCTAAAACCTTATTTATCTAAGAATCAGTGATATGTTTACCTATTATTTGTGTACAATCTTGAGGTAGAAAAGACTACTTATGTAACCTACAGGAAATTCATCATCAACAAATTTTGAAACACTAATAAAAGACGTTATGAGGCTAATCTCATCAAGTCTGGTATCATGCTTTCTGCTCTACTTACCTAAGGAAAATAAAACACAAAACAATTGTTTCTTTGTTACTAGCATATTGTTGTATGTTGTAGGTGCCATAAACCTACCTTGAACCCAAATCTACCATGCTCATTGCACATGTTGAGGTAGACATGACCGTGACCATGTTAATAGTGAAACAGTAAGCTTATTGAAAATTACCTATATGATATTAAGACTGTGAAGAAGTGATCTACAATATAGTTTGACCGTGACCTGAGTGAAAATACTAATCTTGATGATAGTGATGGCACACCCTGGGTGACAATAACCTTTGATAGACTGTAAACTTGGCACTAGCCTTTGTGAATTGGTGGTTGTGACTATTTGACAGTGACATTATATCTCTTTGACAATATCTCCTTGACAGTGATTTTGTAGGATTGCATGAACTTGTAGATAGTGAGACAATGAGATTGCATGATTGTGACTTACATGATATTAATACTGTGAGGAAGTGATCTACAATACAGTGTGATGGCGACCTAAGTGACAATCTTAATCTTGATGATAATGATGACACACCCTGGGTGAAAATAACCTTTGATATAATATAAACTTGGCATTTGCCTTTGCGTATTGGTGGTTGTGACTATTTTACAATGATATTATATCTCTTTGACAATATCTCCTTGATATTGATGTTGTAGAATTGCATGAACTTGTAGACAACGAGACAGTGAGCTTGCATGTATATATATATATAGTTTGGAGGCATAAATATGCCATATAAATGAGACCTACATGACAATTGGTATATGATAGAGACACTCGATAATGATGAGTGTGACAATATTTATTAGACAATGTTAACAACGATCTTCATATGTGACAATGTTCTATATTTTAATCTGACAGTGATCTATAATCTATAAATTTAACAATGACCTTGACATATGGTAATGATGAAATACTAGGGAAGTGAACTTGTTGCATGGTTGCATATGTGTTACCTTTTCTTAAGAAAAATATTGTGAGGTAAAGTAATTAAGTCAATGATTCTACAATATGCAACAGTAATGTATGTTTGACTACAACATTATTGATGTATGACTATGATGTATGGACAATTTTCTATGGCATAACTTTCAACAATGATACATGGCAGTGATGCTTGTACTCCTAACAATAATTCATGAAAATTTGGGTCTTTTAGAAGGCTTGCCATATATGAGAGCAGTTAAATTTCATATCGGATTTTCAGTCGAGGGTTAAATGACAACTTGATGTTGACCTTGATGACAATGATGGCATTCCTTTGATGTTAGTACACTTGGCATGATAGTAACCTTGACATATGTCATGTTTTTATGATGATGGTAATGGATAGTGGAAACAGATGGAAAAGTAGACAGAGGTAACAATGAGTGGCAGTAGTTGCAATAGGTACAACAATTCCAGTAGTGGACAATGGAAACAATAGAAGTGATAGTTGAAAAATGGAGTAACAGCAGTAGAAGTGACAGTGGATAGTTCGAGTAGTGACAGTGTTAGTGCAACAGCAGAGGTAGTAACTTGTGATGGGGCCCGGTATGGGAGCCCAAAATTAGGGAGCATTTGCTTCCTTCCAGCCTTGTTGGTAAAACCCCTTAGGGATTCTTGTATTTCCTTCCAATTCAACTAGTAAAATTTGTATGGACATCATACATAACAAAGCACTTGGCTGAGACGAAATTTATCTATATTTTCCATGTGATATTTTATGTTCATTCTTAATGGAGTTTGAATAGTTAATGAGATCTAACCAATTCTAAATATAATTGGAAATATTGATTCACCCCCCTCTTAGTATTTCCAATATATATGACCAATCCTTTCAACGTTAATTATGAACCAGAAGATACAAATGTTGACTTGGATGAAGAATAATATTAATGATATCAAAATGTTGAAATGTACGAGGTATGTGTTTATATGTTTTCATTTTATTTTTCCTCTTTCATTTACCTTAAATTTTTTTTTTCCTTAGTTTTTAGCTATGCTTCATTCTTACTATGTTGCTTTCAAATATTTTCTAGTAGATAAATTGGGTATTTGGGAATTGAGAGTGATGTTAGGGGTGGGGGATGGTTTATATGAGCTTTCACCTTCACGTGGTTGGCCTTGTTCAGTAGATAATATATTATTTTTGAAACACGGAGATTTTATACCATCAACTCCAATTGGTCAAGCACCCATTGTTAAAGCACCTTAATTTTCCAATGAGAGTTCATAGGTTGAGTTCTCTCCATGATCTCGGGGTTAGATAAATGTTAAATTCAATTAAAATTTACCAATGAGTGTAAATTATGCTTTCATTAAAGGACTCCATGCAGTTGTGAATGGGGCTAGCATTGAAAATTTTTAAGTTTATGCTTATATGCACTAAAATTTGACATGGTTATAGTAGATGCATGTGTTTATGGTATGAGAGGGTTTCAAGACTCAAATATAACTTACATGAATAATTTAATAGTAAAAACGAAAAAATTATAACATAAAAGTAAAGGAGGTGAAATTATTTATTATTTTTTAGCGTCCTTATCATGGTATGAATTTAGCCCCAAGGGTTAGCTCAATTAGTCGAGTACCCATCGTTAAATAAACTTAATTTTCTATTGAGAGGTCACGGGTTCAATTAATTCCATGCTCATGTGGTCATGTAAATATTCAATTCACTTAACATTTACCAATTAGTGGAAATTATGCTTTCATTAATTGACCCCTTTCAGAGGGGGTTTTCTATGGGGCCAATGTTGATTTTTTTTTTTTTTTCAACTTGTGCTTGTATGCACTTAGATTTGAATTGGTTATAGTAGGTGCATGAATTGACAATATGGGAGGCTTTTTAGACACAAATATGAATCACATGAATAATTCAACAATCAAATGATAAAATTATTACATAAATTTCAAGGAGATGAAATTATTTATTATTTTTTAGTGTCCTTATCATGATATGTATTTAGCCCTAAGGGTTAGCTCAATTAGTCGAGTACATGTCGTTAAAGAAAATTAATTTGTTAATGGAGGTCATGGGTTTAATTCTCTCCGCGCTCTTAGGGTAAGGTAAATTTTCAATTCACTTAACATTTACCAATTAGTGGAAATTATGATTTTATTAATTGACCCCTTTCAGAGAGGGTTGTGAATGGGGACAATGTTGAAATTTTTTTATTTTGTGCTCATATGCACTGAAATTTGACATGGTTATACTAGATGCATACATTGATGGTATGGGAGGGTTTTGAGATTCAAATATGATTCACATGGATAATTTTACAATCAAACGATAAAATTATAACATAAATGTCAAGGAGATGAAATTATTTATTACTTTTTAGTCTCCTTATCATGGTATGTATTTATCCCCTAGGGTTAGCTCAATTGGTCGAGTACCTGTCATTAAAGAACCTTAATTTTATAATGAGAGGTCATTGGTTGAATTCTTTCCACACTTTCAGGGTTAGGTAGATGTTCAATTCACTTAACATTTACCAATTGGTGGAAATTATGCTTTCATTAATTGACCCCTTTCAGAGGGGGTTGTGAATGGGGCCAATGTTGAAATGTTTTTAGTTTGTGCTTGTACGCACTGGAATTTGACATGGCTATAGTATATGGATGTGTTGATAGTATGGGAGGGTTTCAAGACTTAAATATGACTCAAAAACATAATTAAAAAATCAAACAAAAAAATTATAACATAAATGTTGAGGAGATGGAATTATTTATTACTATTTACTATCCTACTTAGCATGGTATGTATTTTTCTTGGATTAGTTTATATCACCTCATGTGCTTTCACTAGCTCAAGATTACCACACATCACCTTCATGCTCATGATAGCCCAAGATTATTAGGTCGCCACTTTTAGTATAATTGGCTCATATTCAGCGTATGCTACCTCATGATGTTCGCAAAAATATTTCTAGTGTCACCTCATGCTTTTTTCCAATTCCATGCCAATGTTTCCTTATTATTTATCTTTTATTTTCTAGAATAACACTACTATCATCACTTCCCATATTTCATTTTTTATCTATCCTTCATCCCTTCTCTATGATTTGGTGTTGCTATCCCTACTCCATCTTGAGGTAATTCATTAACCTCTATGATGTAGACATCTAGCTCATCTCAACATGTTCCTAAACTTTCATGGCTCACCTATAGCTAACTATAGGTATGGTCTTCTTCTCTCTTGTTGGTGATTGTATAATCAAGACTATATTATTATTTTTAGACTTGATCATGCTTTACTTTCATCTCCAATTGATTATATCACTTACATATTAATCATAAGATATTGTACTAATATCATAATTTAGTTATTGCATCACCTACATGGTAGTCAAACTTATTGGTCATAATTTCATCTTTTAGATTTCGTAAGTTAGTTTTTATCATTATTTTGTAGCTATCAAACTCGTTTGTCCCTTATCCTAATATTATTTCTTGCTTGACATTTCTTTCTCATTTTTATTATGCATGTTGTTAGTTTTTTGTAGCATCGGATGGTGTTCTAGTCTCGATAGTTTTCATAGAGCCTAATAAATTCTAGGACTCCATAACCCAAAAAAGGTTTCAGGAAAAATCACCTATAAATTATTTAATTAAGTTAATTAATTCACTTTTTTTTTTCGAGCTAGAGAAAGGCTGCCCACACAGGCCTGTGGCACACACAACGCTACCTAGCTTTCTCTCTCAGCGGCCATGGCCCATGGAGGGGGATCCGAACTCCCCACTCCCCCACCCCCCCCCCCCCCTCCTCTTCCTTCGGAGGTATGTGCTTTCTAGAAATTGGTGGCATCAAGCTACAAATGCCCTCCAACATCATTGCAGCAGAAATTTGTAAAAAAAAAGGACAACATCCCTTTGGTGGCTCTCCCAGAAGAAGAAACATGTAGATCCGCCATGAACCTTGCAGAAAGAGGCCTCATAGGGTAGTTTATGGGCCTCTGGCCATCTCCCAAAGCAGTAAAATATTGGGTCAAGAGGAACTAGATCCCATTAACCAAAGAAGGCATCAAATGTTACTTTGTCGGCAAAGGCTTTTTTGTGTTTGTGTTTGAAAGTGCATAGGGTAGAAGCCTTATATTCAGGAAAGGCCCATATTTCATGGGGCCGCAAGGCTTATACTTAAAAAAATGGTCTCTCTACTTCAACCCCTCCCAAGATGTGCCTACAGTCGTTCCAGTTTGGGTGCGGCTCCCTCACCTCCCATTGCATTGCTGGAACCATAAGCCCCTCCAAATTATTGACAATACCCTCGAAAAATATATTGATCAAGCTATTAGAAAATATCAGTATTCCTGTGTCCGCATCTGCTTCGAGGTAGATCTGGAATAAGGGCTGTCGAAAGCAATCAATCTAACAATTGTTGGATGGTCCCATATACAAGAGCTAGACTATGAAAATCTCCCTTTAAAATGCAGACATTGTCACGATTATGGACACTTCGCAATATATTGCAAGAAAAAGGCCAAGGAGAATACCGAGAAACCAAAGGGTTGGCAGTGGACTTTGGTCTAGAAAGCAGCCCTGTCAAAAGAAAATGGGAAAGGAACCACAAAGGGGAAAATTAGCACAGCTCAGGGAAATGAGGAGAGGAGCCCTATTTCCATCTCGGATGAGGCTCCAACCCCCAACAACAAGGAAAGCACTCCTGCAGACCCTCCAGAAACACCACCTGTCATCATAGAACAGAATGAGGCCCCTCCCTTGAATAAATATGGTGAAGAATTAGCCCCACTTGGAGCCTCCCAAGGTAGCCCCTCCAATCCTTCATATGCAAAAATAGCTAAGAAAAAGTCGGCAGAATACTCCAACTCCTCAGAGGATGAGACCTTTGAGAGACCTACGAAAAGGGTAGGAAGTAAATCACGCAAAGAAGTCAGGGAAGAGGAGGCAGAAAAGCTAAAATGCAAGGAAGCCAACCCACAATAGAAACTTCCATTGGGAGAAATAGCAGAGCAAGGCCTCCCATGGGAAGACTCTCCAATCCCTCCCCCAGTAAATAATGCGGATAGTCTCTTGGAACTGCAGAGGCTTGGGGAACCAACCAAAAATCGAAGCTGTCAAAGATATATCGAAAATAGACCCCCCAGACATCCTCATGCTCCAAGAGACTAAAATCGAAGGGAATTCCCTTCTTGAAACCAGCAAGTCAAAGTGGAATAAAAATGTAGGCAAAGAAATAATCTCAAGGGGATCCTCAGGCAATTTATCAACTCTATGGTCTGACGAACACTTCCATCTGCTCAACTCCCATGAGACCCAGCACTGGATCTTCACTAAGCTAAAGCACCTCACAAGGAAGTTGATCTTCTCCTTATTCAATCTTTACAAGCCTGTTCTTTATGTTGAAAAAAGAGAGTGTTGGAACTCTCTCTCTGCCTTCCTAGAGCTTCACTCCCCTAGTAACATCATTCTGGTCGGAGATATTAACGTAGTCCTAAAATAAAAAGAAAAGAGGGGAGGTAACAATAATAGAAACCAAATGTTTCCGTTGGTGGAAGAGCTAATGTAGCAGTGGGATCTCCTCGATTTTAACACGGTGATAGGTTTCTACAACTGGACCAACAACAGAACAAGGGATGACCACATTTCTGCTCGCCCAGACAAATTTCTTGTTCAAGGCTCTATGCTGATGGAAAATATGTTAATCTCAACTAAAATCCTCCCCATACTCACCTCGGATCACAAGCCCATTCAACTTCTTGTGGAAGATGAAGAAGACCTGGGTCCAATCCCCTTATGGTTCAGCCCTCTCTGGGTAGAAAGAGAAGGATTCTTTGAAACCGTTCAAGCAACCTAGGCCAAACCAATCCATGGTTCCCCAAGCTATGTGTGGGAGCAAAAAATAAAAGCCACAAATCAGACCTTGAAAGAGTGGATAAGAAAACCCATCGAAACTCCAACTAGTTAGAGAATAAAAACAGTTCAGTCGTTGGAAACCCTGCAAATGGAAATGGAAGGCATAAACATCACTCCTGAGGTACTAAATAAAGAGGTGCAAGCCCAAAGCTCCACCCATCTCTCCTTTCAAATGGAAGAAGAATACTGGAGAATCAAATCCAAAAGCTTGTGGCTCAAGGTTGGGGATCAGAACACCTCCTTCTTTCACCATCAATACAGAGCCCACCTCTCCCGCAATCATATCACTAAGATCACAATAGCAGATGGACAAATTTGTAAAAGGTTTGACCAAATCAAATCAGTAGCATAAAGTTGCTTCAAAAACCTGTATGGCCCTATGATTGATGGCAGCGAAGAAGATACAGTTGACCTCTTGTCAAACATCCCCCAACTTGTCCACCAAGAAGACAACCAAGCCCTCACAAAACCATTTTCAGAAGAAGAAATTATCAAATTCATCTGGGAAATGGAATTAGACAAGGTCCCTAGCCCTGATGGCTTCTCGATCCACTTCTACAAAGTATGCTAGGACATTCTCAAAACTGATTTGATGAAAATGATAAAAGGTTTTCTCAGCAAAGCAAAGGTAGGGGGAGGTATCAACTCAAAATTTCTGGCCTTAATCTTGAAAGAAGTCAATCCTGAAACTTTTGGCAGATTCAGACCCATCTCTCTTTGTAACGCCTTCTACAAAATCCTGGACAAACTCCTTGCAAATATAATTAAAATTCTGCTGGGGGAACTAATCTCCAACTCCCAAGGGGGTTTTTTTAAAGGCAGGCACATCCTAGATAATGTAATTCAAGTGCAGGAAGCAATTCACTCCAGCAAGAAGCAGAAAGAGAAGGGGATGTTGATCAAACTAGATATGGATAATTCCTTTGATAGGGTCAACCTCACCTTCCTCCTCAAATTCCTCCTATCCTTCGAATTCTCCCCTCATTTTTTCATTCTAATAAAAGCATGCATTGAAAATCCTTGGATTGCCCCGCTGGTCAATGGGTATCCTGCATCTCATTTTCAAGCTCAGAGAGGCCTGAGGAAAGGTTTCCCCCCCTCCCCATTCTTGTACATTCTGATGGCGGATACTCTCAGTGGGAAGCTCGCAGGGGAGATGAATATTGGGGTCCTCCCCGACATAAGAACTTTGAATGGCCTGAACCCTATAAACCTCACCCTCTTTGCAGATGATTCTCTTCTACTTGGAGGTGCCTCAACTAGAATTTCAAAATCCTTCGACTCTGTCTTTAAAAGATATTGCAGAGCCTCTGGAGAACTTATTAATGACAAGAAAAGCTCAGTGTATGGATGGAACGTTGATCAACACAAACTAAATCGCATAGCCCAGCACCTTGGTTTCGATGGCTTTGCCCAGTGGGAAAATATCAAATATCTCGGTCTGCCTCTCACAACTGGTGTCAACAAAATATCTCTGTGGAATGGAATTATAAGCAAAATTAAATCCAAAATTTCCTCTTGGGGAGGTCACTAGATTTCCAAGGGAGGGAAATTGATCCTCATCAAAATGGTGTTGTCTGCTCTCCCCATCTATTAAGCATCCTTTCTACTGGCTCCAAAAAAAAATATGGAACGGATCTCCATGCTCTTGCACAAATTCCTTTGGTAGGGAGGAAAAGGAAACCAACGCAAAATTCATCTGGAAAACTGGGAACTGGTGAAGCTTCCTATTGATGATGGAGGTCTCCAGATACACGATCCTTCCCTTGCCAACGTCACTCTGGGCTACAAAATCCTTTGGAAAATGTATGCCAATCCAACTCATCCTGCCAGCAAAACTCTCATAGCCAAATATGCATTTGGAGCTCCTCTTAGATTTTTGTTCGTTGGAAACACAGTCCTAGGCATGCAGATTTGGAACCTCTACCGCAAGAGCATAATTTTTTTCAAAGAAAACCTTTACCGCATTCCAGACAATGAAAAGAAAACAAATCTCTGGGATGATCGGATTATGGTCCATGGTCCCCTTAGCAGCCATGATGAAATCAACGATCTGCGTGGATGGCTTCTCAACGCTGGCATTCGCAGGGTAAGTGACATCTCCACTTGGGACAGAAATGGTAATTGGCATGCCTAGATTCTTCCTAATGTGTTAGAGCACTTGTGCCACCAGCAGTCAACTCTTAAAAATTTTCTCATTGATTCCGCGCCTGTCCACAATGATTCTCCAGATAGATGGGGATGGGGAAAATCTAGTATTTACACAACTGCCTCAAGATACATAGCTTTGCAACAAGGAAAAGACAGAAATAAATCTCCCAAGCTATGGAAGCAGGTATGGGATCCATTCAAACTCCCCAAAGTGAATTTTTTCTTATGGACCCTCATGCATAACAAGGTGCTGACAGGTGATAACTTGGAAAAAAGAAGCATCGTCAGACCACATAGATGCGTGTTGTGCAGATATGCTAGTGAGACTGCTACACACCTATTCATTGTCTACCCCTTTGCAAAGGAGGTTTGGGACATTACTCTCCATGATTTACAGGATAATACTCCTCATCACATATCTGTGGCTAACCTCTTTTCCACCTGGTTCCAATGCTATCCTCACAGCATCCCCAGCAAATCACTATGGCACCGAGTCTGGCTCTCCATTCCCAAAAATTTTTGCTGGAAAATATGGCTTGCCCGTAATGAGCATATCTTCAATGATTCTCCCCGTCATCCATCAAAGGTAGTAGCAAAAGCCAAATCTCTTCTCCTCGAATCAGTGATACAACAAACCCACAAATCAGGCGCTTCTCTTCTCCCTGCAGAATAGAATTGGATGGAAGCCCTCAGCCCCTAAGTTAGGGAAAAACCTTTGGTCCCTCCCCTTTCCAACCCAAGATGGTTATTAAGAGAACTGGATGACAGTTTTCAGGAATGGTGGAGGAATCAAAGAAAAACAACAATCTTTTTCGACGACGCATCCACGGGAAATGCTGAGGCAGCAGGCACAGGTGGTGTTATCTACTCTTTGGATGGATCAAGAAGAGATAGTTTCTGTTAGGGACATGGTCAACGTAAAAATAACCAGGCAGAAATACTGGGCCTCTTAAAATCCTGCCACATTGCTCGAGATAGAGGCATCAAATTTTTCCAATCCTTCGGAGATTCAGAAATCCTTATTAAAAAACTCAACTAGGAGGACCAGTTTAACAATGTTGTCCTCAACAAGTCATTGCGAAGATTAAATATCATGATGCTCAACTTCACCACCTACCAATTCTTCCATATCCTTATAAGCTCGAACAACGAACGGATTCCATGGAAAACAAAGGATGCCTTCTCTCTCTAGGAGATCTCAGTATAAACAAGGAAAGCCCTCTCCAAACATGTATCCCTTGATCCGAAAATTAATTTGTAACAGGAAGAGGAAAAGTTGTCATGTAATGCTATGTAATGTTGGTTGATTAGGCCTAGACCCAACCAAATCCCTCCAATAAATAAAATATACCCGTTCAATTTAAAAAAAAAAAAAAAAAAAAGTCTAACTTAGGGAAAATGATTAATTAAATATAATCAATTAAGGAAGGTGAGATTTCTCTAGAAACTCACACAGATCGACTAGGAAATAATCTTAGCCATTGATTAAGTTTTAATCTTGGCCATTGGAGTCCCATAGTGAGATTATAAGAAGAAGTTGATGGGTATATGGAGGAACACACACTTGTTGAGATTCAACAAGATGATGAGCTTAGTGAAAAGAGTCGCCTTCACTAAGTGGGCTTGCAGGCTATTTTTGGCACAAAGTCTATTTTTAGACTATGTCTATTTTTAGACATGTCGATCATATTCTATGATTTGCAGGATGCTATTTGTGGATGGTTGGTCAAGTTGGAAAAATAGATGGACTTCTATTTTTAGACATATTGGGCGCAGTCTATTTTTAGACTGCTAGTCTAAAAATAGATATGTCATATATTATTAGCTCTTAATAATATTTGGACTCTAAACATTATCTTATTCTCTTGGAGCACTTCAGTTAAGTGCACAAATGTGGCACAGCAGCTGACAGAAGGAATTACACTATTCCTGAGGGTTTAATGGAGCTATTGCATGGAGGACTTCAGTTAGAACTCAAGTGGCAGAGTTTGGTGGAGTTGGAGAAGTAGTTGGTGGATTTGTATTTAGTTTAACTCAGTTAGACTCAGTTGAGCTAGTTGTATCTAGTCTAACTGATTGATACACTAGTGAGAGTGGTGTGAATTAATTAGTTAATTAATTCACTAAATAATAACTCATTAATCAACTGAAGAATACGTCAGTTAACTACAGTGCATGGCAATTTCAGTGAGACCAGTGGAGAGATAGGTGAAAGAGCAAGTGTGATTATCAGTTGTGACTATAGTGATGCATTGATTGCATCCAACACTCAGTGGAGATGCCAATGAGGATTGCATGAGCAAGGCTGGAGTAATTCGAACTCATTCAGAGCCATTTTTCAAAAGAGGGGATTTCAGTGAGAGTGCGTACTAGCAAAAAGGGCAAAGATCGGCGGTATGACGCAAAGATTGGGCCCTCGATTAGTGTGTAGCGATTGTATTGTACTGAGAGCTTGATCCGATCAGCTTTGTATGAGGATTGTTACATGATCTCTATGACATATATTATATACGTATAGTTGGGGTTTTCGCCTTCGTGCTTTCCGTTAAAAATGCTTGTGTTAATGTGTGTGAATTTTTATTGTTTCATGTATGCATTGCAATCTTGATTTAATTTTTGCAGATGATCAATGGTGGAATAGATTCTGTATTTTGCATAAAGATAAAATAGTGTGAGATCAGGAGAATCTTGGACATATAACACATCATTTATATGATTTCTACATGGTATCGGAGCAGTTGATCAATGGAGGAGATTGAAATTATTAAAGCGGTTGAGTTTTGTGCTGGAAGAATTCCAATTTGCTGCAGTGTTTTCTTGGTGTCGAAGTTGAGAATTCATTGAAATGTCTTTCAACAGATTGCAATTGGAGTATTCCCTTGAGGGAAGCTCAAATTACATAGCATGGAAGGACAGGATGGAGGCAATGCTGGATGATAATGGGCTGAAGGAGTTCATAGATGTTGATATTCCAAAGCCTGCTTCTAGCGATGCAGCCGCACTTGACACATGGCAAAAGAAGGTAGCAAAGTGTCGAAGGATTCTATTGGAAGGTGTGAAGGACCACATTGTGTCCATCCTTCACAGGAAAGCCACTCCATTCTTAATGTGGAAGGCTTTGACAGACTTTTTCCAAAGCAGAAGTAACCAGAGGAAGTTGGTGCTTAAAGACAAGCTCAAAAAAATAAAAATGGAGAAAGGCGAAAGAATTCCAAAATACCTCACGAAGTTTGTCCACTGCAAGGATGAACTGGGAAGTGTGGGGGTTATTGTTGATGAAGAAGACTTGGTGAGCTTATCTCTCCTTTTTCTTCCAAAGAGTTGGCATGGTTACGAAGACTCTATCAATGGATGGGAGAAACTGCCAGGATGGGAGCGACTTTGGTCAGATCTTATGTAGGAGGAGATAAGGCGGGGTACCAGGGATGGATCTTCATTGAAGAATGAAGATGAAGAAAATTTTGCTTTGGCTACAAAAGCTCGGAAAGGAAAAGGGAAGAAATCTTCCAAATCTGAAGCTAAAGGCAAGAAGCATGATTTTTCCAAGGTGAAAGTGTTTTCACTGTCACCAAAGACGAGGTCTCGGGCCACCAGAATCGTCCACGAAGAAGAAGAATAAGCAAAGCATCGGATTCGTGTACCGAGAGGCCTTAGCCTCGCATTTTGAGCTGGATTTTTCTTTGATCGCATGCTTGGTTTCAAGTGTGATGGGATCAGTGTGGTTTCTTGAAAGTGGTGTGTCTTTCCATATGACCGGAGACAAATACTTGTTTAGTGATCTGGAGGAAAAGGATCTTGGAGTGCACATCGAGATGGGTGATGATGGTAGATACAGTGCGACTAGTATCGGGACCATTTCCTTTGAGAGGGAGTCCGGTAAACCTTTCATCTTGAAGGATGTCATGCATGATCCAGGATTGAAGAAGAATATGATCTTCGTGGCAATGTTGGAAGACAAGGGTTATGATGTTTTTTTTAGCGAGGGAAAAGCTTTCCTGCGCCATAAAAAAACTAGTCAAACTAGGAGGATAGGGATTCGAGTTAAGAATCTTTATCAATTGCAGGTAGATGGTTGCGCAGAAATGGAAGGAAAAGCAGAAGGAGTGGTGAGCCGAGATGAGGGTGAATTGTGGCACAGGAGATTGGGCCATCTTCACCTTGGCGCTTTGAAAATTTTGCAGCAGATTTCTACCAGGCTTCCCAAAGGTACACTTGCGCAGTCAGATCAGTGCAAGGGATGTACTTTGGGAAAATTTGTGAAGACCACTTTCTTCATGAAGGGATAGTCGCACCTCGACGATCCTTGAGACAAATTCACACGTACGTGTGTGGACCTTTCGGCGGCGCTCTAACAACAAAGCATAGGTATTATGTGATATTTGTCGATGAATTTTCTCATAAGTGTTGGATATTCTTCATGCGTAAGATGAAGAGCGAGAAATACTCAAAGTTATATGAGTTCAAGGTAATCGTTGAAAAAGAATCGTGGAAGTAGGTGAAAGTTCAAGGAGCGATAATGGTGGTGAATACATCTCGGGCGAATTCAAAGACTTTTGCAGCGCAGAAGGAATTCGAAGGGAGTTCATAGCGCCTCATAACCCACAGCAAAATGGGGTTGCAGAGAGAAAGAACAGAATGATCGTGGGTGATGCATGGGTGATGTTGCATGATCAGGCCCTTCACATACACTTGTGGGCTGAAGCATGAAACACGATGTGAAAAACCGTTGTCCTCATAAAGTACTTGGCATGAGTACACCCAAAGAGGCGTTTTCTGGTAAGAAGCCTGATATTTCTCATTTGAAGATTTTTGGCTCACCTGTTTACATTCATGTGACGAAGGATGCCAGGAAGAAGTTGGAGCCGACCGCAGAGGTTGGGATATTTGTGGGGTACACAGAAACACCCCACAATTATCGTGTACATTTTCCAGACAGTCAGATGACTGTCGTGCGACGGGATATCAAATTTCATGAGGAGAAAGCCATGAAGTTGTCGCTTGAGAGGGAGCTACACTTGCATGCAGAGGAGGAGCTACTTGTTCCTAAATATGAGCCTCAAGATGTGGATCAGCCACAAGAGGAGGTTCATGGATTGGAAGAAACCACTCATGCAACGCCAAACATCAGAGGGAGAAAGCGCACTATAGACGCTGAGCGACTGAATTTTGATGCAGTGCAGAATGTAGGAGCTCCTACATCACAGCGCAGACAGAGACAGTCACCTGACCGATTTACTGGATACATGGCTGTGATGAGCAAGTGTATCGTGACGGAGCCATCCTCTTTCAAGGAAGCTGTGGAGGATCCCGCATGGGTAGATGCCATGGTGGAAGAGTATGATTCGATTGTCAGAAACAGTGCATGGGAGATTGTCCCAAGGCCGGAAAGGAAATCAGTGGTAGGTTCAAGATGGATCTACAAAGTGAAGCAAGCTACTGATGGGAGCGTTGAGAAGTATAAGGCAATATTTGTTGCCCAGGGCTTCTCACAGATCGAGGGGATCGACTATGAAGAAACCTTTGCACCTGTCGCAAGGTATTCTTCCATACGGACCATCCTTGCTCTCTCAGCGCAGATGGGTTGGCACATTCATCAGATGGATGTGAAGACTGTGTTCCTCAACGGAATCATTGAGGAGGAGGTGTACATTGAGCAGCCTGAAGGATTCAAAATCTTCAGCAGCGAGTCGCATGTGTGCAGGCTCAAGAGAGCATTGTATGGGTTGAAACAAGCACCTCGTGCTTAGTACACATGGATAGACAATTATTTCACCGGACTTGTATTCTCCAAGAGTGAGGCGGATCCGAACCTATACCAGATTGTGGTGGAGGGTAAGTTGCTGATCATTGTACTTTATGTAGATGATTTGATTTTGACAGGTGATGAGCTGTTGATACTCTCATGCAAGGAGGATCTTGCAAAAGAGTTTGAGATGAAGGACTTGGGCTTCCTTCATTATTTCCTGGGATTGGAAATTTGGCAGCGCAGTGATGGACTGTTTGTTTCTCAGGGTAAGTATGCCCGGGAGATACTGGAGAAGTTCAACATGCATGGCTGCAAGCCTGTTGATACTCCTCTTCCTGGAGGTTGGAGGAAGGAGGATGTTCGGCGGAGGTAGTGGACGCCACTGTTTATCGACAATAGCTGTTCATCAAGGATGAATAATACATGACCGGACATATGTTATGCTATGAACCAGCTTTCACAAGTGATGGTGAAGACTACCAAGCTATTTTGGAAGGCAGGCAAGCATGTCCTAAGGTATCTCAGGGGCACATATTGGTATGGATTCTGGTACAGACAGTCAGATGAGGTGAAGTTGCATGGCTTCATGGATGCAAATTGGGTAGGAAGCCCAACGGACAGAAAGAGCACATCTGGAGGGATTTTCAGTATCGGATCTATAGCAATTTCATGGTATAGCAGGAAATAAATATCTGTGGCACTCAATTCAGTGGAGGCTGAGTACATGGCAGCAAGTTTGGCTGCATGCAAGGCTATATGGATGAGGAAGATCTTGGTTGGTTTGTTCGGTTCTCACTTAGATCCTACTGTGATATATTGTGATAATCAGAGTTGCATTAAACTCTCGATTAATCCAGTATTTCATGATAGATCTAAACATATTGACATCCAATACCATCATATCAGAGATTGTGTGCAGCGTAAGATCATGTTGCTTTCTTACATTCCTACGGAGGATCAGGATGCAGATATTCTGAGGAAGGCGCTCACCAAGAGAAAATTTGAATACCATAGAGATAGGATCGGGGTGGCAGATAATCCCTATCTTGTTGAGAGGGAGTGTTGAGATTTAACAAGATGATGAGCTTAGTGAAAAGAGTCGCCTTCACTAAGTGGGCCCGTAGGCTATTTTTGGCGCAAAGTCTATTTTTAGATTATGTCTATTTTTAGACATGTCGAGCATATTCTATGAGTTGCAGGATGCTATTTGTGGATGGTTGGTCATGTTGGAAAAATAGATGGACTTCTATTTTTAGACATATTGGGTGGAGTCTATTTTTAGGTTGTCAGTCTAAAAATAGATATGTCGAATATTATTAGCTCTTAATAATATTTGGACTCTAAACATTATCTTATTCTCTTGGAGCACTTCAGTTAAGTGAACAGATGTGACACAGCAGCTGACAGAAGGAATTACGCTATTCCTGAGGGTTTACTGGAGCTATTGCATGGAGGAATTCAATTAGAACTCAAGTGGCAGAGTTTGGTGGAGTTGGAGAAGTAGTTGGTGGAGTTGTATTTAGTTTAACTCAGTTAGACTCAGTTGAGCTAGTTGTATCTAGTCTAACTGATTGATACACTAGTGAGAGTGGAGTGTAATAACTCATTAATCAACTGAAGAATACATCAGTTAACTACAGTGCATGGCA
Organism: Pinus albicaulis; assembly: GCA_034641835.2. Lineage (NCBI taxonomy): Eukaryota > Viridiplantae > Streptophyta > Pinopsida > Pinales > Pinaceae > Pinus > Pinus albicaulis. The sequence goes on from CM076582.1 coordinate 946,313,906, forward strand.
GTTTCAGTGGAGACCAGTGGAGAGATAGGTGAAAGAGCAAGTGTGACTATCAGTTGTGACTATAGTGATGCATTGATTGCATCCAACACTCAGTGGAGATGCCAATGAGGATTGCGTGAGCAAGGTTGGAGTAACTCGAACTCATTCAGAGCCATTCTTCAGCAAGGATTGCGCAGTAGAGGCAGGCTAGCAAGTGGCAAAGATCGGTGCATGGATTTGCAAGATCGGGCCTGATTAGTGTGTAGCGATTGTATTGTACTGAGAGCTTGATATGATCAGTTTTCTATGAGGATTTTTACATGATCTCTATGACATATATTATATATAGATAGTTGGGGTTTTCAGCTTCAGGCTTTCTCGTTAAACAACTGTGTTAATGTGTGTGAATTTTTATTGTTTCATGTGTGCATTCCAATCTTGATTTAATTTCCACAAATGATCAATGGTGGAATAGATTCTGTATTTTACATGAAGTTAAAATAGTGTGAGATCAGGATAATCTTGGACATATAACACATAATTTATATAACTTCTACAACACTTGAGATCGATTTCCTTTGACAGTTCAACTTTCCATAGAGAAACAAAATTATGCCACAAGAGTTTGAGCCAGAGTAGGGAAGAAGAGACATAGATGCACATAGATAGTGGGTTTAGAGGAATTTTTCTAATTCTAGAGAGTTAGCAACAAAAGGGCCATATTTCCTAGTGAGGCGACACAGAACCAACGTAGATAATTTTAGAGGGAGGTTGATTTTGTTGAAGGGAAGGGTGATTCAGTTGAATTTGGTTCGGAAATTCTCCAGGAGGCCAAGTGAATTCCTTCTAGAGAAAGAGTTAGCTAGGACACATTTTCCAGTAGTTCCAGGGCTTAGAAAGTTAGAACTTGTGTAAGCAATGTGCAGAGGCTGACACAAAGGCTGTACAATTAGCTAGTTTTTCCAATTGTTTGATCTAGAGCAGGCGTGGTGTTGATGTATTTTCCTCATAGATATTTTGGCCAGATTGTTTGTTGTTTGGATTTCCATTAGGGAATCCATAGATTGTACTTATAATTTATCACTGCTACTTAATAGTAATAACCCTCAGTTGTTGTATTGTTTTTCCCATATTGGGTCTGGGGACTTTTGTCCAAAAAAACAGTGTTATATATTTTTTTTGTGCCAGTATTTTCTCAGTTTTTGGTTTATATTCTGTAACAATTATTTTTGTGAATATTACAATGTGATTAATTAGTTGTTGTTGTAGCAATATACTGATAAAATAATTTATAACTAGAAGAATCAATTCCAGTTGCTGCAATACAATTGCAATGGTGACATTTTCACATGGTATTAGAGAAAGTTTGATTAAATAAGGTAACCCAGAAGCAGAAGAAGGAAAATTCGCTGCTAAGAGGGAGAAGCGGGACTAATTTTCTAGGGGTTTTATATTGCCTAGCCAGGAAGTGTGAATTTTTGGGTAGTTCGATTTTTTAGTGCAGGGTTGGAGAAAAATTTGCCTTTCCAGATTGAGTGATTCCAGCAGCAAAAGGGATTAACAAGTCAGTTTTTTCCCTGAGTATATTCCTTGTTTGGGCGCAGAAGGGTTTTGCAGCATTTTCTATAGCAGAATTAACGTCGGGTTGAAGAGAAAGTGCACACACAAAGGGAATTTGTCTCAGAGGGTTTATAGTTTAAAAATCTAAATTTCCAGTTACAGATGGCAGTATCTATAAGCATATTTTCTCACCCTAGAAGGGAGTGTGAGTAGTAGATTCAGTAGCCAAGCAAGTGAAAGAGGGATTTTTTTTTTTGGGTTTCAGAGAATGCCACAATTTGGCTTATAGATTAGGATAGGTTGGAGAGAGCCTCCAAATATCTCATCTAGAAGCTAGGAATTCTTTCCTGCTAGATGAATTTGGCTTAAAGACATATCTAGAAAATGTTGTGGCGGTACCGAATGATTCATATCATCTAAGAGAGTATATGAAATAAATAGCCAAGGAGAAATGGATGATCCTGGATGGATTCCGAGACCATATAGTCTCACATATATTTGGTAATATCACTACCAAGAATATGTGGGATGTTCTCGTAGGGTTGTTTCAGAATCCTTCCAAGCAACAAAATATGTTCTTGAAGAAGAATCTGAGAAACATCAGGATGCATAAGGGTTAAGGCATGGATCCATTTTCTCACTAGAATTCAAGAAATATAGGATCATCTTGCAATTGTTAGGGAAGCACCTCAACCTACAAAGCTTGTGTGTTTGGCCCTAAACGATGTATCGGAGGAATGGGAAGTCTTTCTCTAAGGAATTTTGGAATGAGACACATAAACATGGTGGGACAGGATGTAGTCACACCTCCAATAGGAGGAGACAAGGCGATCTCTTGTAAATACCTCCAATAGAAAAAGAAATAGTGAGTCTTTGAAAGGCGAGAAGGAGGAAGAGAATGTGGCCCTTGCATCAAAATTTCCCAGAAAGGGACAAGGGGAGAAGAAGAAAAATAAGTACCTATATAAGGTCAAGTGCTTCAAGTCTGGCGATTTTGGCCACTACAATACTCAATGTCCACAAATAAAGAAGGAAAGACAAGAGAAGCAGGACTAGGTGGCAACATCCCCATAGATAGTCAATTTTTCCTATAGGTTGGAGGAATATTTCGCCATGTTTGCAACTATACCTCCGGGAGTGAGGTGAGGAAATATGGAGCTATAGTCCCAGAGATGTGCAGAGGTTGGTAAGGGTCCATTAAGGTGTCTTCCTCATGGATAATTATTGTGATACAAGGGCCCATATTATTCAGTCACGGGATGGATTAGTGTCGGTGATGCAGTCAAATTCTAGAGTGACTATTGCATAATAGTTGCAGTCATGTGCTAAGGAGGGTAGAGTAGTGTTGACACCAAAGTAGGAGGCTCAATAGTAGATTCAGAAGCAGCGTAGATTCCTTAGTGGACATTACAAAGGCTATTAGTAGTTATATGTTCAGGAGACATATACAACACAAAAAACAATTGATTCATTATTTCAGATGCTTCTCAGTTCCAGTAGTTGCAGTAGCAACAAGAACAGTTGGGAGGGAGTTGTAGTGCAGATGCAAGGTTGGCAGCAGTATCGAAGTGTCAGCAGAAGCACAGATGCAACGTTAGAGTGGCGAATTTGTTGGTGGGCAATGGTTATAAGTCACAGTGGACAAAAATCGGTAAAGTGTATAGAGGGTGATGTAGAGACAAGGTGTTGTAGTAGTACGAAACTAGAACACCTTCCTTGCTAAGAGGGAGTGTTAGTTTTTTTGTAGCATCAGATGGTGTTATAGTCTAAAAAAAATTTAGAGAGGCTACGAAACACTAGGACTCCATAACCCATAAAAGGTTTCAGGAAAATCCACCTAGAAATATGTTAATTAAGTTAATTAATCAATAATTAAGTTTTTCCTAAGTCTAACTTAGGGAAAATGATTAATTAACAATAATTAATTAAGGAAGGAGAGATTTCTCTAGAAACTCACAGAGATTGACTAGGAAATAATCTCATCCATTGAATAAGTTTTAATATTGGTCGCTGGAGTCCCACGGTGAGATTATAAGAAGAATTCAATGGGTATATGGAGGAACACATACTTGAGATCGATTTCCTGGGACAATTCGACTTTCTAGAGGGCAACAACATTCTGCTAGAAAATTTCGAGCCAGAGTATGAGAGATAGAGAGGGGAATATATAGTGATTCTAGAGGATGTTTTCGAGTTCCAAAGTGTCAACAACAGAAGGGCAGTATTTCGTAGTGAGGCAACACAGATAACTTCAAAGGGAGATCGATTTTGCTGAACGTAAGGGTGATTCACATGCAGTTGGTCTAGAAATTATTCAGGAGGCCAATTGAATTCATTCCATAGGCACAATCATCCAGGACATCATCTTTTCCAGTATTTCTATATCTTAGCAAGTTAGAGGTTGCATACACACTGCGCAAAGGCTCATGCAGAGGTTGTAATACTAGCTATTTTTGCTAGTTGTTGGAGCTAGATCAGACGTGGTGGTAGGCATTTGCCTCACAAATATTTTGGCCATATTATTTTTTAGTTTGGATTGTAATTTGGGCATCCATATATTTCACTTAGAATATCTCACTGTTGCTTAATAATAAAAACCCTCAACTATTGCAACATTTTTCACAAATATTTTGGCCATATTATTTTTTAGTTTGGATTGTAAGTTGGGCATCCATATATTTCACTCAGAATAACTCACTACCGCTTAATAATAAAAACCCTCAACTGTTGCAACGGTTTTCCCACATTGGGTTTTTGCAAGGAATTTTATCCAAAAATAATGGTGTTATATTTTTTTTTGTGTGTGTTAATAGTTTTTCAGTTTCTAGTTTATCTTCCATGGTAATTATTTTTCTGAAGATTTCAGTGTCATTAATTCGTTGTTTTTGTAGTAATAAACTACTAAATTAATTTACAGTTAGAAGAATTAAATCCAGTTGCAGCAATAAAATTTCAACGGTGAAATTTTCACAATGCCTCGCATCATACTCCTCTTAAACATTTGACTTGGGTCAATGCCCAGGATATGTGGCCCTTCACATATCCTACAAAAATGTAAGCTTGTATGGTGGAGGATTACCTCATGATATTTGATGGCTTCCACATTGATTTCCATATATATATACACTAACCTAGGGGGGCAAAAATTACATTATATGTATGAAAAAACCTTGTGGAGCCTCCAAATGGTGAAATACCCCTGGCCCTAAGCCAAAATTACAATATGTAGCCTCCAAATAGTGAAATAACCCCTAACCTCGAGCCAAAATTACAATGCATAGGAAGAACCTTGCATAGGGTTAGGAGGAGAAGTCATACGAATGAGAATCCAGAGCAATGAGAAGCCAAAGGGATCAAAATTCGTAGGAATGTCGACGAAGCAGAAGAAGAATCCATGGTAAAAGCCCTAAATTTTGTACCCTCCATATGCATGTAAAAACAATAATTATTTTACCTTATGTGTGAATAGATAGAACCAGAAGCACTTTTGTTAAATCATAACATTGATATGTTAGACAGAACTATAGATATGCTAGCAATAGACCTATTGCATTAACCTACTACTCCCCAAATTGACTTATTCAGATGTTTCATATCTTTCTATTCCTTTTATTTCTCTTGCTTATGGTAATTTGCAGAGAATTATAAAGCATAGCTCTTGGATGCACCATACAATATAAAATAAGCAACAAGACCAACAAATTGAGGGAAAAATGGGTACTTGGTAAAAACCCTAGTTTTTGAAACAAAGTCTTTATTTGCATCTTAATTTATTGGTTAGAATATAGCCGAGAGGAAATAGCTATAGGGCCATGGCTCAACCCCTTAATTTGATTTCTCTCATAATGGCTAATTCAGCCTCATTGTTTGTATATAATGATTTATGGTTAATACATTGAATTATTTGAGTTAAATATTTGAAGGGGGTCATTCCCCAATTCTTTGTATCATACATTTTTCCCAATTTGCTTCAATTATATATTTATGCTACCCTTGCTTGGTTTTTCATGTCATATATGCACACTAGAGCTTTGTGGATAATTATTGTCATTGTATTAGCCATTGTCTCACTATACAAAGACCAGTTTGATACTTTTATAAATTAAAAGGATTTACCCTAATTCATTACTGCATCATTTTCGCGTATATTATTCTTCTAAGAATGTATTATGGGAAATATGTAAAGGTTGCAATTTCAATATTTACTTTCCCTGAAACAATATTTTCTTAATGTACTTCAAATGTATGTACATATGTCCCATAACATACAAATCATTTTCTAGCTAGGTATGTCAAATATTTAATACCTGAGGGTACATTATAATAGAACAAAGTTCCTAAGAAATTATTCATTTATACTAGTCCTCGTCTCTAGTTCTACTTGACCACACTAGAATGATAAAATAACCCTTATCATCTAAGTACAATTGATTTTTATGTTTTTATGTCTATAAATATTATTTTATATTTAAAACATTGGCTCTCATTTCATGTTTTGTATTGAAAACATAGTTAATAGGACTTCTTATAGTTGTGGATGCCTTGTTGAAGCATCATATTTATCTTGTTGCAATGTTATGAGCCTATTCTTAATCAAATATTGAAAACTAGTAAGGTTCCTTTATAATGTGTTCACCGTACTTTGAATTTCTTTGACCTAACTATGTAACATGAAGCCTTGGTGCTCATTCATATAATTCATTATCCCTAACTTAATTTGTTTTTCAAAAAAAAAATCAAACTTTTTATATATTTGGTAAAAAGTTACGTCATATATTCCGCAACATTCCATTTGTTTTTTCATCACCCTTGAGGGCCACAGTGATACCTATCCAACCAAGACTATTGATATACACAGTACAACAAAACCCCAACACTCAAAAGTGTCATAGCAAACGGCCAAAATCTCAGCCATCGATACGAGCAAAAAACGTGAACAGTTGGGCCTCCCTTAGGGGAAAAAACCCCAAATATTGTCATAAATTTTGATAGGATTTGTCTCATAATATACAAAAAATACATAAAATATGTCCAAAAAAATATGTACACAGGTACTCCAGAAGATAAAAATCATGTGCTGGAGTAAAATATAAATAAATTAAAGCAAGATAGACCCAGCTAATAAGTTCTAATGTCTGACACACAGACACCACCTTCATCTTTCTTTATTATGTACCACGCCTCCATATCTTGTTGTAAGCCGACTTTAGAAAGAATGTCAGTTGCCTTGTTTCATTCCCTATAAATATGGCAAACAGAAATAAGTAAAAAAGACAATTTTAGAGCATGGATCTCTTCAAGGATAGGAAGTAACACTATATGTTAAAATCTTTGTGCATTGTTGACCCAATTTATGACATTCATGGAATCGCCAAATATTTGAATTGAATCAATTCCCAGTTGGATGAGTGAGCATAAAAGAATTTTTATAGTAAAGAGTTCATAGAATTTACTTGTGCCACTACCAATACACACTGATGCAACTAGAGAACGGTTCAGATTTTTATGAATAATCATGCCTGAGCCACATCTCATTTGGTTGTCAGATGCCCCTTAAAATAACCCCACGGGATTTCATAGTTTATTTTTTCAATGCATATGTATCTAGAAAATTAGATGAAGGAAGGAAAGAAAAGATAAAAAGCACATTCAGCGGCAACTATTGATGCTGTATTAATATTTTCCTGAAAAATCCCTTTATTCCTGGCCATCCAAATGCCCCACGTGATGATTAATGGAACGATTCTGAGGTTTGTCTCTTTGTTGGACAACCACCATCATTGCCAAGCCTCCCCACAATTTTCTATGTTCCAAGAAAAATTGATATTGATAAGGGAAAAGGTGAATTCCCATACTTATTTTGTGAAACGGCAAGCCAGAAAGAGATGATCCGAGGATTCATCTACATCCTTCCAAAGAACACACCAACCAGGTCCAACTAAAAAGATCTTCTGTAGTGAGTCCCATGTAAGCACCTTTTTCTTTAGGATACACCAAAAGAAAAATATAGCTTTTGCAGGGTAGTCCAACTTCCATGGCGGCTTGCACCACCATTCCTGAGCACCCCACTCCCTTCTCTTCATTAACTATTCATAGCCCCCTTTTCGCGAATATTGACCTAATTTTGAATGAGCCCACCGGATGGTGTTGGGTTATTATTTTAACCGAACTCTAGTCTGATATAATTCCTAAGTATAAACATTCCATTCCTACCTCCATTGATGATCAGTTTGGAGATCGTCCACAGATTTCTAGTCCTATTGCCAAATTGTAGTATCATCCTGTTTTGCAGTCTGGTACAATAAAAAGACCCCTTTTTGATGTAATGTTTCAACAAGTCCTATAGAAAGGGTAAAAATTCATTGCATCCAACCTATGGATCCATCCAAACCCTGCATTCTTCCCCATTGCCAACCTACCATGCCAGGCCTTCTTCCACTAACCCAAATGATAGCATCGTTGCCTTCCATATCACTAATGATTTTGTGAATCCTTTTTCAAGTTGTCTAATCCATTCTTCCATAGGAGTCATGTCTATGTATTTCCTTTTAACCACATTCGTTCAAATGTTGTCTTCCGTCATCAGTATCCAACCTAATTTTGCGTCCAGGGAAGTGGTAAAAGAACCTAAGTTATTAATGCCCCAACCACCCCATTCCTTTGGTTTTTTGATTTTATCCCAAGCCACCCAATGTAAAATTTCCTTTTCCTTCTTTCTAGCCCATAAAAACCCACTGCATATGCTCATGATTTTGTTTAGAATTCCTTCCGGCACCCAGGAAAGGGAAATCCAATACACCGGGATTTCCAACAACACCTATTTTATGAGCACCATCCTCCCAACCCTATAAATTCATTTTTAGCTCCAGAGATTAATGTGCTTCTCAATTTTTTATAATAACCATGACCAGACTTGTTTTCTGTAAGAATATGGTCTAAAATAGAAGCTCGGGTATTTTATTCTTTCCCCGGTCCTAACTTAGGAAAAAGGGAGGACATTTGAAACCCAGACAAGATATGGACCTTTGATACCCTCATATGTCAAAAATGATTTATGGGTGTTTATAACCATATCAGTGGCCTTCATGAACAAGTCCAAAATAATTTTAATCTGAAGCACCTCTTCTCGATTCCCATTACTAAACAGTAATATATCGTCCATGAATAACAAATGGGATATGAACAAATTTGTTGTCACTTCAATACATGTTAGCTCTCCTCTTCTCTTAGCTAAATGTATAAGTTGAATTAGGCCTTTAGTGGCTAAAAGAAACAAGAGAGGATATAGAGGGCACCCTTGCCTAAGTCCCCTCTGGTTATGAAAAAAAGGGGAATTTTTCTAGTGGCTAAAATAAATAAGAGAGGATATAGAGGGCACCCTTGCCTGAGTCCCCTTTGGTTATGAAAAAAAGGGGAAGTTGTCCCGTTGATAAGAACTACAAAGGACACATGTGAAATACAACCCATGATCCAATTTGCAAATTCAATTCTTAAGCCCAAGTCGAAGTCATCAAAAGTCTCAAATATAGCCAACTGATTTGATCATAAGCTTTGGAAAGATCAATTTTAACTATCATGCATTGCTTTCTTGACAGCTTAATGCTATGCATAGTTTCTTGTGCCACCCGAATGGCTTCATGAATCTTCCTACCATCCAGAAAGTCGAATTTTACTTTAGATATATTACAAGATAATAAAGGTTTTAATCTGATTTCAATCATTTTTGCGATGATTTTGTATATACAATTGCACAATGAAATAGGTCTGAAATCATCAAATCATGAAGGGGAATCAGATTTGGGAATGAAGGATAGGAATGGATCATGAATAGTTCCCTTTTGTCTAGATTCTTCCACCACATCATTAATGGCCTCCCCCATCAACTCGAAAAAATGTTGAAAAAAATCCACACTCCAACCATCCGGCCCAGGACTTTTGTCTTTCTGCATCGCTTTCAGGACGTGTTCGACTTCTTTTCTCATTACAGGAGCCATGATATGTTCATTATCCACCTCTTCACCATACATAGGAAACAATTGAGCCACTCTGATCACTTCCCCAATCGCAGTGCCCTCCTAAACACCGAAAAGGGATTTTAAATGATTTTTACCCATATTGGCTAATTCATTAAAATATTTGGTAACACCACCCTCTGGATTTTCTAATTCCCAAATAGTATTTTATTTTTTTCTCCCCTTAGCATAATTTTGGAAGAATTTAGGTTTTCATCCCCAACTGAGATCCAGATAGCTAGGCTCTTTAAATGCCACTTCTCTTCATTGTCCAACAATATTTTTCTCCTCTGCATTTCTAGAGTCTTGATCTAGTCCCTCTTCTCCTCATCCACATATCCTTCAGACCCCTGACTTTCCATATGTTCTAATTCCTCCCCAATGGCCTGAAGCTCCCTTGATTCTTTATTAGACTTCTCTTTTGCCCAAAGGATTTTCTCCTTTTTTAGGCTTTTCAGATTGTTAACAAAAGACTGACCATGTGTGGTATTTTCAGTCCTATCTATAGCCCCCCATGTATTAATCACCAGCCTATTATAGTCCTCTTCCTTTAACCATCCTACATTAAATTTGAAAGGGTAACCCGGTTTCTTATTGGGGCCATCTAACTCTAGCAAAATAGGAGAGTGATTCCCCCCCCCCCCCCCCCCCGAGCCCACCCATTGTCTAAACCCTAGAATCTTGTTAGCCAAATCTTCACTAAGTAGAAATCGATCCAATATTTTTGCCACCCGAGCCTCCCCCACGTGCGTATTCCTCCACGTAGGTGAAATTTTTATAAGGTTTGAATCAATGAGATGACCTTCCCTTAATTTGTTGAAGAAAAAATCACCTAATGGATCAGCACAAACTAGAGGACCCCAAGTTTTCGACATCCCCAGAGAGAACTTAAGGTCACCACCAACCACCAAGTTTGTATCTTTCATAAATTATTTTGTTAGAAGGTTATTCCAGAAAGGCACCCGCTCCAAGAAAGGCCCATATATGTTCACAATGGTGATTATAGTGCCTAACTCCATGGAAAAGACTTCTACACCATTAATCATCTCAGAGGTCCATGAATTATTAAGCTTTATGGCACTGTTTTTTAAACCAATCGCCAACCTACTTGATCTCCCTCTTAAATTAGCAGTCACAAAAGTCCATCTCGGGAGAATTTTCAAAAGGGTATCTGAAACTAGGTCACCCTGGCCTGGGGTCTCTTGAAGCAATAACACATCAGGTTTATAGTTGAGGAGAAGAGATTTTAAAGTTATATTTTTAGGGGCACTAGCTAAACCTCTGTAGTTAAAATACAACACAATCATTTAGTCATAATGTCAGGGGACCGCGCTTCTCTAAGTGCCCCTTTTATGGAAATTTGCTTTCCATATGCAATATCAAGTATGGCCCTAAGTTGAGATTTGGAAATATCTATTTTACAACCCTTGATCTGCTTCGATTTATCCAGGGTATGATTTATTCCCAAACCACCATAGGTCTCAACCTCCATCAATTTTTTTTTCCTTGGGTCTCAAGTTGTATGGAATAGTATCAATAGTGAGTTTTGAAATTGTAGTTATAATACTATCCATGGCCTGTGAGAGGTTAATAATGCACATAGACTCATGTACATTTTTCCTGGAAGGACCAGGTGTCTTCTTAACATATAATAAATGATCAATATAATTTACAATAGAAGTTGAGGGCAAATCTAATGCAGGATCAGTAGGGGCTTGCATGTCCTGCACTTGATTTATGTCGCCCTTAGGGATGGGCTCCTGCTACGTATAGGAGCCTCCATACCTTCCATCGGCAATGGCCCCTCCTCATTTTGTATAGTCACATCCTCCCCCTGATCCTTATTGCCTCCAACCACATCCTAGGCAATCTATTCCACTCGAGCATGAGAGATATGCTTAGTCCCCCCCATTTGTCTATGCCTTCGACTGAAGCCAAGAGGACAATCCCTAGCCAAGTGGTCATGCTTGTGACACCTATGGCACGAGAATGGAAGGAGTTCATAATCAATCAATTGTAAATATGTGTGACCTTCCAAATGTAACAATATTTTTTCAATCAAACCCTCCCTAGGAAAATGGGGAACCAATATGTGGGCAATGTTCCAAGCTCTAGTCTCCAAGAATGAAATATATGCATCCAAAAATGTGCCAAGGCTATTCAATAACCTAAAAAACATCTATAGTCCAGAAATGTGGTGGCAATGCAGGAAGACGAACCCACACAGGTATTTCATCCAGGTTTTCCTAGTTAGAATCAAACATTGGCGAGCACCGTTCAAAAAGAATCGGCACTATGTTGAAGCCCCAGTTTCTCTCCGTGACCCATTCTAGGGTTTCAAAATTTTGGAGCCTAAGCATAAACCAACCCTTTGATAACATTATAACTTCCACTTCCTTATCCAGAGCTGCACCCTAAATGTTCTTTATCCATTCATATATATACTCTGCCAAGAAAAAATTTCCCTACAATCTGCCCACTAGAATAGATTCTAACGCATTCATCACACTGTCAATATGACTATCGACCCAAAAAACTAAATTTGGGCATTCATGACTTTCCTTTATAACCTTCCATTTCTTGCGCTTAGTCCCTGCATGACCTCACGATTGCATCAATATATTTGTGGTGTGAACCGCTTCGTTCAATGCTTCCTATGTTTCTTTTGGACCCGAAAGCCCTCTCCCCAACTCCAAACTTGATATTATGCCACCAAAAATAGGCAGAGTACATGCTTGTGCCCATTTATATTGCTTAGAGAGATTAACCCACTTCTCTGTCACTTTATTTTCACTATTTTCCCCCAGAAAACCCCTTGATACCTCCAGTTGTCTAGAAATAACCCCTGACGCCTCTCCATAGATAATGCTACTGAAACCCTACTGAGTCCCCCAACCATCCCCCTTAACCCCTTCACCAGCCCACTTTAGAACCACAGGGAGAGGAGCAGACCCAAGCCTGGCACTCTGAAACGCTTTTTCAAAACCCCTTGACCAAGCTCCCAGACCAGAATTCCCCAGAACCTCGGCATTGACCCCGGAAGTGAAGCAATATTTTAAACCCTCCTTTAAGCCTAAACCAACGCCATACACAATATCCTCCAAGCCCCCATAAATAAAAACAAGAATAAATGAGTTTGATGGAGAAATTAAACTTACTTGAGTATATTCAGAGAAACCGATTGTTCCAGCTTCCGACAAAATTACTTCTTTTTAACCCTCTAGCAGTTTTATGTCAGGACCAGGGACATTTTTGGGCACAGCCAAGTCAGCATCCTCTGACGGGCTAAAACCCTCCACCGGACTCCACCTCGCTTATCGACACTCCCCCTGCCAGCATGAGACCTAGGTAGAAGAACCACCTTTTCTGGATTCTTCTTTATTGGCTCCATCCCCTAAACTAACAGTACATCCTCTGCTTTTAGTTCCAAGTTGAAAAAATCGCTTTGTTTAACCATATTTCTGACCTTGAGACCTAGCTACCAAACGCCAACCCGATAATACTGATGAAGCACAGTAAAAAACGTTCCAAAATCAGACCCGTGACCGTAACCTCCCCAATAAAAATCCGGGAGAATAAAGTATATGCTGGTGTAGGCATATGTATTGTGTTTTATTGTACACCAGTTGTATATGTGTGTGTATTTTTTTGTGTTGTACACCAGGTATATGTATATTTATTGTGTTGTATTATACATCGGGTGTAGGTGTATGTGTTGTATTTTGGTGTGGGTGTATGTATTGTATGTTGTTGTATGTCATATGTGTGTATACGTGTTGTGATGTACACTGCATGTATGTGTACGTGATTGAAGATAAGGTAGTAGGTGCTTATTGGGTGTGGAAATTGATCCGGTGTGTGTAAAGAAAGAACAAAGGTAGAAGTAAGGACTGGTGAAGGATAAGTATTGATATTTTATTGTAGTTTTATTATGCATATGAACTACGATTCTAACTTATGATGGTTACACGTGATTTATGATTATGGATTATCACCAAGCCCAGTAAAACAGTTATCATAGTAACCAAAATAACCCGGGAGAATAGGTAACTGTAACCACCCGCCAAAAAACGGGATGTAACTGCACTTCCTTCATGTTAACTCCTCCAATACACCTCCTTCGTGTTAACTCATGCACCCGACAGGAAGACTAACCTTTTGGCAGAGAGTAAAACTATCATCGAAAGAAATGAAACTTGTTGAAAGAGGAGGAGAAAACTCGATAGCCTCACCATTCCCGGGGCCTCATCGAGTGCTTCCAAGTGTTGACATTGGCATTCCAAATGGCAGCTTCCCTCCATCATATATTAACGCCTACCCCTCCACCAACCTTCCATGTGCTCGTCTTTCACTGTTCGGCACTACTAACCAGGGTTTTGCCCCATGGTTGCCCTAGTTTATTCTCCATCCATCATTCTCATATTCCTAAATGGCACTCATGGCCATATAATGGCTGTAAATTCTGTCCACATTTTTTTTTGTAAAGCAACATGTATATTCCCCCTACCTTAATATTAGGATCATTAAGTTGATTTTCCAATGTCCTTTGATTTCCCTATTGTCTATTTCCTTGAACTTGTCCTTTTAATTATGAAGCCTTTTCTTGTATAATAGGCTTTCAAGGACATATAATTAAAAAAATTTACAGCTTATCAATAAAATCCCATTATCTATTCCTTTGTATTGGTGGTGGAACCACCTAGATGAAACAAACACTCAATTCTTCATTCAATATCTTCCATATAATAGTAAAGCATAACACCCTTTCTTTAATTCCATATTTTGTATTTCTATATAAATTTGATCACATATATTTTTCTCCTTGACCTTTCTCCATTAGTTACAATAATATTTACATCCTTGGTAGGATATACAAAAATGATTTAAGTTCGTAATGAAGTTGATTTCTACATATTCATGACTACTCCCAAAAATCAACTTGTACCATTACCTCCTATTTTCTATAATTCCTCTACGTTTTAAGGTTATGGTTTATAAATATATATTTTTTAACGTCGTACGAGTGAAACTATAGGGTTACATCCTCCCTTCCTATTGTATTAAAAATTATTAATGTTCATTAATTTATGTGGAATGCACTTTACATAATTTAGGTTGTATTTTTCTTTTCAAGTAATAGTTTCTTCTTGAGGCAGTCTTCCTTCATTCATGTTTTGTTGGGAAGAGATTGAGGGATGATATTTTTGACATGGATTTATCATTATTACATTATAATTTAAACCCATACGTGACTTTATATTCTAATTATAATATTTCCATTTTCTTTTCATTTATAACTTTGCAATGATGTAGTGATTTTTGTCTTCTTCCTAGCCCTATTTTTCAAATCCAATCTTTAACTCATCCTCTTTTTCTACCCTTATATACGTTTTTTTGTATCTTCTTTCTTGTATCTGTGTCCTGGATCCCATTTCTTTATAAATTTCATGTATTTAACTCCTTTTTTCTTTAATCTTCCAAACTTTGTTTACTTCGCTCTCAATGATGTGTGAAAGATATCTTGATTTTTTGGTGTGTGGCTTGGGAGGATGTTTGACTTGAATAAACATCGTGATATTTTTTCTATGATTTACTTAGTTTCACTTCCTTCATTTTCACCTTATGTTAATCTCTTTTCATGGTTTTAATAGAAGGAGTCTCCAATGTGAGGCTTTAACACACAAAAAAAAAATTAATCTCATAATAACTCAAGCACTCTTGTCATAAATGTTCCTTGATCATGAATGTATTGGTCAACTGCTCATTTTGGTTGTAATCTAGTAATTTTTTTTCTTATATACTATAAAATATTTTAAACAATTACAAATATTCAAGTCGAATGAGTTATGACATTGAGTATTTCAGACACATGTACCATTTTTATTCTATGCCATTAAAGGGCATGGATGGTACTTGATTTTTTCTTCTTCGTTTTGAACTTTATATATGCCAAAATTATTCTACCCTGATTATCTTTTCCACTCTCTATTTTTCATTTTAATAAGTATCAACAATTATACCTTCGTGATTAATAATTGAATGTAACTTGGTGGGTTATTATGGCCTATGGTAGTGGTGAGAGGGTCGTGATGGAAATTGTGGATGAATTGGGAAAAATAACATTTTGGTTGGATCATATGCTCATATTGACAAGATATGTATTTGGAATATGGTTGATTTTAATTATCCTTTTCTTTTTTTATGTTTTTATTTAATTTACCTTGGCTTTGGTTGATTTCAACCTTGAATTTCTCTATTTATAGCATGTTTTCCCCAAATTTCTCTTCTATATTTTCAATTTTAGTCTTTATTGTATATTAGTGGCCATTTTATTTCTTGTAGAGTCTAAAGTCTAGAACCCCTAAACATGATGGTTAATTGGTGGTGGTATTGTATGGAAAAACTAATAGCCTCCAAAAGTCTTAACCTCCATAAGTTTTGAGCTCCAAAAAATGAATAATATGTATGTGTATGTATAAAATTATAATAAATAATGATATACAATATTTTGGTATAATAACAAGATAATCATCAGAGTATTTTGTTTCTTGAACCTATGATGATTATGTATATTGTGATTTCAAACTTGAAAAATCCAATATAAATATTTGTTTCATAGAAAAAACCAAATATATAATTATATATGAATAATGATTTTCATTAATGGGATAAATGAGGCGATGGCTTCATATGCCCATGGTAAGCCTATAACTTTTAATTATTACCTTCCATTTACATTATACCCTAAATACGATTGTGTTCTTTTGAAACGAAATGTGATGAACTATGTTTCTTATAAGACTAAGGTTTTTAACATAAATTCTTCCTATTGTGATTGCTACAACACCCTCCAAAATTTCATTGCATTCGAATTTTGGAGCCTACTATCATTATTTTACCTAGAGTCGCTTTGATCATTAAATTTTTTTTCACACTACTCTATGTGTTCAAGTGTCTTTGAATGGTCTCAAATCTCGTCACATTGATCAAAACATCTTTTGGCACATTTCATGGTCGTAATATATTTGTTGTTGTAAAATGAAACTTTTGGATGCAATCACACACACTACACTCGTTACACTTGGAGAATGTGTTTAAAGTGGTATTTTGATGTATATTCATCATTTTTCAAATTTTTCTAAGTTTTATTGATGATTTGGAATGAGTCTCACATGGTTCTATGTCTAAACTCATCATGTTCGCACCTTGCCCCATTTTCTAGAATTGGACAACTTTTGGTTTCAAAGTGAACTCATTAAGGCTAAGAATGAATGAGCGCACTCTAAATCCTTGATGGGAAATCCTTCATTTTTTGGAAGTGCGCCATGCACCCTCAAAGAGCACAAGGCACACTCCTCATGACTCTTTCCCCTTCCTTACTCTGAACTGTGGCCTTCAAAGATACAAATTTTTCCTTGAGCGCACTCCTTCAACTCAAAGAAGTGTGCCATTGTTGAGCGCATAGGCGCACCCTGAAGGCCTAAAGCCTTCAGCCTTCCCTAATGCACCATGTGCCCTCTAGACCCTTTGAGCGCGTGATTTCTCTCTGAAGGCACGAAGCCCCACCCATCAGCCTTCAGACTGGCACCATGTTCCCTCTTGTGCCTCTTGAGCACATGAGTACCTCAAAGGCATGAATCCTTCACCCTTCTGCCTTCAAGAGTGCACATTATGCCCTCCATCCCTCCCTTGAGTGCACAATGCACTTGGGAAACTTGAAGCCTTCCCCTTTATCCTTCGTACTTGTGCCATGTGCCCTATCTTGATTTTTTCCATCTCTTGAGTGTATAAACGCATGCCAAAGGTCTGAAGCCTTCCCTCTTTAGCTCTTCATCCTTTCAAAGTGTGCCCATGTGCCCAGAATCTCCTTTTATCCCTTTGAGTGCACTGAAAAGGCATGAACATAAATCTATGGACATAACATGGCAGAATAGGAGATTCAATGCTTATGGTTTCTTGTCATGAGTGCTTACAGGTGCAGATATCCCAGAAACAACATGGAAATCACATGTGAGGAAGATCGGGTGGAGGAAACAAGTAGAGAAATCACGAAAGAATGAAAACACACTGGAATATTGATGATCAAAGCACCCAAAGACTCCATTTTATCAAAGACGATTTGGATGGTGACGAAATCAAAGACTAAACTTGCATGAAAAATAAATACATAGTTGGAAACCATGTCACCACTAGAGAAATTCCATGTCATTAGTCACTATTATTCCCAGTCATCAAAGATAGTGACATGTCAAGTATCATCACACGATGATGTGGAAGTCATGGTATTTTATTGTAATAATTGTAAAATTCAAATAAGCATAAGACCAAGAGTCATGTATGAACTAAAGAGTCATGGAAGTCCAAAAGACATGTAATATCAAAATTCATATGTAATTCCAAAATCCATTTGGAATTCCAAAGGTTGTAGAAGTCCAAAGGTCACTAGAATTTAAAAATTCAAGAGTCATGAGGATATGAAAGGTCATTCCTCAAGTTATAAATATATCCTCATTTCTCATGTAAAATACTTTTAACCTTGACTTCTCCCACAAGGAATTAGAGAGACGGAGTTAGTACTTTATGGGAGCAAGTAGTGGCTCAAAGCTCCACTATTGGAGTTAGTGGTGTTCATTGTATTTATGTATCTTGGGAATTTTATTAATTTTGAAGCCTTCCAGGCCAACACGTTTTCACACATGGAATGTGAATGTTTCTAATACTATCCTTTGAATGTTTATGATTCATGTTTTCTTTCATTAGTACTGAATTAATTGAACTATTTCGGTTATTTCAGTGCTCCTAGTTGGAAATGTGTAAGTTATGTTATAATGATCATCGCACCCTTTTGAACTATTTCACTCGATCTTAGAAGAGTATTTGTCATTTACGTGTGTCTCCATTTTGGTAGTACTATTACTTCTCTCTTATAGGACCACTTTAATTTCCCCTCCACAATAAAGGAAACTCGATACATTGTGTTACCCATGTATGTCACTGATCAAATAACTCTTTCAGTTGTTTTCCATTAGGTCATAGGTCAATTTGTTTTTTTACTTTTTCGAACAAGTTCTCATAAAATCATTATGTTCATTGAATAGGTCTAAATCATGTTTGTTGCTCCTTCATTTCATTCATCGCCATCATTAGTTTCAAGGTCACCATATTCATCATCATCATTCAATTGGTCTAGGGGTATGTCATTTCATTTCATTTAGGTCAAGTATAGGTTTAGCCCTACATTTGGAAAAATCATCAAATTTTCACTAAAATAAGGCAGTGGCACTCCACTTCATCCATAAAACCCTAGTAAAGGAGCATACATGTTTATGAATTTCAAATAAATCCATATCCCTTGTTTCATATAGCTCAAATTTCGAGAAAAAAAAATTCAAATATAGTTTCATTGTCTCACTATTTCATGAAATCTAGTTTCATTGTCTTACTGTCTCTTTTAGAGGATCAAGAAATCATCATCCACTACCAGAGCTCCAAGAGAGGTCATTTTAACGAACTATCCTAGTAAAATGCAGAATAATGTCATTTCAATCTTTAAAATCATCCTATATGTGTTAAAAAGTCATGATCAATGTGAAAGTCCAAAGGTTTTCAAAAACTATCTCAATGTCTTGTGAAAAGGAGAAATTTAGTCTCAAGGTATATTCCAAAAAGCCCATAAAGTCTCTTCAAATGCCATAGAGTTCAAAAAAATGTTACTCTGTCTTCTTACCTTAGTTGAAAAAGCCAGCAAGTCACTGTCTAAGTTGTAAAAAATTCAAAAAAGGTCATGGTAATATCATAAAAAGGGTAAATTTTTTTCACTAGCTTATAAAGGGCAAGAACTTACAACATTTTCATTCATTATTAGCTTCTTGTATGTGTGAGAAATGCCTCTCTTTCTCATTTACCCTCTACGGTGTTAAAAAAATCCAACCCCAAGCATTAACAGTCCACTTGTTACCCATGGAGTTTCTTTTCTCACTAAATGCAATCCATTGTTATGCTTCTAGGAGTGTAGATTCACCTTGTGTTACATTTTTGGGCAGTAGATATTAGTATAAATATTCCACCCGCAATGTTACGTTCCTGGCAGTGGAGTTTAACCCTTGTTACGTTTCTAGCAGAGTAAAAAATAGTTGTGACGCTCCTGGTAGTGTAGATTGGTCTTGTTATGCTTCTGGGTAGAGTAAAAAATAGTTGTTACGCTCCTCGCAATGGAAATTAGCAGTATTACGCTTCTGGGCAATTAAAATTAGCAGTGTTACACTCCTGGCATAGTGGAGATACATGTTGTTACGCTCTTGTATTGGTGATAATTCCAACATTTTAAAAGCTCGAAATCCTCCAAAATATTCCATCTTCAAACTCATTCCTTGGTGTCGAATAACCCACAAGGTAAGCCTCCTCTCATTGCTGGTGTTTGGTTTCATGATTCAAGACTTAATAATCTTTCCATTATCATTTGTGTTGTTTCTATACTTTCCACTGTCCATACACATTTTTTTTTTAAACCCTAACCTACTCATTAACTAAACCTCCACTCATCACATAAACTACAGACCTGCATCCCCCATACTCCATCTACATAAGTTCATCACTTACACTACCCTTTGTAACCTGTCAAAACAACAAAATCATATTTCTAAGCTATTTTACATAGTCAAAGTAGTGAAAATGTTGAAAATAGACATGATTGTGTTTTAGGGTTTTGAGGCACTTTCACTCACCCATTTTCACCCATCATAGAACATGAGGAGGTCAAATCAGTTGAGGAAAACATCAAAGAGAAGGATAAGGAGATTGAAGAATTGAAAGAAGCCTTCTCCATTCCCAAATCCCAGATTGCTTTCCTTGAACACGAAAATCTTCAATTGCAAGTGAATCACCTCCTCCAAAGTACATACAAATCAGACATGGAAGCAAGCAGAGGTAAAGGCAAGAAAATTGTTATTGTTGACCCAGTGCAGGAGATAAAGGCTGAAGTACATGCAAAAATACCAAGAACAAGAGGCCTAGAAAGGGCATTGGAGCAAGAGAAACAACAAATTCATCAACCTAAAGTATTAACATTTGATGAGCTCATTGCCATGGAGATTAATGAGGATAGAGAAATTTCGCTATCAAGAGTTAATGAACACCTGGAAAATTTATTGAAAAAAGTTGAAAGGGATAACAATATGCAAAGGCACATGACAAGTCATCATCAAACCAGGGATACCATTTCTCGGGTAAAGCTGAAACAAGTCAAAAAGAAGCTTAAAGAGGCACAAATGAAGCTCAAGGAGAAGAAAAACTTGGATTTATTGGCTGAAGCTTCATTAGCTATATAGCATGTCTCTTTTAGATGTGAAAGAACCAATTTTGAAGGCTTTGGAGCAATTTTGGTATTTTTCATGATTTTTGGCAGAATTCTGGAAATTTCTCATTGCAGAAGGGTAACGAGCACTTATCACTTTTTGATTTGGAGGCAGCCAAATGCTGATTTATTTATATGGATGAAAGTATTATGATTATTAAATCATAGATTAGTAACCCTCCTGGCATGACAAGCTGCAATTTGCGAGAAAAAGCTAAAAAACCATCTATTCTTCATGTTTCTGCCTCCTTTTTTTTCCCTTGTTACGCTTTTGAGTGACCTTGGGAGAATGGATTTTTGAAGGCCTTCCCATGGTCCATTTTGGAAAATTCAAGATGTTCTAGAAACTAGACACACAGGGCTAGTTGACCATTTTTTTTAAATGAATTTTGACTTCCCAAAGTGCCTCCAAAGTTCTGTTACGATTCTGCAGTTTGTTTTTAAATTCTTTAGTCAGAATTGTCACAGATTAGCATTGGATTCCTTCAGTACAACTTTCGAGCTTAGAAATGGTCAGAAATTCAAGGCTATGGGTTGTCATTAGATTTATTAGGTTGGTTTTTTTCTTCCTTGGTTTTTTTTTTTTTTTGGGACAAACACTCCTAGTTTGTACCTAAATTTCAAGGAATGGTTTCTAACCTCCCTAGAAACTAGCAAATGACTCATCTCTTGCATTTATCATCCTTTTGAGATGGTATTTCGACCTGGTGAGGTGACATAGTCTATATTTTCTATAAGTAGACTCTCTTTTTGTCATTTTTGGGGTTTGATAGTTGTTATTTGTAGTGGAGCTATTGTACAAGATTTTGCTAATGAATTCAAGGACAATGTTGTAGACATAGTGTTGAGACTCCAGTGGTATGCCTCTGAGAATTTTTTTTTTCTCTGTAAACTCATGATGTTGAATTTTATGTTACTAATATTCCACATATATACTTCTTTATGCTAAGTCTTATCATTTTATTGACAGAAAACATGCTTTCCATGCTCTGTTTTTCATAAGATTTTCATGAAATTGTCTTACTCTTCTGATGAACGAATTCAGTTTAATGCTCATTCGGATTCCTTCTCATTTCACTCTATACACAATGGAAAATTAATCATGCTTCTTAGCTTACCTACTTGGCCTCACCCTTACCTCTACAGCTAAACCTCTGAAATCATATCAATACCCTAGACCTAGTATCCTAACTGTCATTCCTATCCAGCAAAACTCCAAACAAACAAAAACCTTAATCTATTGAGCATCATGACTAGCCTAAAAAACTATATCTAGTCATCCATTTGACTCCAAAGTGACATAGAGAGACCCCTCTCTGGTTCAGGTAGGGCTAACTACCTAGCCAAAATTTGTTTTGTGGTTACCTTTCTCTAATCCTACTGTCAGCCTTAGGAATTTAGGGAAAGTGATAACATTCTTGGCGCCATTGCCAGGGAGCAATTGCTAAACATTCCCTGGGAATATTTATTTCATCCTTTGAAAATTATACTTGTAGCTGACAAGCTCTAATTTTAAAAATAGGTTGAATTCAAAATTATGAGCCAAAGTCTAAAATTCATATCTTAAGTTGGCTCCTAAAATATATACTAGGTCAAATCCATCACCAATCGTATATGATCATGAGAGTATTTTTAGAAAACATAAGATCAAGTCTCAGAAGGTTGGAAGAGTTGTTCCTCCACTTGTCAAATCAAATTCTCTACCTACGAGATTTGTTCTAGGAGATTTGATATATAGTCTAGAATCTAAAAAATCTTTGTTTAGAACCAACTCTGAAACATTCCTTTTAGAAGCCACCTTTGATCCTTTTGATTTTGAGTCCTTTTCACCATTTTCTGAATCTTTTTAGTTTGAAATCGATAGTCAAGTATGGTCTAATTTTCATAAACTCAAGGGTTTGGTAGAAAAATTTCAAGAAACTTCAAAGAAGGCCTATTTTCAATATCAACAGCAGACCTTTGCTCCATCTTTCATTTCACCTTCTTACATAGCTACATCATCAATCCCTCTTTTCATTCTATCATTACCTCTGCAAGTTTTCACTCCATCAGCAACTCTGCCACCTCCTCCATTATTGATGGCCAGAATTTCTTCGTTGATCCTACAGCTTCAACTTACTCCACTACCTCAAAATTATGGTCAAAGGCTTCCTCTTTTCAATGGAACATCAGAGGTTACAGCCTATCAACATGTTGCCAAAGTGACTAGCTTCATAGATCTTGAAGAGATCGACAATGACGATGCCAAGATGCACATCATTGCACAGAGTTTCTCCAGAGAGGTAAAGAAATGGTTTCGCTCACTTACATCTAGTTCAATTGGTACCTCACAGTAGCTGATTGATTTTCTTATGGCAAAATGGAAAGAAAATAAAAATCCATTGCAGATCCAAGCTGAGTATAATGCCTTAAAAAGGAATCCAAGTGAGTATGTCCAAGACTTTACAGCTAGATTCAACAAAATATATGATTCAATTCCAGAGAATATTAGGTATCCTCCAGGCCTTGCTTTACTTCATTATCCTGATGGTTTCGATCTTGACATGGCCTATCAGTTGAGGTATAGAAACCCATCAACTCTTGAAGAAAAGCAGAGAAACGCAGTGAGCGTGGAAGCAAATTTGATCATCAATAAATCTAAAATTAAGACAGAAAAAAGAGTCACTATCAAAGAATAATCATCCACTTCATCAGAAGGTAAATTAGATACCTTAATCAAGACCATGGAGAAAATGATGGACAAGATGTCCATTGTTGATCGGTAAGTTGACCCCTCCATTAGAAATCCCAATTTCAAGGGGAAAAATCAGTAGCCCCAATGCATAATCAAGCAAAGGGAACAGAAGGGTTAGGATCCACAAATTCAACAGCAAATTTGCACCCCATTTCAACAGAATTATGCTGAAGGACCTAATGAATATGATGAGGAATAAATTTCTGGCGAGAATCATTTATTTGAGGAAAATCAGCACCCTATTTTCCTCACTGAAGAAGATCAGTTTTCTACAGAAATTTTTCCACCGAATGATCAGAAATTTGTCTTGTCTAATGATGACATATTATCAATGTGCACGAAAGATTATCAGATAGGATATTAGAATTCTCATTCTCAAGTGCAGAGATAGTATGGCTTGAGGAATAGGAATGTTCCTATAACCTCTAATTAGAAAAAACAGAACGCTCAAGTAGATGCTCATTCCAAAGAAGCTACTGCTCCAAATCAAAGTAAAGGCAAGGGACCTGTTGTTCCTAATCATGTTAAAGGCAACAAAGATTCTTCCAGCGGTCAAAGGAAAGATAAATAAATCAAAGAAGGAGTATAGAAGAAAGATTCTTCACACAAAGATCAGCCTAAGAAAAAATATGAATCATTGCAAGAGGGAGAGAAACATTCCACTCTTTTTTTCTCTTGAAAATGAAATTTCCAAGTTGAAAGTCTCCATTCCTCTAACTGAAATAGTTAAGAATGATCAGTATAAATTTCAAGTTGAGGTTGCTTGATTCAGGAGCCTCTCACAACCTCATGCCCAAGGCCATTATGGACATATTAGGACTGGACATCACAAGACAATATCATGATATTTACTCATTTGATTCAAGGAGGGTGAAATGTCTCGGCCTCATCAAGGACCTAGTGGTGTCATTAGAGCAAATCCCAGCCAAGAATTTCCTTATGGATGTTTTTGTGGTTGATATCCTGCCCAGATATGGAATGCTACTTTCTCGGTCATGGGGAGCGAAGCTTAGAGCTACCTTACAGCTTGATTTTTCTTATGCTACCATTCCTATCTTTGGATAGCTCAGGAAACTATACTGAGAAAGAAAGATGAAGTATGTGATCAGCAGCCGAGAAAAGCCAAATAACCATCCTATACATGTTTTTCATACAGATTTAGAGTATTTTATCTTGTTCAATGATGAATGTTTAGTATCATTCGAAGATTTGATTGAAAAAATTGTGCACAATTCTGAAATTTCAGATTCTGTTTTAGAGTTGGAAAATGCAGAAATTTGTAAAAAAGTGCCAAATGGTTTGGAGCTGAGTGCATCACCTCAAAAAATTAATGAAACAATGAAATAATCACAGGCTTTTGGTACATCATAGGTATCTCAAACAGCAAGTAAATTTCAACCATCCGATTTGCATTTTCTGGATGAGGAAAATAGTTTGTGGACTATGGACTTCGACGAAGCTTTGGGAAAAGAAGGGGATAGAATTGGAGTGTGGATTCACAACCCTGTAAATTAGTCATTAAACATCCCTCCAAATTTTTGAATTTCATCCTACAAGCTGGCCTTTGAATTTTCAAACAATGAGGCTGAGTATGAGGCTTTAATAGCCAGTCTAAAAATTCTCAAGAACTTGGGTGCAAAGAAGATTTATGTATATGGCAACTCTAAGTTAGTGATAAAGCAAGTCAAAGGGGAATACTAGGCCAAGCATCCAAGGATGTGAGCTTACTGAAACGCAGTGCTAGACATTTTCTGAGTACACTTTATCTTTGATGCTAAGAGAAAGCAATGTTATTGTTGATTCTCTAACCACTTCGGCCAGCATGTTCAAAATTCCATTGTATCCTAATAAGAAGTAAGAGATAAATGTAAAACACCACTGTGTTGTCTCGGATAATGTTCAATATTGGCAAGTGTTTCAAGATGATAAACAGATCTACAACTTCTTGCAGACAGAAGAAGAGTTTGTAAATTCTCAAATGGACAACCAGCGTTATGAAGACGATCAAGAAATCCATACAGTAGAGATGCAAGTGCTTTAGCTGAAAGATAACTCCATTCTAAGAGGTTTGGTACCTTTGGAAGATATTTTTGATCAAGACGATTTTGCACGCAAACTGACCATGTTACCTACATAAATGGGAATAGAAGATCTGAATCTTGGCACTCCGAAAAAGCCAAAAATGGAAAAAATTTCAAAAAAATTTAAGTGCAAAAATGAAAGGTAAATATGCAGCGCTTATGTCTCAATTTGCTGATGTATTTTCTTGCAAATATTCTGATCTAAAATTCTATCACAAGAGCATAATTCAGCATACCATCCCCTTGAATCCGGATCAGAAACCTTTCCATCAGAAGCTTAGAAGAATGAATCCCAATTTGTTTGATCCAGGTGGATATTGGTGGCCACCCGCCTATTCCACTTGGGGCCCCACCATTATCTCTTTCAGTTTTTCAGTTTCGGCACAACTTACTATTTTTAGCAGTTTTTCGAGTCCTAAACTTCTGGAGCCATTTTGAGGCCCTAAACGACATTTTTTGGGCATCATTTGTTCGGCTAATATGATTCCATTCTAGAATTGATATTCATGACAATAGTTGTAGTCCTCAGATAGATCTTTCTAATGATGTATCATACGCGTCAAACAAATATCGTATGTCGAAGTTACGTCCCCGGGAAGTTGAAACACCAATTTACCCAAACGGGGCCCATAGTTTTGGCGCTTCATCTCCTAGGGTTAGGTTTTTGGACGTTTAGAGTTCTCCATTGTTTCTCAATAATAAATAGGCCCTTGATTCTCATTGTAACATAGTTCAGAGGTCTGTAGCCGCCACATGTCTTCTCATAGATTCGCTACCAGCACCCTAGCTAATTTATTTCCATTCTATCTGTAAGAAAATTTCAGTTCTTTGTATTAATGAAATGAAGTGTTATTTCTGCTGCATCTTTGTATTTATGGTTATATGTGTATTCTGTTGCATTCCTGCATAAATCCAGATCATTGTTGCCATATATCCAAAAGTAGGTAAATATATTATTCACTGCTGCTATCATTGTGCCTCTTCGCTTTTCCAATTGGATGTCTAATCTAGTACCAGTAAGAAAGAAGATAGGAGATATTTTATTGTGCATTGATTTCAGAAATCTTAACAAAGTGTCATTGAAGGACAATTACCCACTACCGAATATGGATCATATTCTGCAAAGTTTAGTTGGATCTTCCAGACTTTCGTTGTTGGACGGATACTCCGGTTATAATCAGATTCTTGTTAACCCAGATGATCAAGAGAAGACAGCCTTCACCAAACCTTGGGGCACTTTCATGTACGCCAAAATTCCCTTCAGATTGAAGAATATAGGGGCTACTTTTCAATGAGCAACAGACATTGCTTTCGCCAATGAAAAGGATGTATTTTTGGTCATTTATCTTGATGATATCACTGTGTTTTACAAAACAAATGAGCAGCACTTGCAACACTTGAAAACAGTTTTCCAGGGATGCAGAAAGTTTGGCATATCGTTGAACCCAAAGAAAAGTCTTTTCGTTATGGAGGAAGGTAAATTGTTGGGCCATATCATATCAAAAGATGGAATTAGGATAGATCCTTCAAAAATTTAAGCAATTCAAACTTTGGATTATCCTAGGAGAAAAAAGGAAATTCAGTCATTTAATGGCAAAATCAATTTTTTGAGGAGGTATGTTCCCAATCTTACTAAACACTTAAGGAAGATTACTAACATGCTGAAGAAAGATAGTGAAGTAAAGTGATTTGAACAGGCGAAAAAATCATTCAATCAAGTAAATTTGGCTTTGTCTTATGCTCCAATCCTTATTAGTCTGGATTATACACTTGATTTTATCATTTTATCATTTGCATCAGAACATACTCTTATTGTTGTCCTCATGCAAAAGAAAAATCAGAATACAGAGTAGCCCATCGCCTTCTTCAATAGAACCATAAGAGATGTAGCCTTGAAGTATAATATTATTGAGAAATAGGCCTTGGCATTAGTCAAACCATTGAAATACTTCTAGGTCTACATTTTACATTCTCATATCATTGCATATCTTCCAAACGTTGTTGTCAAAGATGTGCTTACACAGAATGATCCTAAAGGGCGGCGAGGTAAATGGATTGCTGCTATGTTAGAGTATGATTTGGAGATCAAGCCCACAAAGTTGATCAAAGGACAAGGCCTAGCGAAACTCATCGCATATTCAAATCTTCATGCCTTGGATATCAATTTCATCGTTGCATTATCTGAAGAAGAAAATGTTGAAACATTACCTGAGTTAGCTGAAATTTTCTCTTTATCGCCTTGGTATGCTAATATAGTACATGTTTTGCAACATTTAAATCCTCCTCCCAGCTTTCCAAGTAGTAGAGCTAGATAGTTAAAGTTAAAATCACTTAAGTAGTGTATTATTAATGGTGTCTTCTATTGGAAAGATCCAGGTGGAGTTTTGTTGAATTTTTTGGTTGAAGGAGAAGTTGAAAAAGTCATGACATATTTTCATAAAGGTGGTTGTGGTGGTCATCTTTATTGGAAGACTAAAACTAATAAGATCTGGAGGGCGGGCTTCTATTGGCCGAGCTTATTTTCTGATGTTTATAAAATAGTCATGAGCTATCATGAATGTCAAATATTTTAGGGAAAGAGAAAGCTCTTGCCTTTACCTCTAAAACTAATTGAAGTGCAAGCGCCATTCCAGCAGTGGGGACTTGACTTCATTGGTGAGATTCTCCTCCATCATCATCTCGGCACAAATGGATTCTCACTAAACAGATTATTTTACCAAATCGATTGAAGCCATCCCCACGAGGCAAATACCGACAATATTATCATTTAATTCCTTGAAAACAATAATATGTCTCACTTTGGCTGTCCACACAAGATTATCACTGACAATGCAGCGGCCTTCAAGTCTAAGAATATGATCGAATTTTGTGACAAGTATCACGTTAGACTTGGTCATTCAATAGCATACTATACCTAGGGAAACGGTTTTGTCAAAAATAAATCTTTAGTGAACATAATTAAAAAGATGCTGCAAGAAAACAAGAGGAATTAGCACAAGAAAATCACCAATTCTCTATGGGCGGATAGAGTTAGCACCAAGAGATCAATTAGCATGTCACCTTTCCAGATCATCTATGGTGTTGACACATTTTTCCCTTCTTCTCTAGTTGTACCGGTGATGAAAATTATGCAAGAAATTAACAGTGAGCCTAATGACATTCAGCGAAGAATCAACCAAATGATCCATCTACAGCAGTCAAGAGACGAAGTTTTCAGTCATACTTCAAATCTTCATGAGAAAATTAAAAATATTTTTGATAAGAAAACCAAAGAGGATGATTTCAAGCTTGGGGATGTTGTTCTTCACTGGGATGCCTGGAATGAAGACAAGGGTAAGCATGGGAAGTACGGAAATCTATGGAAAGGACCTTACAAGATCGTCGCATTCAGAGGAAACAAATCATAATTACTAGAGGATCTTGAAGGACAAGAAGTATTGGGAGGACCAATCAATGGTAGGTTCCTCAAACACTATATAACGTGATCATTAAAGAAGAAGTTCACTGTCATTGTACATATCATTTTAAATTTGATGTCCCAGCAAATAAGGAAGTTGTTGCGGAAGTTTGAAGCCTGAGGAGAAGGCCATGAGACTTCTGCAAACAGCTCATGTTTTCTTTCAAAATTTTAAAAAGTTTCAATATGTTGTCAAGTCAGTTGTTTTTAGTCAAAGTTTCCAGTTTGTTTAAGTTTTTCAAAGTCTAGTTTGACTCCATCGCCCAATGGTAAGGCTACCTGATCTACGGTGTTCTTGATACCTCCTGAAGGAGCTGCCATCTACATTTGGAGGCAATGTTAGCCCAGGTATGTCAATGATCAAATAAGTCTTTCATTTGTTTTCCATTAGGTCATAGGTCAAAAAAAAATTTAATTTTTCGAACAAGTTCTCAGAAAACATTTTGGTCACTGAATAGGTCTAAATCATGTTTATTGCTCCTTCATTTCATTCATTGCCATCATTAGTTTCAAGGTCACCATCTTCATCGTCATCATCATTCAATAGGCCTATGGTTATGTCATTTCATTTCATTTAGGTCAAGTCTAGGTTCAACCCTGCTTTTGGAAAAATCATCAAATTTTCACTAAAATAAGGCAGTGGCCCTCCACTTCATCTATAAAACCATATTAAAGGAGCAGACATGTTTATGAATTTCAAATAAAGTCATCTCTCTTGTTTCATATGGCTCAAATTTCGAGAAAAAAAAATCAGATCTAGTTTCACTGTCTCACTATTTCATGAAATCTAGTTTCATTGTCTCACTGTCTCTTTTAGAGGATCAAGAAATTATCATCCACTACCAGAGCTCCAAAAGAGGTAATTTTAACCAACTATCCTATTCAAATGCAGAAGAATGTCATTTCAAGCTTTAAAATCATCCTATCTATGTTAAAAAGTCAAGATCAATGTGAAAGTCCAAAGGTTTTCAAAAGCAGTCTCAATGTCTCAAGAAAAGGAGAAATTTAGTCTCAAGGTCTATTCCAAAAATCCCATCAAGTCTCTTCAAATGCCAAAGAGTTCAAAAAAATGTTACTTTGTCTTCTTTCCTCGGTTGAAAAATCCAACAAGTCATTTTCCAAGCTGTAAAAAAGTTAAAAAAGGTCATGGTAATGTCATAAAAAAGGGTAAAGTTTTTTCACTAACTTATAAAGGGCAAGAACATACAACATTTTCATTCATTATTACCTTCTAATATGTGTGTGAAATGCCTCTCTTTCTCATTTACCCTTTTAAGGTGTTAAAAAACTCCAACCTCAAGCATTAAAATTCCACTTGTTACCCATTGAGTTTCTTTTCTCACTAAATGCAGTCCATTGTTATGCTTCTGGGAGTGTAGATTCACCTTGTGTTACGTTTCTGAGCAGCAGAGATTAGTAGAAATCTTCCACCCACAGTGTTACGCTCTTGCCAGTGGTGTTTAACCCTTGTTACGTTTCTGGCAGAGTAAAAAATAGTTGTTACACTCCTGGCAGTGTAGATTGGTCTTGTTACGCTTCTGGGCAGAGTAAAAAATAGTTTTTATGCTCGTGGAAATGGACATTAGCAGTGTTACGTTTCTAGGTAATTGTAATTAGCAGTGTTATGCTCCTGGCAGAGTGGAGATTTACGTTGTTACGCTCCTGTATTGGTGATAATTCCAGCGTTTTAAAAGCTCGAAACCCTCCAAAATCTTCCATCTTCACACTCATTCCTTGGTGTCGAATAACCCACAAGGTAAGCCTCCTCTAATTGTTGGTGTTTGGTTTCATGATTGAAGACTTTATAATCTTTCTGTTATCATTTGTGTTGTTTCTATATTGTCCACTGTCCATACACATTTTTTTTTTAAAACCCTAACCTACTCATTAACTAAACCTCCACTCATCACATAAACTACAAATCTACATCCCCCATCCTCCATATACATAAGCCCATCACCCACAATACCCTTCATAACCTGTCAAAAACAACAAAATCATATTTCTAAGCTATTTTACATATTCAAAGCAGTGAAAATGTTGAAAATAGACATGATTGTGTTTTAGGGTTTTGAGGCACTTTCACTCACCCATTTTCACCCATTCCACTTGCATTGTGGAGATAATAATTCAATGCCAATGGAACCTAAGGTATAAAAATATGAGGAGGTCAAATCAGTTGAGGACATCATCAAAGAGAAGGATAAATAGATTTCATAATTGAAAGAAGCCTTTTCCATTGCCAAATCCCAGATTACTTTCCTTGAATGGGAAAATCTTCAACTGCAAGTGAATCAACTCCTCCAAAGTACATAAAAATCAGACATGGAAGCAAGCAGATGTAAAGACAGGAAAATTTTTATTGTGGACCCAATGCAAGAGACAAAGGCTGAAGTACATGCAAAAATACCAAGAACAAGAGGCCTAGAAAGGGCATTGGAGCAAGAGAAACAACAAATTCATCAACCTGAAGTATTAACATTTGATGAGCTCATTGCCATGGAGATTAATGAGGATAGAGAACTTTGGCTATCAAGAGTTAATAAACACTTGGAAAATTTATTGAAAAAGACTGAAAGGGATAACAATCTGCAAAGGCATATGACAAGTCATTATCGAACCAGGGATACCATTTCTCAGGTAAAGCTGAAATAAGTCAAAAAGAGGCTTAAAGAGGCACAAATGAAGCTCAAGGAGAAGAACAACTTGGATTTATTGGTTGAAGATTCATTAGCTATATATCCTATCTCTTTTAGATGTCAAAGAACCAATTTGAAGGCTTTGGAGAAATTTTGTTATTTTTCATGATTTTTTGTAGAATTTTGGAAATTTCTCATTGCATAAGGGTAACCGACACTTGTGACTTTTTGATTTGGAGGCAGCCAAATAGTGATTTATTTACATGGATGAATGTATTTTTCTTATTACATCATATATCAGTAACCTTCCTGGCATGAAAAATTTTAGTTTGGGAGAAAAAAGATTAAAAAAAAAAAAAAAAAAAAAAAACCATCTATTTTTCATGGTTCTGCCTCCTTTTTGGACCCTCTGTTACGCTTTTGAGTGACCCTAGGAGAATGGGTTTTTGAAGGCCTTCCCGTGGTCAATTTTCGAAAATTCAAGATGTTATAGAAACTAGAGACATAGGGCTAGTTGACAATTTTTTCAAAAGTGAATTTTGACTTCCCAAAGTTCCTCCAAAGTTCTGTTACGCTTCTACAGTTTGTTTTTAAATTCTTCAGTGAGAATTGTCACAGATCAACATTGGATTCCTTCAGTACAGCTGTCAAGCTCAGAAATGGTCAGAAATTTGAGGCTATGAATTTTCATTAGAGTTATTAGGTTGGTTTTTGCTTCCTTGTATGATGGAATGCATAATTAATGTAAGGGACAAACACTCCTAGTTTGTAGCGAAATTTCCGGGAATGGTTTCTAACCTCCCTAGAAACTAGGAAATGACTCATCTCTTTCATTTATGATCCTTTTGAGATGGAATTTCGACTTTGTGAGGTTTCATGGTCTATATTTTCTATAAGTAGACTATATTTTTTCATTTTTGGGGTTGGATAATTGTTATTTGCAGTGGAGCTATTGTACAAGATTTTGTTAATGAAATCAAGGACAGTGTTGCAGACATAGTGTTGAGACTCTAGTTGATCCGGATTTATGCAGGAACGCAACAGAATAAACATATAACCATAGATACAAAATGCAGCGGAAAAATCACTTCATTTCATTAATATCAAACAACTGAAATTTGCTTACAGACAGAATGGAAATAAACTAGCTACAGTGCTGGTAGCTATCTCTGAGAAGAGATGTGGCGGTTACAGGCCTCTGAACTAAGTTACAATGAGGGTTGAGGGCCTATTTATTATTTAGAAACAATGGAAAACCCTAAACATCCAAAATCCTAACCCTAGGAGATGAAGCGCCAAAACTATGGGCCCCGTTTTGGTAAATTGGTGTTTCAACTTCCCAGGGACGTAACTTTGGCATATGATCTCCATTTGACGCGAACCATACCTCGTTAGAAAGATCTATCTGAGGACTACAAATTTTGAGTGAACAACATTGGTCCATGTTGCTCGTGGTTTTCCCAAAAAACATCGTTTAGGGCCTCAAAACGGCTCCAGAAGTTCAGGACCCGAAAAACTGCTAAAAATAGTAAGTTGTGCCGAAACTAAAAAACTGAAAGAGACAATGGTGGGGCCCCAAGTGGAATAGGTGGGTGACCACCAATATCCACCTGGATCATTCCTCCCCCCTTAGGAAGCAATGGTCCCCATTGCTTTAAGTTCCTCCATGAGCTGAGGAAACTTCTGTTGAACTTGGTCCCTGGTGAACCACTTTCCTTGGTGCAGGAGTTGGCCAGCTTTGACAACCCGATACAGTTGGCTCTTTTGTTGGCGAGTGTTCTTGATTTGCATTTCCATGATATAATCTGTGGTGGCCTGTTCTATGCAGTCTGGGTTTAACTCTGTTGGTGTGAGTTGTTCTGCAATGGCAGAGGTGTCCAGTAGAGGAGGAAAGTAAGGACGAAGGCGGTCCACATTGAATACTGGGTGCAGACCAAGGAATGGTGGAATACTGAGCTCGAAGGCATTGTTCCCTACAACCTTGGTGATGATGTACGGCCCGTATCGGAGTGGGCGAAGCTCTCGGTGGGGTCCAGTGAGGCGCTCCTTCTGCAAATGTAGCCACACTTTGTTGCCCACCTGGAAGTTGTGTGGCACCCGATGTTGATCATGGCGTTGCTTGTACTTAGCATTAACTCTGTCCAATATTTCATGAACCTATTGGCGGATGTGTTGAATGCGCTCGATGAAGCTATTTTCTTTGTCAATTTCCGACTGGACATGAGCCGAATCGGCCTGAGTAGCCGCAAATGGCATGGCGACGTCAATGGGACACAGTGGCTAGAATCCCAAGCCCATCTGAAAGGGGTTGTGGCCGATTGAGCTGTGGAGAGCCCGGTTATAACTACGTTGTACATAGGGAAGGCTCTCGTCCCATGTGCATGGATGCTTGGAATTGTACATGCGCAGAATGTGTACAATCATTCTGTTGACGACCTCTATCTAGCCATCTGTTTGGGGATCGAAAGTTGTGGACTTGGTGAGCTTGGTGTCCAGCATTGACCAGAGGCTGGACAAAAATGTGTTGAGGAGCTTGCTATCTCGATCTGAAATGATAGACTGTGGGATCCCAAAGTGCACCCACACTCGTTCAAAGAAGAGTTTAGCAGTGGCTTCTGCTATGATATTCTTCTTGCAGGCCGCCATGATGGCCATCTTCGAGAATCTGTCGACGACCATGAAAACACAGCCATTTCCATGCTTAGTAGAAGGTAGGCCCGACATGTAATCCATGGAGATGGATTCCCAAGGTCGACTAAGAGTAGGTAGAGGAGTATATAGGCCTTGCTTCTTGATGGTTGATTTGGCAATGGCACAAGCAGTGCAGGATCTGATGTGCTTCCCAACATCCTTTCGAAGGTTCAGCCAATATAAATAGTTCTGTAGTACTGCTACTATTTTCTCGACCCCGAAATGCCCAACGACTCGACTGTAGTGTGC
Source organism: Pinus albicaulis (assembly GCA_034641835.2). NCBI lineage: Eukaryota > Viridiplantae > Streptophyta > Pinopsida > Pinales > Pinaceae > Pinus > Pinus albicaulis. The sequence goes on from CM076582.1 coordinate 946,348,661, forward strand.
TTCCCATATCATCTTGGCGTGCTTGCTTGAAGGAACACAAAGGTGTCCCAGGTGACATAAAAGTGCATCTTGGAGGTGAAAATTTGGAACTTGCGTACCCCCCAAGAGTGCCTTGTAAGTGTGGCCGAATTCTAGGTCGCTCTCATAGAGAAGCAGCCAATCAGAAGTCTCGTGCCCACAATAGTTGAGAATGGTGGTGAGCGCCACGATCGGTGGTCGGCTGAGGCAGTCTACAACATTATTGGTGCTACCCTTCTTGTCCTTGATGTTCAAATGAAACTGTTGCAGATATGTGGACCACTTCTGATGGCGATCATTCTGCAACTTCCCTTGTGTCTGTATGAACTGCAGGGGCCGGTGGTCCGTGTGGATGATTGTTTCCTTCCCCAAAATGTAATGCTTCCATTGTCGACAAGCTTGCACAATGGAATACATTTCTTTGTCATAAGTGGGATACTTGCGAACTGTGTCAGACAATGTCTCACTGTGATATGCCACTGGATGTCCTTTTTGAGTAAGAACTGCCCCAATAGCATAGTCAGAGGCATCTGTCTCTATCTCAAATGGTTGTTGCAAGTCTGGTAATGTGAGCACTAGGGAAAAACAGAGGCAATTTTTCAATTTCATAAACGCCTTCTGTTGAGATTTTGACCAAAAGAATTTTGCTCTCGCTCCTCCCTTGGTGACTTGACTCAAGGGCCAAGTGATATGAGAGAATCCCAACACGAACCTATGGTAGAAATTAGCAAGACCCAGAAAGATGCAAAGATTTTTTATAGTGGTTGGGGCTGGCCAATCCCGAATGACTTGGATCTTGGTTGGATCCACATGCACCCCCCTTTCATCAATAATGTATCCTAGATATTGAACCTGGGTCATGCCAAAAATGCACTTCTCCAAATTGGCACCCAACTTGTGTTGCTGCAGTGTTTCGAGGACTTGTCGGATGTGGTGGAGGTGCTCTTCCCAAGTCTGGCTGAAGATCATAATGTCATCCAAGTACACCACTACAAATGAGTTGGTAAATGGCTGCAAGATGTCGTCCATCAAGCTCATGAAGGTTGCGGGAGCATTCGTCAACCCAAAAGGCATGACCAGCCATTCGAAAAGGCCTTCCTTGGCTTTGAAGGTAGACTTCCACACATCAAAGGGTTCAATTGGTACCTGGTGATACCCAGACTTCAAGTCGATCTTTCTGAAATATCTCGCCCCTTTGAGTTGGTCCAGAAGGTTATTGATCTATGGGATCGGGTACCTATTCCGGACAGTGATCTTTTTCAGCGCCCGATAGCCAATACAGAGTCTCCACGTCCCATCCTTCTTCTGTACCAACATGATCGGACTCCCACAGGGCGATGAACTTGGTTGGATGTGACCTTTCTGTAGTAGCTCCTAAATCTGCCTCTTGATTTCATCGTTCTCCAGAACAGAGCGCCGATAGATCGATCCATTGGGTAGCGGCGCTCCTGGGGTCAGATCAATTTGGTGCTTGACCTAACAGTGCAGAGGAACCCCCGTGGGTGAGGTGAATATATCCTCGTATTCCTCCACAACCTTGTCCATTTGTTATTGTCGTGCAAAGGAGCCCTGTCTAGAGTTCGTGGCCACAGTCTTCTTCTTTCCCTAGGGGCAGATCATCAGGAAAACGAATTTCCTGGTTTATTTCGCAGTAACCAAAGAGATAGCGGCAGGAGGTGGTACCTCTGGTATCCTGTACAACTTATTTCCCAAAGTAACAATAACAACACGAGGTCGAGACTCATACACAGCATGACGCTTCCACAAGTATGGTTGTCCTAATAATACATCAGAAACCTCAATAGGAGCAACGTCACATAATACCTCATCCGTGAAGGGCTTGATGCTATAGGAAAGGCGGCAGTGATGGCTGATGCGGAGATCTCGTCCTTGCTGAAGCCACCCGATAGTGTATGGATGTGGGTGAGTTGTGGTCAGCAAGCCCAACCACTTCATGGCGTCTTCTGAAATGAGGTTCTTTTGGCTCCCATTGTCGACAATGAACTATACCGGGGAGCCCTTTACCCACATCTGGGAGTGGAAGAGACATTCCTCCTCCTCTGGATCTTCCGGTTCCTCCTTCTAGATTTTCGTAGTGGCAAAAATGGTGTTGGGCTCCGCATCAATAATCTGTTTCCCTTTTTCATTCCCCTTGTCAAGTTATGATTCAGAGTCAGAGCATGCATCTGAATCAAAAGCCCTCATCTCGGCCACTAGCAACTGCTTGGCCCGAGACTCACTTGTGTTGTGAGTGGAGCTCTTATGGAACTCACACCACTTTCTCGTGTCCTTCTTTGGCTTTGCGGTGTTGTTCTTTGTTTATGGCTTTGACAGGTTGTCTTGAGCCGCCATGCCTTATCTCTTTCCTTTGTTCTGCGATTTGGGAGCACCTTTACCTTACTTTTGATTCACATATCCAAAGTCTCGCTTCTTCTATTTGAATTTCTGCTCAATCTTGGCAGCATACCGGTATGCCGTACCAAGCGAGGAGATGTCGAGGAACTCCATTTCCTCCTGAATGTATCTGTGCAAACAACTGCGATACTTTAGCACCAGATGTTTCTCTAAATCTTTGATACCCAACTTTGTGCGCAGGGTATGGAATAGATTCGTCAGCTCATGCACATCTTGATCCCTTTATTGTCGCAGCGTCGTCCATTGTATGTACTTTTCCTCATAGCTCCCCATGGGATAGTATTGTTCCTTGACGGCGTCTTGGAAAGAATTCCAAGTTGGTACGGCCAAGAACAGAGAGAGTTCTGTCTACTCCTTGTTCTCACAGTAGGTTTCCCACCAGTCCTTGACATGGGGGGTAGCTTTGAGGAGTGCAAAAATAATCTTCTCCCAGTTGGAAAAGTCATGAACCGAGAAATATCCTTCTAATAGATTCAACCATATATCTATGGCATCTGCATCTATTTGACCCTCAAATATGGGTATGTCAAAATTTACTTGTACCTTAAAAGGAGTCGCATCTCCAGAGTGGTTGCTGGATGCAGATGCGCCACCGGTGGGCAACCGTTGAAGGATCTGGGCAAAGTTATCCATCATCGCGTTCCTTTGTTTTTCGAAGGCCTCCTTGAGCAATATTTTGATAGGATCTCCTGCTCCCTCATATTTCTTTTCGTCCCCCATGGGCATCCGTCGGGGTTTGCGAGGCTAATCTTGTAAAGGTTCCACCAGATCGAGCCCTAACTCCTTATACCCCGACCTCGTTAGGGACATGCAAAGAAGGATCGAGAAAAAGCAGACCGCTCTGATACCACTGATCCGGATTTATGCAGGAACACAACAGAATAAACATATAACCATAGATACAAAGATGCAGCGGAAAAATCACTTCATGTCATTAATATCAAAGAACTGAAATTTTCTTACAGACAGAATGGAAATAAACTAGCTAGGGCGCTAGTAGCTATCTCTGAGAAGAGATGTGGTAGCTACAGGCCTCTGAACTAAGTTACAATGAGGCTTGAGGGCCTATTTATTATTTAGAAACAATGGAAAAGCCTAACCCTAGGAGATGAAGCGCCAAAACTATGGGCCCCGTTTGGGTAAATTGATGTTTCAACTTCCCGGGGACGTAACTTTGGCATACGATCTTCGTTTGATGTGAACCATACCTCGTTAGAAATATCTATCCGAGGACTACAAATTTTGAGTGAGCAACATCGGTCCATCGACCCATGTTGCTCCCATTTTTCCCAAAAAACGTCGTTTAGGGCCTCAAAATGGCTCTGGAAGTTCGGGACCCGAAAAACTGTTAAAAATAGTAAGTTGTGCCGAAACTAAAAAACTGAAAGAGACAATGGTGGGGCCCCAAGTGGAATAGGCAGGTGACCACCAATATCCACCTGGATCACCAGTGGTATGCCTTTGAGCATTTGTTTTTCTCCGTAAACTCATGATATTGAATGTTAGGTTACTAATATTCCACACATATGCTTCTTTATGCTAAGCCTTATCAGTTTATTGACAGAAAACATGCTTTCCATGCTCTGTTTTTCATAATATTTTCATGAAATTGTTTTATTCTTCTGATGAATGAATTCAGTTTAATGTTCATTCTAATTCCTTCTCATTTCACTCTATACACAATGGAAAATTAATCATGCGTCTTAGCTTACCTACCTGGCCTCACCCTTACCTCTGCAACTAAACCTTTGAAATCATATCAATACCCTAGACCTAGTCTCCTAAATGTCATTCATATCCAGCAAAACTCCAAACAAACAAAAACCTTAATCTATTGAGCATCATAACTAGCCTAAAACATTATATCCAGTCATCCCTTTGAATGCAAAGTGACATAGAGAGAGCCCTCTCTAGTCCGAGTAGGGCTAGCTACGTGGCCAAAAGTTGGTATGTGGTTACCTTTCTCTAATCCTATTTTCAGCCTTATGAAGTTAGGGAAAGTGATAACACATTGGAAAATGAATAAACACAAGGCATACTAGCTTGCTCATTCAAAAAGACAATTTCACTTCTATCTCGTGTTGATAATCAAAGCCAAGACATATATTTAAGTAAATGGTAGTCGGGTCGTATTCCGGATGGGACTCCTACACAAAACGATGTAAGGTCTAGTTGGGACCTTATATCGGGGAGATCCCCTGTATGTTGGCGGTATCCAACACTATCAGCACTTCCCTTATTCAAAAATGAAGCAAAGAGTGGCAATATTAATAAATAAATATTACAATCCTTAAACCGATAATATATTATGATTGATCATACATTAACAATAAGTAAAATTTAAATATAGTATTGTATAAAATGCTTCAATACTAAAATGAAATTCAACTAAGTAGTGTCAACTGTAATTTAATAATGGATGATTCTATATTAATCTGCAGGATAAATAAAACATGTGTAGAAAATATGGTTGTTTTCCTTATGAGGGTCGTGGTTGGTTCTTTCTCCAAGAATACTCTAAAAACACCTCAAAAAGAAGCCCCTGTGAAATTGCTTCAAAACCAAAAATCCTTCATACTTTGTTACATATGTGTTCGAGCAAATTAGACATGATCTCATTGCCTCAGGTTAAGGTTGAGTTGCCTCAAATAAGTCGAGCTACCTCAAAAATAATCTCACTACCTCAAGAATGATCTAGTTATTCCAAGACTCCCTTGTGATATCTTTTCGTAGGAGCACTGGATTTTCCTCAGAAAACTTTCAAGTATGTCACAAAGTGTAAAAAAACTTCTGAATAGCCCCAAGAGAACATAAATTCTACTTGGAAGACATCCATCCAGCTTCAAAAAGTCTCGATCTTCCTTAGGGATTTCATTATTATTTAGCCTCATAGAAAACTGACATGGCATTAGTGTGATTTATATTGAATTTTTCTTTATATCTCTTACCAAACTTCGCTCATTGTTAAATTTAAGAACCTAATCTGATATACTTCTTCCTGAATTACTTAGTAATTCAAACAGTAAGTACAAGGCTCTTTTAGCATAAACTTGCACGGGAATAACATATGAAATCAATCAAATAAAAATCTGCATGAGACACATAAATACCCAAGAAACCAAAAAGGGAAAACCTCCTTCTTCTTATTATTTATTATTTATTTTTGTATCATAAATTATTCACTTATATGGTGGTTTTTCCTTTCCAAAATTATCCCTACAAGGTGTTCAATGGTGTATCTTTCTTTGGTTATTGAAAATGGAAACAAGAAAATCTTAATTTAATATTCCCTTGAATTAAATTTGGAGAAAATTGAAATTCCACATCACAAGACAACTTTTACGAGTTAACTAAGTTAGTTTGACTTAGTTGGTTCGGTTAATTCGAGTTGAGGGCCTAACTTGAGCCATGTAGAGTGTTTCCTACTTTGTAGGAGCTCTAGTTGAGTTTATTTTGAGTTGTAATTAAGCAATTAAGTTAAACTGAGTTAAAGTCAATTAAAATAGTTCCAACTGTTGGAGGAACTAATGGGAGGTAAAGTAGTGGGGTGTGTACTCTGTGATCAACCAGTTAATTGATAAATCAGCCATAAATAACTCACACATGCATGATATATGAGTTACCCAGTTGAGATTGGATTTCAAGGGCAGTGTAATATCAGTTGTATACTTATCCAGGTTGTACAGATGGTGCATGCAGTCAAAGGAAGATCCCAAAGGAACTGCGCAATCCATTGGAGAAAATTTCCTATTAAATAGGGGCTTAATTCCCCATTGAACAACACGAAGAAGTAGGATCTTGGAAGGATAATAAATTGGCTAAGTGTTAGCCATAGCTAGTTAGGAAATCGTTTGATAGATAGATATAATGCAGAGGTTTCTCGAACTTGAGAAAATAATTGTAATCTTCTCATATTTTTCTAACTAATTCAATATAAAGATAGAAGGGGTTTTTAGTTGTGGCTTTCACTAGGAAATCATTGTGTAATGTGTTGATTAAATTCTTTCTCTTGTATGCTTTGTGATTTCCCAATCGTTTAATTGTTTCCACTGATGAGTAGAGTAGATTCAAGTATATTTTTTTAGTAAATTACAATTAACAATTTGAATCTACAAGGAATTTCTACATGGTATCAGAACTAGAATCAAAATGGAGAAGATAATTCGAAGTTTGTGTGGGAGATTTTAATTTTAAGATCAATGTTGCGGGATTTCTCCAGGACTGAGAAGATTACTTCCACCAAAATCAGGCTCGAGTATGCTCTGGAATGAATCACAAATTTTGTGGCATGGAAGATCCTCATGGTGGAAGTATTAGATGACAATGGGATACTAGATTATATCAAGACATAGGTAGTAAATCCCCCAGAATTTGATGCCCAGGATCTTACTCAGCGGAAGAAGGATGTGGCTAAAGCGAAGAGGATCATATTGGAGGCATTTCGAGATCAAATTGTCTCGAATCTCCACGATAAAGAAACTCCATTCACGATGTGGAAAAAACTGACAGACTTGTTTTAGAAAAAAAATGACCATACGAAGCTGGCATTGAAGAACAAGCTTCGTAGCATCAAAATGCAGAAGAATAACACAATTCCGCAGTATCTGAGCAAGTTTACATAGTGTCATGATGAACTTGGCAGGGTGGGTATTACTGTTCCAGAAGAATATTTGGTAGCTCTAGCTCTGTTGGGTCTTCCAAAGAGATAGCACAATCATCAAGATTCCATTAATGGTAGAGATAAATTACCAATTTGGGAGCGGTTATGGTACGATCTAGTGCAGGAAGAAATAAGGCAAGACAACTGAGAAGGGACCTCGTCCAAAGAAGTTGAATATGACCTTGCATTAGTCAACAAAGGAAAGAAATCCAAGGGCAATAAGTCCCAAGGCGAGGAGGGAAAGAAGAAATACTTTTCCAAAATCAAGTGCTTTCACTATCATGAATTTAGGCACTATGCCATGAAATGTCCACAGGAGAAGGAAATAAAGAAGGAGCATGTAGTAGCAGCAACAAGTGAAGCTCTAGCTTCACAATTTGAGCTTGATTTTACTCTAATTGCATGCATAGAAAACATGGTAATGGGAAGAATGTGGTATCTCGACAGTGGTGCCTCAATCAATATGATGGGGAACAAAGATCTATTCAATGACTTGGAGGAGAAAGACCTCAAGACGAACATTGATTTTGGATATGATGGGATGTATAGTGCGACCATTATCGATACAGTTAATTTTTAGAGGGAGTTTGTCTCCCCTCTCAAGCTCAAGGATGTGATTTTTGTATCGGTTCTAAAAAATAATTGGGTTTCCATCACGGTATTGGAAGAACGTGGCTACAATATGATATTTAGCAAAGGGAAGGTTTTCCTTAGAAAACTCGACTTCTCCTGTGCAAATGAAACCTTATGGAAAATTCGCACTTTCTCCAACAACTCGTCCTCCCTAAAAAAAATCACACTAGCTAGAGAAAATTTTCCTCTGTAAATAAATTGATCTCCCTCTATCATTGAGAATTTGTAAATAACTATGAAGAATCCCTCTCCAGCAAAACGATCTCAATCAATGTTGATCTTTACTCCTGGTGTCTCCCATGGTATCATTGCGCCCTTGTTGTCACTACAAATATTATTTTCCAAATGATCTCCAAATTTCCCATCAATCTCCTCTTATAATATCTCATTGATGAAAAAAAAACCACGATCTAACTCCAATTTATGGCTAAGATCATATTGACTTCCTCAAATCACTTTTCTAGAAATCACTAGAGCAAAATCAATTTGTCTCAATCAATCCTGATTAATTAACCCATTTCCCTAAGTTAGACTTACTAGTCGATTAAATATAATTAATACATTTCACTAATCCACCTATGATCCTAGCCTCATAGACACCATATGAGACTATAACACATGTCTAAGCTACAAAAACTAACATGTCGAGGGATCTGGAAACTTTATCCATCATCTCGTTCCTTTATTGCTCAAGGGATTCTTCAAGCAATAGTTTAATATGATTTACTTCTCCCTCATATTTCTTTTCTTCTGCTATGGGAGTCCATCAAGGTTGGTGAGAATGATCTTGCAGGGGCTCAAGCAATTCAAGTCCCAATTCCCTATACCCTTACCTCATTAGGGACACGCATGGAAAAACAGAGAAAGAGTAAATCGCTCTAATACCACTAATATGAGTTTATGTAGGGAACAAAATGAAGTACATATTACTAACAAAAAACAAGATACAACAAAACTTGACTTCAATTAAATAATGGAAAATTTTAAAAATTGTATACAAGTAAAATGAAGGAAAACTAGCTTGAACTATGGTAGCTTATCTCTTAGAAGAGACGTGTCGGATATGCACCTTCCTAAACTATATTACACTGAGCGTTTGAATCATTTTTATAATAAATAATCTGTAAGAAAACTATAAACATCCAAAAACCTAACCCTAGGAAATGAAGCGCCAAAGACTTATGGGCTGCAATGGGGAAAGTTGGAATGTCAACTTCCCGAGGTTGTAACTTTGGCATATGATTATCGTTTCGTGTGCATGATATCTCATTGGAAAGGTATCTATGAGGAGTACAATTTCCAACTACCAACATTTTGGCATGTTTCCCAAAAAAATTATTTAGGACCTCAAAACAGCTCTAGAATTTTGAGATCTGAAAACTGCCAAAAATAGAAAGTTTCCAATATAGGAAATTGTGCTACAAAATAGTAAATGTGTTGTGAACGAGGTGGAATAGGTGGGTGTCCATCGATATCCACTTGGATCAATAATTTACCTTATGTGTTGAAGTCACATGAACCATTTAAGGATTTCCCTATAAGAATCACCTAGAACCTTTGAAAATATTAAACACCTTAAGGGGAATGGTCATTTAAGAATCGACATCCAAGTGATACAATATGGAATCTATGTTATCCAAAATCCTAGAAACCCTTGATGTCTAAGCTAAATAAAGCGCTCGTAGGAGATATTATGGATCCTTAGGTGGAGGTATAAATGACTTGAATTGATGAGTTATTACAATTTATGAATGCCCTTATACTTTCCATTGTCAACAAAGAAACTCTCACTAGTGTTAAAACCTATTTACAAAATTCATAACAAAATTTTGAATTTGTCAAACTTGAATCATAACTTCAATAAGATGAACTCCAACAGAATAATCACTATTTTGAACCATTGCTTCAAAACAATTCTATTTTTATCTTGAGAATGATATGTATGAGCAACTAGAACATGATAATATGAGTGACACCACTTCAAAATCAATTTCAAATGAAGATGAATAATTTATGATTGAAATTTCCAAGATCATCATTATACCTTAGGAATAAGTCATCAACAACAAGCATTGAATCAATCCTTGATATGAAAAGGAAGTGACCTTTCATATTCCAAACTATACCAAACCAATATAGCCCAGAGCACTTGATTCCTTTGAGGAAAACATTTTCACTTGTGTCACTTCCACATCAAATTCGTAAATTAGAACATTGTCATCAAGTTGGCCACTTTAAAGATAATTTTTTTTATCTTCATCCTTGTGACAAGTTTGGAAAGCATAATCATCATTCAGACAAATTTTCCAATCACAAGAACCCTATAAGAGTAAAGATTCGTATTGGATGGATTGATTCTTATAAATGATCATAAACAACTAAGAAGACATATACTATAACATTCATTCTCGAGTATTGATGCATCTTGTAGTGTAAATAGTTTTTTCTTCTCACATTATATATAACAGGGAGAGAAAATTATTGATTGACAATCGAGCTTCAAGTTCCAAACACCTATCAATCAAGAAAAAAAAGTGATCTTGAGCCATTGTCAGAGCTAGATCCAATAGCCAAAGCCTTGATCCAACATTAGCCAAATCTAGAGTCATAACTATAGCCATAACCATGTTCCATAAGGATATTTTGGTTTATGGTCCTCCTTAAACCACCATTGGGTAGAAGACTTATAACCTTTGTTAATAAATCGTTTCTAGGAACTTGGACATCAATGGTTTATAGGATTTTTCTTTAGGGATAATATAGAGTCCACATTGTAGAAAGTTTCCAATATAGGAAATTGTGCTACAAAATAGTAAATGTGTTGTGAACGAGGTGGAATAGGTGGGTGTCCATCGATATCCACTTGGATCAATAATTTACCTTATGTGTTGAAGTCACATGAACCATTTAAGGATTTCCCTATAAGAATCACCTAGAACCTTTGAAAATATTAAACACCTTTAGGGGAATGGTCATTTAAGAATCGACATCCAAGTGATATAATATGGAATCTATGTTATCCAAAATCCTAGAAACCCTTGATGTCTAAGCTAAATAAAGCACCCGTAGGAGATATTATGGATCCTTAGGAGGAGGTATAAATGACTTGAATTGATGAGTTATTACAATTTATGAATGCCCTTATACGTGGTCATCCTTAAACTATCCTTAATCTCTCCTACTAGTGTTTTCTTTAGCTTGCAACCACACCCCTCAAAAAACCAAACTCAGCAAATAAAGAGTGTTAGTTCCACCGAAAATGTACCCACTTTCAATGAAATATTAATTTCAAAAAGTATAATCAAACTTTAAAAAAGACTCTTTGCAACTTACAATTACTCTGGAATAAAATTGATCTTTAGAATTGGATGTGTCGATTCTTAAGTTGATTGGTGCTCCAACTCATACTAATATGGTATATGGCTATATTTTAAAAACGAAATAATGTTTCATTTTCTCCCTTCTCAAATATGACATTAAATAATGTCAATTGTGACCCTTTTTGCCAAAATATTAGATATTTATTCACGAACACAATTTTCTTTTATGGAATATTGGAGGGTTTTGATTTGCACACATCCAAATACTAGCCACAAAATTTTTGTATTTACAAATCTCAACTCACACTAGTTGGAAATAAAACTCTTAACAACTTTTCTCTTTATTTTTCATTCAATATTGAGGGTCACAATACATATGATTCCTCAATAAAATTCCCAATATCACTGTAATAAGTAGCAACAACTAGAAAAAATACCATTAACTAACGTATTTGATGAATTGGGATCAAGAAGGTTTCCCTTATCTAATGTTGAAAAGTCAAACCCTATCACAAGCACTCTAAGTATTCAAAGGCGCAATAAATGTAGTTGAATCAAGACCTGTTGAGATTCAACAAAATGATGAGCTTAGTGAAAGAGTCACCTTCACTAAGTGGGCCCGCAGGCTATTTTTAGCGCAAGTCTATTTTTAGACATGATGATCATATTTCAGAAGTTGCAGGATGCTATTTGTGGATGGTTGATCAAGTTGGAAAAATAGATGAAATTCTATTTTTAGAATATTGGGCAAAGTCTATTTATAGATCGCTATTCTAAAAATAGATGCATGTCGATTATTGTTAGCTCTTAATAATAATCGACTTCTATTAAACAACTTATTCTCTTGGAGCACTTACCAAATAAGTATTGTGATGTGGCACATTAGCTTTACGTAAGGAATTAATAATCTTTGCAAAGGTTTACCGGAGCTAATGCATGGAGGACTTCAGTTAGAACTCATGTGACAGAGTTTGGTGGAGTTGGAGAAGTAGTTGGTGGAGTTGTATTTAGTTTAACTCAGTTAGACTCAGTTGAGCTAGTTGTATCTAGTCTAACTGATTGATACACTAGTGAGAGTGGAGTGAATTAATTAGTTAATTAATTCACAAATAATAACTTATTAATCAACTGAAGAATACATCAGTTAACTACAGTGCATGGCAGTTTCAGTGGAGACCAGTGGAGAGATAGGTGAAAGGGCAAGATAGACTATATGTTGTGACTATAGTGATGCATTGATTGCATCACACACACATTGGAGTTTCCAATGAGGATTGCACAGTCAATCCAAGAGTAATTCGAATTCATTCAGAGCTATTCTTCAGCAAGGATTGCATAGTGGAGGCAGGCTAGCAGGAGGCAAAGATCGGTGCATGGATTTCCAAGATTGGTCCTGATTAGTGTATGACGATTGTACTGTACTGAGAGCTTGTGATAAGCTTTGTATGTCTGTATGAGATTGTCATATGATCTCCATGTTACATAATATATAGTTGGGGTTTTCAGCTTCAGGCTTTCCTGGTTAAAAATTGTGTTATGTGCGATTGATTATTTTTGTTTATGCTTCACATGTGTGTGCAATTAAATTTTCTGCAAAAGATTAACAAGTGGAATAGATTCAGTATCTTGCATAAAGTTAAATAGTGTGAGATCAGGTGGATCTTGAACATATGCATGCTTAGTGCATATAATTTCTACAAGACCATCTATTCATACCATGAAACGAGTCTTTTTTCTTCCTATATGCATTGGAAGAAGTAGAAAACTACATTGTTGTATTGGCATCAATGCAGAAAGTTCAATGCTTCCATTCTCTAACATAGGAATTTTTTTTGTGTAGCAAATATATACATGGAATTTTGCAATATATTTACTTGCACATGTGTTGACATAGATCTGTTGGGTGAAGAACAAAACAAAAAGAACAATAAGGGCATGTGTAACAACAACTCATTATCACAAGGTTTTTTGGTAAAAACATGTGTGTTGTACGGGCATGTTCTAGAGGAAAGTCTAACACAAATTCAAGAAATTTATATGGATAGAGCACAAGGCTCGTTGTTTTGCATCATAATGATAAACTTTAGTGATGACTAATGTGACCTCTTCACGAGAATCGAATTCATGATGGCCTTAAGCACTTAGTCACTTGAGTTGGCCCCCATCTTCATTGTCAACACCACCAGCATTTGTGGCCACTTGGTGGATATTAATCAAATTTTATCAACTCATATTCTCCACATGATAGGTCCAATAGTAGTAATAATCATAATACTAATAGCTTGTGTCTCATGGATAATTAGAGGGATTATTTACATAGTGTGGGTGTGTCCTCTATTTTGGGTGTGGATAGAGATATATCTAATCATCTAGTACAACTCTTTAGGGAATTTTTGTCTACTCTTAACCTTTGAAACCACTGAGAAATATGGATATTGGTTAATGGTGAATACTTCCTAGCCCAAGAAAAATCTTGAAGGATTGAGATCGATGAATCACAAACGAACCAAGATTGGTAATAGGGTTATTGAGCAAAGATGTAAGAAAATGAGTCAAAAATGGGAGGAAAGGAAAGGATTCATATGGAGAGCCAATTGTGAATAGTGTAAGCAAAGAAAGGAAATAATTGTGTGTAAGACAAATTCACCTAGCAAAGTATAAATTCATTCAAGAAAGGAATAATTCACCGAGCTTGTATGGAAGATCACAAGATCACAAAACTCATGTCTCTTGGACCATAAAACCGCGATTCTTATACCATTGTTGGACAAACAAAAATGGAGAGAGTAAGATAAATGTGTGATACATTTATCATTAGTATGATATACACAAATAAATTTTATGCAATTGGATTCATCTTCTAAGGTCTCTTGGACTCTCAAGAACTATTCACATTCATATGTGACTCTTTGTACTCTTCCTCAAGAGAATAATACAATACACCATAATCCATAAGGATTAGGTTTCCAACACTATTTTTCTATGTTTTACCATGAGAGGGAAACCTCAACCTTTATTACATGTGGAAAATCCTAATACAAGAGGTATTTCATAGATTATTAAGTTCAAGGCAAGTGCTATGGTGGATAACTTATGAAAGGAGAAAGGGAAACTTCATGTATTGAACCTCGAAGGTGTGTAATACGATATATAGGTATTTAATCTTGTCCATGTAGCTTTCAAGAGCTAGGAATCTTCAGCACATAAACCGTTAAGAGTGAGAGATTTTAGCTTTAAGTTACCATTTATGCCACAATATTTCTTACCAAAAATTCCTTTTCCTTTTTCTTTCTTTATTTAATTTCATTATTTCAATTATCAAATCTATTTTTCTTTAGATATGATTTGTTAAGCATGGGACTATAAGCATTGGCCTCATATGAGGGTGGCATAGTTCAAGATTTATCATTATTGGATTTTAACTTTATTTTCATTTCCTCTTCACCTCTAGCCTTTTTATTTTTATTTAACTTCAAATTTCTTATCAGTACCTTGTTTAATGGAATATGATAAATCAAACATAAGCGGGCATAACCTTTTATGAATTACATGGAAATGAATGGGGAAGTTGTAAAGTGTTATGAATGACAAGGATATGGAGCATGCTACAACAACCTAATAATTAGTAGTGCAACCTAAGGAAGACTTGGTGACACTTCTAAAGTACAATTTTGTCATAAACTCCACATAAGGATACATAATCTCTCCCAATAGTGCTTTTTTTAGCTTGGAGTTGTAGGATCTAGAACTTACTAGCTATAAATTTCCTTCATCTTGTCATGTGAACTTCCTCGAAGCTCCTCTTACAAAGAAATGCATTAATGTTAGACCATCGAGATAGTTCCCTCCCCCCCTCCCTTGATTATGGTAAGGGCACCAATCACCACATCTTAAAATAGCTTTATTCCTTCACGCATGAATTTGTGTGGACAACATGTCGAGTGAGTAATTCTTCCTCTCTTGTCAGTCGAGCCATTCTTTATCACCCTACTTAATTAGGGTGAGCCCCCATAGTATGATGAGGGAAATGGAAAAACTATTAATGTCATGAATTATTATAAGATCACATTTAGTGTTTATCACATTCACAACTAGTTAATAAGCTATAACACAATATTTAAGTATTAAACCTATAGTTAATAATGTAGCTCAGCAACTGAAATGAAGCAAAATGAACAAAATTACCATGAGCATGTAAAATGAAAGCATAGTGTACCATCTACAAGTTCATGTGTTTTATGAGGTGTAAGGAAAATGAGGTATATACCATGGTCAAGTATCTAATAAAAATTAGTAATGTGAGGCAATACCGTCATATATTTGAAGGAAAACTAGAATGAAAAGTATGAGTTGGAGAATATGAGAAAGAAAGCTCTTCTAATGAACAACACCACACCTCATGCCAGGGTGGATCTAGAAATAGTTATCCTTAAGGGGGGAGCATACTACTTTTGAAACTTTCATTGGGAAGGATTTTAATTTTCCACTTGGAAAAAGTTTATTGTTACCTCAACAATCGCATATCACTTTAACTTTAAACATTTTCTTGACCAGTTTGTTCAAAAATTTGTTACATTGCATTACTGGTGAATTTTAAAAATTTTCATTGCTAAAAAAAAATCATTTCTAAATAATACAAAGTTAAATGGTACATCGATTATCAACACAAATTCTAACTTTAAGAAGCAAATATATCAAAGTTATTTTGAACTTTTGCTCTATAATATGATCGATGAGCAATTAAAATTTTCCAAAAAAAACTAAAAGCACAAAGTGACCTCTAATAAAGAAAGACAAATCTTAATAAAAAAGTAAACTTTCTCCTTTGATGAAAATTCAAAAGTTTAAAAAATTTTAATTTTTTTTAACTTTCGCGCGCGTTGGCTCTAGTCCTCCGCTCTGCCTCCCACTGCGCCCTCTGATCGCGCCTGGGCTGCTGGCAGCCCCAGCGCGCCCCAAATTCGTCCTGCTCGGCCTGCTCTGGGACAGATCTAACCATGGATGACCGCAGGACTCCTGATCCCCCTCCGCCTCCGTAGGTTTCTGCATTTAGGGAAATGATTGCTAATGCTCCCAAACGCCCTCCATCTTTGTCTCAGCAGAAATTTGTGAAAAAAATGGACTCAATCCCCACAGTGGCTCTTCCCGAAGGAGACACCTGCAAATCGGCGCCGAGAAGGCCAGCGGCTCTCCGGCCCTCTCCCCCAAATCATGGAGGACCGGACTCAAAGGAACTCGGGCTTTCGATCAAGGAGGAGTCACAAGCGCCTTCGTAGGAGGCTTCTTCGTGTTCGTATTTGAGAGCGCAGAGGACAAGGATTAATTCTCTTACTTCAGAAACGGACCATATTTCATGGGCCCTCAGGGCCTTTACCTAAACAAATGGTCTCCTGACTTCGACCCTTCCCAGGATGTTCCCTCGGCTGTCCCGGTTTGGGTTAGACTCCCTCACTTGCCTCTCCACTGTTGGAATCCAAAATCTCTCCAGACAATAGGAAATGCATTGGAAAAATACATAGATCAGGCAGCAAGAAAGGATCAGTACTCATGCGCCCGCATCTGCGTAGAAGTAGATCTCGAAGAAGGATTACCGGAAGCTATCAAGCTCACTATTGCTGGGTGGACGCATGTCCAAGAGCTGGACTATGAACAACTGCCATTTAAATGTAGGCATTGTCACGGGCACGGTCACTTTGCAAAGCACTGTAAGAAGAAGGCTGAGGAATAGGCAGATAAACAAAACGGGGAACAATGGACCCTAGTCCAGAAAAACACTAGCTCAAAAAAAGGCACAGGTAAAGGAAATATGACAAGAGGTCAACCAAGCTCCAAAAGCAACCAAGAAGCGGAAGCACCACCAAATGCACCAGAAAGAGAGCAGGACATACAAGCCAACCTAAATCAGGAGAATGAGGAACAGCCGGCCCCTTCTCCTCCAAATAAAGAGAGAGAGGAAACAACTCAGTTGGAGGAAAATCAAGGCTCCCCCACTAATCCTTCCTACGCAGAAATAGCAAGGAAAAAACCTGTGGTTAGTTCTAGTTCTTCCGAGGATGAATTCTACGAGCGCCCTTCCAAAAAAGCGGGAAGGAAATCTCGTAAAGAGAAGAGGGAAGAAGAGGCAGAAAGACTCAAGATTCAAGGAAGTCAATCCACAATAGAAATGTCTATTGGGCGAAATATCAGACCAAGGCCTTCCAAGGGAGGCCCCAACCCCCCTCTTTGTAAATAATGAAACTCGTCTCTTGGAATTGCAGAGGTCTGGGGAACCCCTCTAAAATAGAAGCAGTCAGGGACCTGTTGAAAGCAGACCCCTCAGACATTCTTATGCTCCAAGAGACCAAAATAGAAGGGCAGGCCCTTCTAGAGTTAGGCAGAACAAAGTGGAACAAAAAAGCAGGAAAAGCAGTCAGCTCAAGGGGAACCTCTGGAGGGCTGGCAACACTTTGGATGGACGACCTCTTTCAGTTGCTAATGTCCCATGAAACCCAACACTGGATATACACGGAGCTGAAGCATAAGGCAAGTAAGTTGTCCATCTCTCTCTTCAATCTCTATGTTCCGGTCACTTATTCTGAAAAACGAGAATGATGGGATACACTTGTGGCCTTTCTTGAGCAGACCAATCCCAGCAACATCATTCTTGTCGGGGATCTGAACATTGTTCTGAAAGCAAAAGAAAAGAGGGGGGGAAACAGCTCCAGAGACCCTATGTTGGCCAAGGTTGAGGAGATCACCCAGCTCTGGGACCTTCTTGATTTCAGGCCCATTCGTGGCATTTACACATGGTCAAATAATCGGGTTGGTACGGAGCACATTTCTGCTCGATTAGACCGTTTCTTGGTGCAAAGTTCCATTATGATGAACAAGAAAATATCCACCAAAATTTTGCCCAAGCTCTCCTCAGACCGTAAACCCATCCAGCTCCATTTGGAAGATGAAGAAGACTTGGGTCCGCTTCCTTTTCGATTCAACCCACTCTGGATCGAGAGAGATGGATTCATGGAGACTGTCAAGGCAGCATGGGCCAAACCAATCTCGGGATCCTCCAGCTACGTTTGGGAGCAAAAATTGAAAGCTACAAAGCAAGCTCTGAAGGACTGGATAAAAACACCGGATACCAACCCCATCAATCAGAGAATGGAGGCTGTGCAGTCTTTGTCGGACCTGCAAACAGATATGGAAAACAGAGATAACACATCAGAGTTGCTCAAGGAGGAAGTAAAAGCACAAAGAGCAACGTATCAATCTTTTCGTAAGGAAGAAGAATACTGGAGGCTTAAATCCAGAAGCCTTTGGTTGAAGGCCGGGGACCGGAACACTCCCTTCTTCCACCGGCAATATAGAGCTAGACTGTCAAAGAACTACATAGCAGAAATCAAAACAGCTGAGGGTCAAGTATGTAAAGGATTCAATCAAGTTAAAGCCGCTGCTGAAAACCATTACAGGAACTTGTACAGAGAAGAAACTCAAAGCAATGATTAGGAGGCGGATGATTTTCTCTCCAGTGTTCCCTCCCTTATCAGTCCTGAAGACAACTTAAACCTCTGTAGACCCATTACTGAGGAGGAAATCATAAAAGTTATTTGGTCCATGGAATCAGATAAGGCCCCTGGGCCGAATGGGTTCACAATTCACTTCTTCAAATCCTGCTGGCACATTATCAAGGCAGATCTGCTTAAAATGACAAGAGGATTCATGCAGAAAGCCAAGATTGGTGGAGGAACCAAGTCCACTTACCTGGCTTTAATTCCTAAGGACACCAATCCTGACTCCTTTGCTAGATTTAGACCCATCTCGTTGTGCAATGCTTCTTATAAAATCCTGGCAAAACTTCTGGCAAGTCGGATCAAGCCATTGTTAAAAAAACTGATCTCCAGCTATCAAGGTGGCTTTGTGGAGGGTAGGCATATTCTGGACAACGTGATCCAAGTTCGGGAGACAATACACTCAAGTAAGCAACGAAAGGAGAAAGGTATGTTGATTAAACTAGATATGGAAAACGCCTTTGATAGAGTTAATCATAATTTCCTATCTAAGGTCCTGCTCTCCTTTGGTTTTTCGATACATTTTGTCCATTTAATAAAAGCCTGCATTGATAGTCCTTGGATTGCTCCGTTAGTTAATGGCAGACCTGCTAACTTCTTCCAAGCTCAGAGAGGTATCAGGCAGGGTTGCCCACTCTCCCCCTTCCTGTATATCATAATGGCAGATTCCCTCAGTCGTAAGCTTACTGCTAAAAGAATAGCAGGTCATATTCCGGGCCTCAAACCTTCTAATGGAGCTGAACCATTGAACCATGCTCTCTTTGCCGACGATTCTCTTCTACTCGGAGGAGCCTCCATCAGAATAGCCAGAGCATTCGACTCAGTCCTCAGAAAGTACTGCAGAGTTTCAGGTGCCTTGGTTAACGAGAGTAAGAGCGAAATATATTGCTGGAACATAGACCAGAATGAACTCTCTGCAATCTCTGCTCTTCTTGGGTTTAAAGGTCAGGCAAACTGGGACAGGTTTAAATATCTTGGTCTTCCCATAACTTATGGAGTTAACAAAAGATCGTTATGGAGTGACATAATCTCAAAAATTAAATCCAAAATTGTTGCGTGGGGAGGCAACTAGCTAACTAAGGGAGGTAAAGTAATCTTAATCAAAACTGTGCTGTCTGCACTCCCAATCTTCCAGGCGGCTTTCCTCCTTGCACCAAGAAATGTGATGGAGCAGATCTCCAAGTTGCTCAGAGATTTTCTTTGGCAGGGAGGGAAAGGCAATGAGAGAAAAATGCATCTGGTTAACTGGGATGTGGTCAAAAAGCCATTGTTTGAAGGCGGCCTGCAAATTAGAGATCCCACGCTTGTCAATCTTGCTTTGGGAGGAAATATTTTGTGGAAGTTGTTCAACGAGCCCTCTCATCCAATCAGTGTTACCTTGCGCTCAAAGTATGGTCCCAATAACGCGCTCTCCAACCTACAGACAGCAAGTGCACCCAATAGCACGCAGGTCTGGAAATTATGTTGTAAAAGCAGCAACTTTTTCAAAAAATTAATCTACAGGATTCCAGGGAACGGCAAGCGTACGCATTTATGGCTTGACAGTATAATGGGAAGTGATCCTCTTGCTCAGAACGATGACATTGCAGACCTCAGGAATTGGCTGGAGCGTGCAGGTGTAAACAGACTGTATGACATCTCGACCTAGGACCAGCGTGGAGACTGGAATGGATGGGATTTCCATAGAGTGCCAGCACGGTTTTCTCATCAACAAGCACTGCTAGTCGAACTGTTGGATGATGCTGCACCTGTTTGCAGAACCAAAAAAGATAGTTGGGGCTGGGGACAGTCTGGAGTTTATACCACAGCAGCTGGGTATAATGCTTTACAGGTCATTAGAAATAGTAGTCAAACTAAGGAGTTTTGGAAGAATGTGTGGGATCCGCTTTCCCTTCCAAAAGTAAACTTCTTCTTCTGGACCTTGGTCCATAACAAGCAGCTTACGGGAGATAATCTGGAAAAAAGGAAAATAGTTGGGCCTCACAGATGTGCGTTATGCTGTAATAACTTCGAAACAACCCAACATCTTTTCATGGAGTGCAGATTTGCTGAAGAGGTTTGGGTTCTCACTCTACAGGACTTGCAGATTCCAGCCCCCTTGCAGAACTCAGTAGCAGACCTCTTTGCCTCTTGGAGTCAATACTATCCCCATCGAATCCCTTCCAAATCTTTCTGGCGTAGAATCTGGATAGCACTCTCCAAATATGTATGCTGGCAGATC
This sequence comes from Pinus albicaulis, assembly GCA_034641835.2. Classification (NCBI taxonomy): domain Eukaryota; kingdom Viridiplantae; phylum Streptophyta; class Pinopsida; order Pinales; family Pinaceae; genus Pinus; species Pinus albicaulis. Next base: position 946,369,475 of record CM076582.1, read on the forward strand.
TGGTTGGCCCGCAATCAGAGGATTTTTAAAGAGCTGCTATATACCCCTCTGCAGGTTGCTGCAAAAGCTAAGTCCTTCCTCCTAGAAGCGGCCCAATTTTAGTATTTTAAAGAAGATCATTTGCTACTGCCCGAAGAAAAGCGCTGGCTTGGTATGCTTGCGACCCATCCTCGTAAGTACCTTCAACCCCCACAAGGTGACAATCCTGAATGGCGCATAAGAGATGAGGATGATTTTTTTCAAAATTGGTGGAGGTCCCAAAACATTTCCACTATCTTTTTCGACGGGGCGTCCAAGGGGAACCCCGGTGCTGCTGGTGCGGGTGGAGTTATTTACTCTCCCGGTGGGTCTTCCAAAGATTGGTTCTGTTGGGGACTTGGCAAGAAATCCAACAATCACGCAAAGATCCTTGGGCTCCTAAAAGCTTGTCTTATTGCAAGAGATAAGGGAATCAAAGTGCTCCAAGTCTTCGGTGATTCAGAACTGATAATAAAAAATATAAACACGGAGACTCCGTTCAGCAATGCCAGCCTCAACAAAACTTTGGACAGATTGAAGAGAGTCCTTCGAGACTTTGACAAGTGTAAACTTCATCACATTTTGAGAAATTCAAACAACGAAGCAGATGAGATGGCAAACAAAGGCAGCTCGCTCATGAAAGGGCAGATCATTGTAAACAATATAAGCACTGTCCAAATGCCTTGAAAGTACTTATTGACTTTTAGATGCAGTAGATAGATCTCTGCTTTGTAAAAGGGGCTGCCTCGGCAAAGACCCATAATCTTTCTAATATAATAAAATCATATCCGTTACAGTTAAAAAAAAAAAAAAAAAAAAAAAAAAAAAGTTTAAGAATGAAGAATGAAATTTTTTAGAATAAAAAATTAATTGATAAAAATTGAGGTTTTCATTGACAATGAAGTTAGGGAAAAACTACCTTTCATAAAATTTCAACTAAATTAAAAAAATAAATAATTGTAAGTTAAAAAAAAATTAATGTTGAAAGTGGTATTCAAAAGTGTGAAAGAAAATTTATGGTGTGTGGAAAGCTTGAGAGCAACCAAAGTCATTTCCCTTTTGAGAGATATCAACTTTATCCCTTTCAATCCTCTTTCCTCTTTTAAACACATGGATGCCATACTTAAGTCCTTGGCATGGAATTTAATTTATTTATTTTTTCTTTTATTATATTTATATATTATTTGGGTTAGCTAGCGAATATGTATTTAGTTAGGAAGGTTATATATATATATATATATATATATATATATATATATATATATATATATATATATATATATATATATAACCTTCCTAATTTAGTTTTTTTATTAAATTCTATTGAAATGATTGTGTAAGGTTATTATATTTTCCCTAATAATTGTATGGTTATTGTAAGATGATTATGTGATAATGAATTAAGTTACTATTAAAAGTTCAACTTTTTTTTTCTCTATTTATTTGTCTATAGCTTAATTTTCTCACTGTTGGTGCTCAAATTCTAAATCAATATTTAATTAATCATCACTCCCATTTTATCCCCTTGATGTGTGAGTGACCTCACTCACCATGACATGAGTCCATTTCTTAAAATTGGTCTTTACGCCATGGAATGGTCTTTCAAATTATTGCGGGTGATTGCAGTAGGAATAAAAAGTTCTGAATATTTCTTTGAGGCTCTATTTGAATTTTGGCATCCATAAGGCTTATAGCTTTCATTGTTCATTCATCTCTCTAACCTCTAGTGGTAGACATGAGTCTATGTTAACTATTAAAGGATTAGCGGAGGTACTTTTCTTTCGATAACCCATAACAAGAATAACTTGTGAACATTCCCTAATGGGTATGGGCTTTGATAAGGTATTCATATTCTCTATTTTATTTTCAGTCTAGTTTGTATCAAATCTTTCATTCCCATAGCATGCATATGAATTTGTTTCAACATTTATTGATATACTCCTTAAAATTTGTGCATTAATCCTAGAATTTATTCGAGTATCATTATATTTCATTGTATGTACTATCTAGGATTTATAACATCATCTTTTTATGTTCAATTATGCTCATGTTCATGAATCTTTTGATACACATTTATTTGTTCCGCAATTTAAAATAAATTCCAGTTAATCAATATTTAAGCAATATCCACTATATGTAGCAAATTAGTAATATCAAATCCTACATGGATTTGGATTGATGGTGAATGGGTGCACTATTAAGGCACTCCTTATCATAGGTCATCGATTCAAATCCCCTGTGTGGTAGCCTACAAAAAAAAAACTAGTAATATCAAAATAAACAATGGTTAAATTCAAATAATTGACATGAGGTATTAACAATAATTAACATGAGACATCAATATACATTTAATGTTGAAAAATGCAACATGAAATTCTCAATTTGGTTTTTCCTTGAGTAAATGGAGAAAATTTGAAATTCCACATCAATAGACAGCTTGGAGGAGTTAACTGAGGTGACATGTTTCTTGTCACTTAGTTAGCTCAATTAAATCGAGTTAAGGGTATGAAGTTCAATTGCATGTAGTGATTCCTAAATTTTAGGAGCCTAGGTTGAGTTTATTTAAGTTGTAATCAGTTAAACAAGTTCTAATTGTTAATAGAACTAGTTGGTGGTCAGTTAAGTAGTGGGACAACATACTAACTCAAAGATCATCTAGTTAATTGATCAATCAACTAATAATTAGCTCATGCATGCAAAGAATTTGAATTTCCCAGTTATGGTGGAGTTTCCAAGGCAGTTAACCAGCAATTTTAAACTAGTTGAGTGTACAAGTGTTGCATAAGGTCAGGTGGACCATCCTTGGGAATTGCACAATCAATTTGAGGAATTTCCTAATTAATAAGGGCTCAATTCCTCAAGGAACAACACGAGGAAATAAGAGCTCAAGCAGAGGAAAATTTTGACTAAGTCTGGATCAGAGACCTTCAGTGAGCAGAGAGATAGGTTATGCACTTACAGGTTGTGCTTAATTGAGAAAATAAATTGTAATACATATCTATTCTTCTGATTTAATGCACGCATGCATTGGGGTTCTTAGAATATTGCTTTCCCCAGGAAAAATACTTGTTCTAAATTGTGAATTAATGTCCATAGTGTAGTAAATCAGGTTTGTGTCTTGTGATTTTGATTAAAAATTCATGAGAAGTTGAAAATATATAGCCTAATTTATACATGGTATCAGAGAAATATTCACATTAGAGAAAAAATTTCAAAGTTGTTTCTCAAGAGGCTCAAATTTAGAGATCAATGTTGCAGGATTTTGAAGATGGCCTTCAATGGACTAAGTCTAGAGTATGTCTTGGAAGGCACCTTCATTTTTTTTTAAATGGAATGATCACATGGATGCGGTATCAAATGACAATAGATTTCTAGAATACATCAAATCAAATGTTGCAAAACCAAAAGCATTTGATACCTAGAACCTTGCTCAGTGGAAGAAAGATGTAACCAAGGTGAGGAGAATCACCTTGGAGGGAGTACGAGATCACATTGTCTTAAATCTCCACGGGAAAGAAACTTCTTTCGATGTGTGGAAAGCAATGACATAATTGTTCGAGAATAGTAGTGAGCATAGGAAGTTGGTGCTGAAGGATAAACTTTGAAGTATGAAGATACAAAAGAATGACACTATACCGCAGTATCTAAGTAAGTTTACATAGTTTCGTGATGAACTTGGCGGGGTCAATGTTAATGTCCCCGAAGAATACTTGTCAAGCCTAACCCTTTTGGGTCTTCCCAAGGGTTGGCATAGTTATCAAGATTCGGTGAATGGGAGGAAGAAACTATCGAATTGGGAGCGCTTATGGTCTGATTTGGTATAGGAGGAAATAAGGCGTAATACCAGAGATGGGACTTCATCCAAGGGCAAGGATGAAGAAAAATTTACATTGGCTGGAAAGGAAAAGAAGGAAAAAGGGAAGAAATCCCAATCCAAACTAGAATCCAGTAAAGGGGGCAAGAAGAAATATTTTCAAAATTAAATGCTTCCATTGTCATGAATTCGGGCACTATGCCACGAAGTGTCCACACAAAAAAGAAAGCAATAAGGCCTTGGGAGAAGCAGTAGGTGAAGCTTTAGATTCACGGTTCGATCTTGACTTTACCCTCATCGCATGCATGCCCAACATAGTGATGGGGAGTGTGTGGCACTTGGATTTGGGTGCCTCGTTCCACATGACTGGGTGTAAAGAGTTTTTCAGTGACCTAGAGGAGAAATATCTCCAGATGAATATTGAGTTTGGGGACGACAAAAGGTACATCATGACCAGGATTGGTACAATCACCTTTTAGAGATATTTTGGCTCCCCTCTTAGGCCTAAAGAAAAATTCCATCTCTATTGCAGTTTTGGAAGACCATGGTTATGATGTGATCTTCAGCAAAGGAAAGGAATTCCTGAGACACATAGCCACGGGACAGGTGAAGCAGATCAAGGTTCGAGTCAAGAACCTATATGCACTTTAGGTAGAATATGCATGCACGGCCTTGAGGAGCAAGGCAGGGGTTAGAGATATGGTGGTTGAGAGGGAGCATGATTTACCTCTCAAAATGGATTCTCAGAAGGAGCCTCGGGAACTTGTGGAGAAACCACAAATGGAGAGGCAGACAAGGGGTAGAGTGGAGATATTCACTCAACTATAGACCTCCAAAGGAGGGAAATTTTGAGCTAAGTGGGCAAAGGGAGCACATGCACCCATACCTCCATGTGTGAGGTGGGGCAATGTGAAGCCTTAGTCTCAATATTGCAGAAATTGGGCAAGGTCCATTGAGATTCTCTCCTCATGGATCATTACCTTGCTACAAGGGCCCATAGTATTCAGTAGTATGAGGATTAGTGTTAGTCATATACTGAGGAGTGTAGAGCAATGGTGATAGCAGAGTAAGAGGCTTAGTAACAAAGTCAGCAGTAGCACAATTTTCCCAATAGACAGTTGCAGACACGGTTGATTCAATGGTTTTTTTGGATGCTTCTCAGTTGCAGGTGTTGCAGTAGCAGCAACAACAGTGAAATATGTTGCATGCAGTACATTCCATAGTTGCAATATTGGGGTGGTTGATAATCCCTTTCTTGTTGAGAGGGAGTGTTGAAAAATGCAGAAATAAATTCTCAATTTTATTTTGCCTTGATTAAATTGAGAAAAATATAAATTCTACATCATCAGACAAATTAGATGAGTTAACTAAGGTCACATGGCTCTTGTCACTTAGTTAGCTTATTTAATTTGAGTTAATGGCATGAAGTTTAATTGTATGTAGTGGTTCCTAAATTTTAGGAGCCTAGGTTGAGTTAATTTCAGTTGTAATTAGTTAAACTAGTTCTGACTGTTAATGGAACTAGTTGGTGGTTAGTTAAGTAGTGGGACATCACTCTAACTCAAAGATCATCTAGTTAACTGATCAATAAGCTAATAATTAGCTTATGCATGCAAAGAATTCAAATTTCTTAGTTTGGTGGAGTTTCCAAGATTGTTAACCAACAGTTGTAAACTATTTGAGTGTACAACTGTTGCATGGGGTCAGGTGGACCATCTTTGGTAATTGCGCAAGAAATTTAAGGAATTTCCTAATTAATATGGGCTCAATTACTCAAGGAACAATGCAAGGAAATAAGAGCTCAAGAAGAGGAAAAAAATGACTAATTATGGGTCACAGGCCTTCAGTGAGTAGAGAGATAGGTTATGCACTTGCAGGTTGTGCTCAATTGAGCAAAGCAATTGTAATACATTTATATTCTTATGATTTAATGGAAGCAAGCATTGGGGTTTTTAGCATATTTATTTCCCCAAGAAAAATATGTGTTGCATGTGTGTGATTTCTTCTTGCATGCCTAATATTTTTGTTCTAAATTGTGAATTAATGTCTGCGAAGCAATAGATTAGGTTTTTGTTTTGTGATTTTGATTAAAACTTCATGATCATTTACAAATCTACATCCTAATTTCTACATTTAATATGGAATGAACATGGATAACCATCACAAAATTAAATTCCATATCCAACCACAACATGCAACATTAATAATTTCTATAAAAACAAACTACATATCACAAATAAATATCATATATTAATATATCATAAATTGTCTAAAAAGTCATATATTATTTGAAATTCACACGCTTGACCATAGCATTGGCATTGTAGTGTTGGAATTTATGTCGACATGGCCATGATGTTGTTTTTCATATGCATGTGTGATGAGTGTTTAGTTGTTGTAGTGTTCAGCTTGATGGTATTGTTAGTTGGCATTGAAGTTAACATGATTAAGGCATGACCTAGTGGAGATGATGTTGTGGCTGCTGAGTAGAGATGGATTCTACATGTGATGTTGGATTGAGGTTGGCAAGTTGTGTTGATTGGAGATGTTTTTGTTGCAAGAGGTTGGAGTGTTGCTCTAGGTGTTGCTCTAGGTGTTGCATATGTCTCTTTATGTCTTGGAGACATTGGATTGCTGCTACATGTGTTGAGTTGTGGTTGTTTGTGTTGAATGTGCCTCTATCAGTGTTGGAGGCAGTTGTATGACATGATGATGTTGTTGCAGGAGCTTGGAGATGTTGCTACATGAGTTAGAGATGTTGCTACAAGTATTGGATATGTTTAGAGAGGTTGTGGTTGTTGCTTGAGAAGGCGGAGGTATTTTAAAGGTATTGGTACTAAGGTTGGAAGAATAGGTCTTGCATGTTATTGAATTTTTCTAAGCCTATTTCACCAGTGCACACTTGACACAGAGGTTTATAGGTGTGATTGGATGTTGAAGAAGGTTTTCCATCAACTGGCAGAGGTCCTGGACTGAATATCCATTGGTTTTCTTCATCTTTAGCCTCAGTTGCATGGAGCCAAGCCTGTGGGAGCATCTGAAAAGATCCAATCGTTGGCTTTCTATGTTGTGTGAGCGACTGGTTCGATATGCTTAGTGTTATGGGAGCAACCAAGGTTTTTCACAAGAATTTCTTCACATTCCTCGTGCTACTCAGCTATTTTTATGTTGTGGCGACATTCTTGATCATAACTTTCCAGTTTATGGTCAAAAAAATTCGTGGGACCTCCAGAAGTTGTTTAAAGTTGAAAATATAAACAAGGAAAGTGGATTTAGTGGTTGATTGAGTCAATGAGTAGAATACATATCAAATCAAGCATATGAACGAGATTGTTGAGCTCAGTAGTTCTTGGTAATTATTGAGTTGAGCACCTCAGTTCATATTTATATTGGAGATAGCTCAATGATAGTTTGGTTGGATGAGCTTTGTGTGTGAGTAGAGAGTGAGCTTGGAGAAGAGTATGAAAGTTGTGTGCGGATTGTATTGCAAAATTTTCGAAGTAGTTTTAAGTTGTAGCATCAATGAGCTGAAGTTTATTTCAACCATTATATTTATGCAATGAGTGAGCTGTTGATGTGTGGTTTGGATTAGTGTTTCGAGGAGATTGTTTTGCAACTTGTGTGGAGGTTTTGATTGCATCTAGTGCTGTATATTTGTTCTTTAATTGTGCTTTGATGTTATGTTTTTGTAGTGCTCGTGTTGAGAAATTTTATGAGTCCAATCTAAAAATATATAAAATGAGGCTCACATGGAGGAAGTGAAGGCATGGAGGCTTCATAGTAGACAATGATTTGGCAGATTCAGTAGAAGGAAGATATTTCTCCATCCAATAGGAGTTGAATAGTCCAATGGAAGTTGGGCGAGGATCGTTGATCGTGGTGCCTTCAACAGATGGTAGTTTGTAGATCATGAGAGAAACAATTTCTTGTATGATAGGTGACAAGAAACTGTGAAAGAAGTCGATTCTTCCAGCTTATGGGTGTAAGCTTATCCATGTATAATTTGTTCAACATATAATAAAATATTGAGCAGCACAGCAACAATAGGGTGGTTTTTTTCCCAGTGAAGGGTTTTCCACTAGACATACTTGTGTCCATTGTGTTGATTGTTTTTATGATTGTGTGTTTATTTTTTATGCTTTTATCTATGGTTGTGTGTTTCAATTTGTGCATGTATTAAAAGAATAACAATTTGGTGAAAATTTTAAAAGTTCCTTCACTGATGATTCACCCCCCCCCCCTCTCTCAGTAGTGATCTAGTTTCCAACACATGGATATAATAGGAAATATGGTATATTTGTTACTAATTTGAACAAAAATAGTGATCATGATATGCTAATAAGAGCTTAAAAACAATTCAAGATGGTAACACAAACCTTAGGTTGTATCCAATCTTGGATACCAAACACACAAAGGATTTTTAAGCTAGTTGATGACCTCCAACCATACCCATATTATAAGCATTGACGGGGGGAGAGTGAGCACCATGAGTCCCTCCTTGTTGGGATGATCCAAAGTTATAAGGCTTGAAATTTATAAGTGGGTAGATTACCCAACTAGCATGGCTACCCTCTATGCATGGGCCTTGGGAGGCCCTTTCTCAATTTTCCTTTGCACTAATTTCATCCATTCTCTCATTATATCTTGATTATAGCTACAAACATGGCTTTTCCTATTTGGTTTGGATGGTTTTTGTTGGGTGTTGGGTTTATTCATTAAGAGAGAGTGATAGAGCATGTGATATAGAATTTGGTAACAAAACAGGGTATTAGGGAGGTTGATATATTGCATTGTCTAGCAATGGATTTTGTCACCCAACTTAATGAGGAGATTGTTTATTAGAGTGGATTTGGTGCATTCCCTATTCATCACAAAGGAATATTATTAACCATGTCACTATGCATTGCAAAAAGTGCCAAAGGAAACTCTAGCTATATTAGGTAGGATAGTTGGGAAGCCTAAGTAGTAAAAAAATCTTGAACCACATTGAAAATATGACCATGGAAATTTTAAATATCCAAGGTTCCCATTGTAGAATCTCAAAGAAATAGTCTTGACTAACAACTTGACAAAGGAAAAAGGATTTAGTAAGATTGCAATCTTGTAGGAAACCTCAATAATGTAACTCTTAGGATTCCAAAACCTAATGATAGATAAGATATTTAGGTGCCACTCACTCCACAAAATCATTAAAAAGGGTTCTCTCTTCATATACATTGCATGCAAATTCATAGTGCTCAAGATGGATTTAAAAACTAAAATCATGGTTGTAATCAAAATTATTTCATGGTAAAAATTTGGCACAAACATGTAAGGAACATTTAGGGAAATCATCACCATGTTATTTGTATTTCCATGATGAAAAATGTATTTCATGTGACATGTTATCCATTATATTCTTCCCTACAACATTTTGACATTATTTGCACTATGCTAGGGCTACCTAGACCAATAATCAAATCAATAAGACAAGAGTTAATATAGACAGAGCATAAAATATCTAACCCTATGCCATTAAATTTTTAATAGATACCTATACTTGTTATAAATTATTTTGGATAATATCTATTAATCACAAAAATTCAATATTAACCAAGAACAAAGTGAAATTAAATACAATGCACACATATTAGTAGTGTTCAACATGAGTTTCAAAAGTAAAAGCGTGCTCATGATTAGAATTACTTCATGGAAAAAATTTGGCACAAACATCCAAGGAACATTTCGGGTAAATTGTCATCCTTTCATTTGGATTTACGTGATGATTAATGTGTTTGAGGTGATATGCTAGCCATTATATGCTTCCCACAACATTGTGACATGATTTTTTGTATGCCAAGGCTAGCTAGGTCTATAATGAAGTTGGTAAGGCAAGAATAAATATATATAGCACATTAAATATCTATCCCCACACCATTAAAATTTTAAGATTTCCATATCCTCGTTATAAATTATGGATAACCTTTGTTGCAAAAAAAAAAAAAAAAAATCCATATTCATGAAGAATAAAGTGAAACTATTTAACTCTTTTAATATGTACTACAAGATAAAATATAATTTTATATATATAGCATACAAATATTTTAATTTTTGGTTGGTGTTTGTCACAAGGGTGAGAAAAAACCCCTTAAGCTCAAGTAGTTGCAATTTTTGGTGTAGACAAATGGTAATGGGATTAAACGAGACCCTACATGTTATATCTATTTATACACTTAAAACCCTAAGTTATTTAAGAGATAAAAACTAAAGAAACCCTTGAGTAACAATAAATAAAAGAAAATAACGAATGTAAATAATTTCATTACCACAACGAGAAGGCCAAAAAATAGCACCTAGTGGATGAGCCTGTTTAAGTCTAATGGGATCCAAAGCCCTTCCTTGGGATCAATCCGTGGCTTCCTTGATACGCCTATGACTCCCTTCCTAGTTTATGAACATGGTACATGAGATAGAAGGATGAAATCAAAAGCAAGAGGTCCTCAAGATTCTAGTGTCATTCAAACAACATGACCTTCTTTGTGAGGATGGATGAATGGAGTGACCTTGAATGCTTTACTTATGGTTGTGTAGTGGATAAAACTCCTTGAGATTGTCTTCTTGAAAGTGGTTAAAGATGGCCAAGTAAAAGTTAAAAATAGAAATTATGGTTTAATATGGTCCACATATAACTAGCATTCCATTATTCCAATTCAAGTGCATTAACAGTGGTAGAAAATGGAAAACAATGGTCCACACAACATTTGGGGCTAATATCTACGCTATCCACATGCACATTTCAGGGGTATATTTATGTTGGCTAAGTTTGTTTAATTTTAGGGTTTAACTAGGTTGATTCCAACAAGTTTCAAGTCATATGATGGTGGAAAGTGGCTAGAAATAGGGGTTATGTATGCAGTGGCTAGAAACGAGGGTTATGCATGATAATAGTGATGCATTCCTAAATGACTATTGGAAATGGTTCAAGTGAGTATTTTTTATGTGATAATATATTGATCCTTAATGTGTGAGGTAATGATAAAATCGTATTATTGAAATACATCGTAGTTTATTTACCCAAGTATGGAAGGGAAAAGGAGAACCACTTGTAAATAAAAAATCCATAAAATTTGATGTGTGTACAATATCTCAAAAGGGACAAGGTGGGCATACAATGAACTATCTACAAATAACGATACAATGTTGTGCCATGACATACATGTGTTAGGCTAATGAGGAAAAATGGTGCCCCAATATAATACAAAGGATTATACTAGTGAATAGGTTCTAGATCCAATACAATGATGTCAATAATATTGTGTACAAATTCTAGAAACATGATTCTCTAAAAATTGATCCAGAAAGGCATAAAATTCAAATCTCAAAATTTGATGGAAACAATTCCATGTCAAAGAGCTCAACAAGACAATTCCAACGCAACTTGAATCGCATCAAACCAAGTCTGTATAAAGAAGTTATGACGTTTTGAATATTTTTACCAACAAGCAAAAAGTAAAACTTACTAAGACATATGGCAGCATCTAACTGTGACATGTGGAAGTATATACAGGGGGACATCACAGTATTTGAGCGTGACACATAGCATGAAGTGGCAACACCTAGTCTCGACAAATGGCAAACACAGGGTGGCGTGATAATTAATTGGAATTGAGTTGGTAAGATGGGTGGACTTATTAGGTGGCAATGCGTGGCCCAATCAGGGGGTGCCATTTGGTGCCTTAGAACAACACAATTTGATTCATTGGAATACTTGGATTGGCAAGGTTTGAACCTTCGACCTCGGCAGTAATAGGTCAACAACTTCATCAATGAGCCACGAGTTTGTTTGTGATATAAGCAACACAATTCTATATTTGAATATTAGTTATAACTGGTTTCGAAAAGGGGGGAGGAAGGTCGAGGGCTTGACCTCGCAACTTCCCTGCCAGCAAAGTTGACAAAACCACGTGAACACATACTATATTAAAATATGGTTGGCAAGGACCATTTGTTTAAACAACAAAATTGTTATATATATTATAACCAACACACGTCGTTATAACCAAACACCATTATATGTTTTTTATAACAAATGTTTTTTCCACCAAGTTTTAAGTTATAAAAAATGGTTTTATTTATATATATATTCAAATGGAAGTGTCACAACCTCTACGAGTTTGACCCTACGGATGTGGACCTCAACACTATAAAAATACAAAAGGTTTGTCAATGCACCACACAACATATAGTTGTAACAAAGGTTCAACCCTTTGGTTTTATAGCATGTTTATCATTGTTTTTGTGATAATACATAGAGTTTATGCCCTTTTGGAGATTTAAGAAAGATATTTTTTGTGAGGGGATCTTTGAGGCTTTTTCTAAAATTGCAGAATAGAGAGTCAATGTTAGAGATTGTGGATTTGATGTAATTTGAGTAATTTTGCATCACAATTGAAGAGGTTGCTCCATTGGGATCAAACCCATAGACATATCCAAAATTGGGTGAACTCTATTATCAATATTGTTGTGTTATTTTATTTCATATGTATTTTTTTATTTATATTATACTCTTGTTTAATAACTTTTTTATAAGCTTGGTATTTTGCATTCTGTTTAAAGACGATAAATCATAGGATCGCAATAAAATATCCTTATCAAGTTTGGTATCAGAGATTAAATGACCTAATTTGATTTTGGTTTTGAGTGTGAATGATTACCAAGTCTAATATTAAGAAGGGAGAAGGTGAAATTGAAGATTATAATCCTAAATTTGGTTCGAGGAGCTTCACTCAATGAGGAGAGATGGCTTCACCAAGATGAGAAATTCCTTTTAACCCTGAGTTATATTATCTCAAGGAATTCACTACATTGCAGTTATAGGTATAAGAACTCTATAAAGCAAGGGGACTTCAAAAAGGAGAAGGAACCAATCAAATAAATAATGAGGGTGATTATCCCCCTCTTCCTCCATTTTCTCCTCCTCCTTCGAGACTTTCCTATCCTCTTCATTCTTCACTTCTTTCTCCTCCATCTAATTCTCTGTTTCCATCTCCTCATAAGAATACTGCTTCAAAGAATCCATTGTTGAAGTTGGATGTTAAGTTCAACTTACCACTACATAATGGCAAGCTTCATATAGAAATATTAGATAATTGGATTCAACATATATAGTTTTATCATCATAATTAGCAGATTGATGAAAAAGAGGTAAAGATTCAGTTGGACTCTCTTCGAATTGAAGGTATAACATTGGTTTGGTGGGAAATTAAACTTCGAGAAAGTAGCAAAAAGAATGGTAAGCTCCTTTATTCATGTTCAAAATTCACTAATGCATTAAAGAAACACTTTTTTCCTTTAGCTTATACTCAGAAATCAATCATGGAATGCAAAATTTTGAGACAAGGAAAAGGATAAAGTGTGCAAATTTTTACTGAAGAATTTAGAAAGAAAGCATTGGCTTTAAATATTCCATTAGATTTTCTAGAGATGCTTTTGAAATACATGGGTGCATTGCATAGCTATCTTCGCCATACTCTTCTTTTATTTAATCCCACTAATTTGAATTAAGTTTGTGTCCAAGCTACGCATCTTGAGTCCAAGGGAAAGAATGTGTAGAGTGATTTTTTGAAGAAACAACCATCGAAGTTTGTTGAAGGACAATTTAAAGGAAATAGGAAAAGAAAGAATGTTGCTACAGTGAAGAAGTAAGAGGTAAAGTCAATATTCTCCCATTGTAAAAAGGAAAGGCATGAGGATGCCCATTATTGGAAACTACATCTTGAACTAAGACCTAAGAGGTTTGCAGGAAAAGGAAAGAAAATTTGAGATTTGATTCAAGGGATGAAACTTAGGTCACAATTGTAGTAATGAAAGGTAAACCATATTCCCATGCTATTTCTAGTTCTTCTATTCCATCTCATGATGTTGAAAGCAGAAGAAGTGAGTTTTTTCATGTAAGGGTGATAATTAAGCATAAGAAACTGGGTATTGTTTTTTATATTGTTTTCCAAGTGAATTTAATATTTAAAGAAGTTGTCAAGAAGTTGGGATTAGAAACAACACCTCACAAGAAATTCTAACCTCTCGGTTTGGCTTGTGATAATGCAAAGTTACAAGTGATAAAGTAGTGTAAACTTAGATTTACTATCACTTCTAAATGTGTTGACGAGATTGAATTAGATGTGGTTCCTATTGAAATTTGTATAATTATTTTTGGAAGCCCTTATTTGTATGACAAGAAATGTGTATTAGTCAAACAAAAGAACAAACTCTACCTCACCATAGATGGGATTAATTATATTGTAAGATTGCACAGTATGAAGACTAACTTATCACTTGTTAGTGCAGGGAAAATGAAGAGGCTCATAAATGCTAGCAAGAATTTTGTACTTCTGATTGCGAAAACAAAGGATGTTGAACAACCTTATGCTTTTACGGGTTGTGATGCTTCTCATAAGGATGAATTAGTTTAACTTGTTTCTAATTATGATGTAATTTTCGAGGAACCTGAAGGATTTCCTCCTAAGAGGGAGATTCAACTGCAATAAAGTTCCCCTCTTCCTAATGTTGGTATGTACATGATGTTTGTGACTGAGAATGCAGGGATTAAGAAGAAATTTCAAGAATTTCTTGAAAAGGGAGTCATCAGGCCTAGTTTCTCTCCATGTGGATATCCTATTATGATGATACCAAAGAAGGATGATACATGGAGAATGTGTGTTGAATATTGTGCGCTAAATAAGATCACGAAAAAGAATCGATACACTATTCCTCATATTGATTATTTGTTAGATAAATTAAAATATGCAGTTTACTAAGATAGACTTGCAAACTGGTTATCATCAAACTCAAATCATAGAAGTTAATGTTTGGAAAATTACTTTCAAAACAAAGCAGGGTTTGTTCAAATGGTTAGTGATGCCTTTTCGGGCTTTGCAATGCCCCAACAAATTTTATGTGTGTAATGAACGATGTTTTTTTTACCATTCATTTATGAATTTGTGATTGTCTATTTAGATGATATTCTGGTATAGCAGAACTTGGGATGAACTTGTCAAGCATGTTAGGAAAGTATTTGATACTTTGAAAAAGGAGAAGTTATATGTGAAATTATCGAAGTGTGATTTTGGAAATACATCATTAGTATACTTCGATTACATCATAGGGGGTTGGGAATTAAAAGTAGACCCCTCTAAGGTTGAAGTGATCCAAGATCTTTAACTTCGAGATGGAATAAATAACTACATGTGAAATTGCATCTTAACCAGGTAACTTAAAAGGCATGAAAAAAGAAGAGAGAAGCACATAAATTCATGCAAATAAGACAAGAACTTGATATCGAAGTTCGTCCAGGAGGGACTACGTCTTTGGGCCCTGCTCAATCAGTGGGGAGGCCCTCTTTCATTAAGTGGCATATAAAATGAAAGTACAAGCATCAATGCAAAATTACACCCGTATACCTCCATAGCTGAAAGTGGCCGAAAATTTGAGACCTCTAATGAAGAAATGGATAGCATCGTTGGATTCATGTTGCCAAGAGGTGTAGAATCCATATAAAATTTTCCTAATTCTAACTCTGGAAATATCTGGGCCTTATGGAATGAGCTCAGTTCATGGTTCTACCCCCTCCTAAAAAGCGTTGAAGGTTCCACCTCTGTCTCGTTTCCCGTGCCGCTCCTGGTCTGCATGGGTGCACTTCTGAAATGAAGGTTCATATAGGTTGGGTTGGGCGGACTCCCCAAGGGAGCCATTGGTCAATTTGGTTGAGATCCAAAATAGGTGGGAGGAGGTCAAGCAGTCAAACCCTGCCCCCTCCCGCATTTGGCACATAGTTTTAACCCCAAATGAATTTTTCATTTTTTAAATGCGCCATTTAGAGGTGGTTGGGGGGCCAGACACGTATCGGGCAACATGCCCATATGATTCGTTGACATGTGGTATGGGGGGGCGACGGGGTTGACAGCCCACACCCCTCCCAATATAATGGATACGGTGGGTGGGCGGCGGGTTCATGGTCGTTGGCCCACCTTATAATAGATGCATTTTTTATATAGTTGGAGCAAGGGCGGGGGTCATGGATCACCCTTGCCTTTTTTTTATTTTGTTTTTTTTTGTTTTTGTTTTTATAATAACAAACCTGCCTTTTTGAAGTTTCTCTATTTTTGACCGAAGGAGACAAACTAAATATCCCACAATTTCGCCTGGAATCCAGCCATAGCTGGCCGAAATCCGGTGGCTGGATTTATGCAAATTTGTTCCCTCCTTAAGCTGCTACATCACCAAGTCAACCCATACACTTTTACTGCCTCTAACTTTCACATACAAGCTCGGTTTGATGAACCATTCACACCATTGCGATCAGGACGACGAGATCTTCAACTTGACATTGAGTTTTCCACATTCCTACCACTTTGAATTTTTAGCCTTTGTACTTAAGACACTTGTACTTGGACCTATATGCTCCTCCTGGATAATTCCTCCCCACTAGGGAGCTTTTGGACCCCAAAAGCATTAACACACCCAACACACTACTTGTGTCCTTTCCAAATCTCACTTTCAATCACCTGCATGCAAATCTGGTACATCATTTGCAACCATGTACAAACCACACATGACTCAACAATCCCTTACTTGCCAAGAGTTTATAACATACACTCATTGGTCAAGGAATACATAAAAAAAAAATACCTCAACTATCCATGGGCCAAAAACATCATCGTTGCATTTCGAAGCGATGGAAACACATCATCACTTTTAAATTTATTTGCAACACATGATTTACAACTGGGGCCATAACACTAATACCTCTAAAAAAACCATCTTTTACTTAATAAAGTAAATGGGTCATCTCCTTGCAGTGAATTTGCATGTGGAATAGCTTCGAGGACTGGATTCTTCATGGGTGCTTTTTGGTCTTGACGTGTTTTACATGCAGGTTTCTAGGGTTCATCCTGGTTGCGATGATCCTTATTCTTCCATACTTTCTGTATCATCTTGGAATGCCTCATGTCCCTCTGATAAGTGCCCATGAATCCTTCACTGTCGCTGAGAAGTGAGGAGGTTCTCTCATCACAAGTTGTTGGTAGGTCACTATTTGTTTTGGAGCATTCTCCAACTTCCTTCGTGACATATCTGATTCCTGCATGACGAGGCAATTCCTCTACTTTGATGGGGTTTACGATGCCTTGTTCATCAAGGCCGAGGCCCTTCCCCTGATATCCCATTCTCTTCGGTAGTTTGGACCCGATTCCTATAGTATGTTGTTCAAAAGCAACAAAATCATCATCATGAAAATTACATGAAATTGAAGGGCTGCTTTTTACCTAGGGTTAGTTATGTCGCAACTTTTTCAAGGCCTCATCCTTAGCTTGTAACTGGTGTAGTAACCTTTTTTTTTCTTCCTTCGCTTCCTATAGGACCCTCCTTAGCTCAGTATTATCTGCTTGGATGCTCTGGTTGATCTCCTCAAGTTCTTGGAGCCCTGTTGTAGTGAGTGTCCTTTTCATCCTTGGTACCATGTCTGTTGAAATTTTTGTTTCATCGCCTGAATCGGAACTCAAGTCTATGGCTCCTCATTTTGAGATCGCAAAGGCTGCAAGCTTCATTTCATCGTTGGAATCAGACAGTTGTGACCTTCTCATCTTCCTTTGATTTAGAATCTTGGTTTTTCTGCACGGTTGTAGCGGTCTTCTGCTTCCCCTTTTTGTCATTCCTCTCAGGTCTCAACTCAGGGTGAAACTTCAAGCAACTTTCTTTGTCATGTCCCTCTTTCTCACAATTTGTACAAGATGGCCTTGCTCCCCTTCTCTTGGCTGCTGCAGTTATTTTTGGGTGGTCATTTTTTTCATGTGTTCCCCTGATTTCTAGATGCATGGCCTTCACATTAGCCTCATCGATGGTAGGAGGCTCAAACAATAATAATTAATGTCTTATGTAATGTAGAGAACCAATATACTTAGTTACAATCTCTAGTGAATCTAATGGAATGCCCAAATTCAATGCTTGTTTTCTAAATTCTTCAGTGAAGTCTTGTACATTTTGACCTTTGCCTTGCCTTAGGTGTTTCCATTCCATTAATGCCTTTTGCTTATATCCCAAAGGGTAAAATTGGTTTCTTAATGCATAAACAAAATTTGACCATGAGGATAGAAGGTTAACCAAATTTTGGCTGCCTTGCAATTTTCTCTCCCACCAGACAAGAGCGGTGTCGTTCAACTGAAGAGAATCCAACTGGATCTTTGCCTTGTCCTCCTCGATCTGCTAAATCCTACAATAGACTTCAATCTTCCTAATATAGTTGTTAAGATTTTCTACATTACTTTCACCATGATACATGGGAAGATCAAATTTGACATCTAATTTCAAGAAAGGTTTCTTAGACGCATTTCCTGAATTCCTATGATGATGGTGAGAAGAAGAAGAGGAACTTACCATTGCAGAAGGAGAAGGAGGTGGATCCCCTCCATCATCTCCATGCGCTGAACCTTGTCCTTCTAGAGCATTTTCCCCTGCACTTTCTATTTTCTCAAGCATTGAGAACAACTTCTCAACTCAATCTGCCATTGTGTAGAATGTTTTGCAGAAATTTACTCCTCCTCATTTCTAGCATCGTCATCCATGTTTCTTCTTCGATGCGCACGTCCCGCTTCAGGATCAAAAGAATTTAGTTTCCCTTTGCCTCTTCGTAGCCTGTTTCTGGTTAGCATACAAACATGCAATTCACATCTATAAAGACCTACCCTGATACACCTTGGTCCAAGATATTTAACTTCGAGATGGAATAAAGAATTACATGTGAAATTGCATCTTAACCATGTAACTTAAAAGGCATGAAACAAGAAGCATCAAGGCATGTGTCTTTTTACAGTGGCAGTTGGCAGCATCATGCAGAGTCAGCAATAGTACAGATGCAACATTTGTGCAGTGTTGGTGAGAAGCATCAACAACACAATAGGAGATGTTCCAGAAGTTAGAGAAACACATTAAGTTGTCTTGCTAGAGCATTTTCCTCGCTAAGAGGGAGTGTTGATTTATGGTAGCATCGGATGTGATCTAGCCTTATAACTTTTTATATAGGCTAAGACACATGTATTCCATAATACCCATTAATGGTTTTGGAAAATTCCACTTAGAGATGGCTTAATTAAATTAATTAATCTTTTTTTAATGTTTTCCTAAGTCTAAACTTAGGGAAACTGATTAATTAAACTAAGTGTGAATCTTCTAGATAAAGTCATGTATCACCTCCAAGTTAATCTTAGCCCTTGATTATGTTTTAATATTGGCCGTTGAAGGGTCAATGGAAGAATATAAGAAGGAGGGTGAGGGGCCTCTGGAAAAGACACATATTTGAGCACATTGAGCATTTGGCATTTTCGAGCTTGTGAGAGAGACACAACTTTTTGATCAAGATCGAATCACTAGGGTTGGTTTTTCTAAGTGATTTGATTCGGTGATCAGTTTCAGAGAGGGGTAGATGCAGTGACTAGTCAAGAGGACCAGGAGTACATTTCAGAGAGAGGTAGTAGTGACACAGAGAGAGGCAACGTAGTCACCTGGAGGGGTGACACAGTTCCTAAAGGGAATCATGCTGAAGTGGTGCGGTGCCTTTTGTATTTAGTCTGGAAATAGCTGGAAGCTGGTTTTTCTGAGGCCAGGAGGGCCAAAACTTAGTTTCAGATCAGCCTTGATAAGTTGCAGAGGAGAGGTGATGCAGTTCTTCAGCTTGCCCACGTAGGCTTACGCAATTCCAGCGTAGGCATCACGCAGAGGCAGAGAGGGGCTTCACCAGCGCTGTTTAGGTCAGTTAGGGATTTGCAAAGTGAGCTATACCTCACATTTCTCATGTTGCCTAGATTTTCTCTGAAGGGTGAATCCGATATTGGCACCCTAGTTGTACTCAAGATTCTGCTGCTTAATAATACAAAATCCTCAGATTTGCTGCACCAGTTTTCCCGTGTTGGGTTTTTCCGGGGATTTAGTCCAAAAATAACTGTGTCAAACGTGGTTGTTTTTCATTGTATTTTGTTAAGTTTGTTTCTGCACTTAGATTTATTCCGCAACATCATTTGTGTAGACTGCATCAGTAATTACTTCGATATTTCAATGTAATGAAATAATTATGAAAAATAATAGGAGAAGTAATTCAGATTTGTTGCAATAGGAATATAGATTTAGGAGTTCTCACATGGTATCAAATATTATTCAAGCTGAAGTGCAGGAGAAATAAGAGTGAACTAGCAGATCAGTGCTAAAGAGACCGGGATCTGCGTAAGCAGCAGCATACCCTCCCAGAAATTATGTTGTCTAAGCCATGAGAGCAATCCAGCGCAGAAAAGGCTCCCTCTAAGAGATTTGACAAAGAGGTTTTTTTTCTTTCTCAGTTACAGAAGAGGCAGCGTAGTTGAAGGACGTAGTTACTGCACAGTAGCAAGAGCTAGTGCATAAGCGTCAAAAAATTTCTGAAAAAAAAAGATTGGGGATTTCTTGACCTCAAAGAGTTTTCTTACTCAACATAGTTGAAGGATGCAGTTACTGCACAGTAGTAAGAGCTGGTGCATAAGCGTCAGAAATTTTTTAAAAAACACAGATTGGGGATTTCTTGACCTTGGAGAGTTTTCTTACTCAAAGAAACTCAATTTTCCCCGTGCAATAGCAGAAGCATTGACTTCCTCAAGGAGTGCGTAAGTCTAGCTGAGCAAAGGGTTAGATGAAGATATCAACAGTTGAGGAGATGGCCAACAACAGATTGCGTGACCAAGATATATTAGAGGGTGCCTCCAACTATGTTATTTGGAAGTCAAGGATTCAATTTCTCCTTGATGAGCATGATTTAAAGTCCCTAATAGACAGCGCAGTTTCAAAACCACTAGATGCAGCACATCTAAGAGCCTTCAAAAAGAACATGGCTAGGGTCAAACGATTGATCCTAGATGGTGTGAAGGATCACATCGTACCTCACATAACAGTAAAGAACACTACTAGAGAAATGTGGGTAGGGCTAGAAAATTTAGACCAAGGATCTTCCGAGCAGCAGAAGATGTATCTGGAGGAGAAGATGCGTAATACTAGGATGAAGAAGGGAGAACGTTTTGACTCCTTCCTGTCTAGAATTCAGGATAACCGAGACTAGCTGTTAGCAGTGGGATCAACACCTAAAGACTCAAAGCTGGTAAGGCTCACTTTGAACTCTATTTCAGAAGACTATCAGGCCTTTTTCCAGAGCATTCTGGGCAGAGAAAAGCTTCCAGGATGGGAAGCGATGTGGGCAGCCTTGCAACAAGAAGAGTTCAAGAGAGATCTCCTCAAAATCCATATTGAGGATGGCAACAATGGTTCGAAAGTCAAGGAGTAAGAAGATAACACAACCCTAGCATGAAAGGGACAACAGAGGCAAAAGAAGAAATATCTGTCCAAGATCAAGTACTTCAGGTGTGGGGAAATGGGACATTATGCCACACAATGTCCTCTTTAGTAAAAGGATAAGGAGGAGAAGCAAGATCCTCAATCCAGAGCTACCACGATTGAGGCAGAACAATATTGTGATATGTTATCTCATATTCCGAAAGGAGAGAAGTGGGATGACTTGGAGTTGTAGATCCAAAATCTACAATGGCAGGATCCTTGAGTATTTCCGAACTCTTGGATCACATGTGAGCTGTGGCAGCCTAAAGACAGTAGCAGGATGGACAGTTGCAGCAGAATATGAAGAGACATTACAGTGGCTAGCAGTACTAGAGCCTGATCAGCGCAGAGAGGGAGCAACAAACACTACATTTGAGCAGCAGTAGCATAGTGCACACTGGTGCAGTGCAGTGCAGAGCAGCAACAACGCATAATTTTTTCAGAGAGCTAGTGCAGAATTTAGCAGCAGTCAGTATTATTTTTTCAGATGCAGTTTTACTTGTCCAATTTCAGATCTTTTTATGTTGCAATTAGCAGCATTACAGTAGTGCAACAGTAGTAGTAGTTGAGCAGCAGCAGCAGCGCAGTGCACAAGTGGTGCAGTGTAGTGCATAATAATGCTCACGCAGCGCAACAGCATGGTTGCAGAATTCAGAGGGAGTTGCAGTACAGTGGCAGTTGGCAGCACCATGCAGACTCAGCAGCAGTACATATGCAACGTTTGTGCAATGTTGGTGAGCAACATCAACAACACAACAGGAGATGTTCCAAAAGTCAGAGAAACACATTGAGTTGTCTTGCTAGAGCATTGTCCTCGCTAAGAGGGAGTGTTGATTTATGGTAGCATCGGATGTGCTCTAGCCTTGTAACTTTGTATATAAGCTAAGACACATGTATTCCATAATACCCATAAATGGTTTTGGAAAATTCCACTTAGAGATGGTTTAATTAAATTAATTAATCATTTTTTAATGTTTTCCTAAGTCTAAACTTAGGGAAACTGATCAATTAAAGTGTATTAATTAAAATAAGTGTGAATCTTCTAGATAAATTCATGGATCACCTCCAAGTTAATCTTAGCCCTTGATTATGTTTTAATATTGGTCGTTGAAGGGTCAACAGAAGAATATAAGAAGGAGGGTGAGGGGCCTTTGGAAAAGACACATATTTGAGCGCATTGAGCATTTGGCATTTTTGAGCTTGTGAGAGAGACATAGATTTTTGATCAAGATCGAATCACTAGGGCTGGGTTTGCTAAGTGATTTGATTCGGTGATCAGTTTCAGAGAAGGGTAGATTCAGTAACTAGTCAAGAGGACTAGGAGTACATTTCAAAGAGAGGTAGCAGTGACGCAGAGAGAGGCAGCACAGTCACCTGGAGGGGTGACAAAGTTCCTGAAGGGAATCACGTAGAAGTGACACAGTGCCTTTTGTATTTAGTCCGGAAATAGCTGGAAGTTGGGATTTCTGAGGCCAGGAGGGCCAAAACTGAGTTTTAGATCAGCCTTGATCAGTTGCAGAGGAGAGGTGACGTAGTTCTTCAACTTGCCCATGCAGGCTTACGTAGTTCCAACGTAGGCATCACACAGAGGCAGAGAGGGTCTTCACCAACGCTATTTAGATCAGTCGGGGATTTGTAGAGTGAGGTATACCTCACATTTCTCCTGTTGCCTAGATTTTCTCTAAAGGGTGAATCGGATATTGGCACCCTAGTTGTACTCAAGATTTTGTTGCTTAATAATACAAAACCCTGAGATCTACTGCGCCAGTTTTCCCGAGTTGGGTTTTCTGGGGACCTAGTCCAAAAATAACTGTGTCAAACGTGGTTGTTTTTCATTGTATTTTGTTCAGTTTGTTTCAGCACTTAGATTTATTTTGCAACATCATTTGTGTAGACTGCATTAGTAATTACTTCAATATTTCACTGTAATGAAATAATTATGAAAAATAATAGGAGAAGTAATTCAGATTTGTTGCAGTAGGAATCTAGATTTAGGATTTCTCACATGGTATCAAAGCTTATTCAAGCTGAAGTGTAAGAGAAACAAGAGTGAACCAACAGATCAGCGCTGAAGAGACTGGGATCTGCGTAAGCAGTAACATACCCTCCTAGAAATTACATTGTCCAAGCTAAGAAATAAATCCAGCGCAAAAAAGGCTCCCTATGAGAGAGTTGACAAAGGTTTTTTTTTTTTTTCCCATTTACAGAAGAGGTAGCATAGCTAAAGGACATAGTTACTGCACAACAGTAAGAGCTCGTGCATAAGCGTCAGAAAATTTCTGAAAAACATAGATTGGGTATTTCTTGACCTCAGAGAGTTTTCTTACTCAAAGAAACACAGTTTTCCCCATGCAACTGCAGAAGCATTAACTTACTCCTCAAGGAGTGCGTAAGTCTAGCTGAGCAGAGGGTTAGAGGAAGATATCGACAGTTGAGGAGATGGACAACAACGGATTGTGTGACCAAGATAGATTGGAGGGTGCCTCCAACTATGTTATTTAGAAGTCAAGGATTCAATTTCTCCTTAGTGAGCATGATTTAAAGGACCTCGTAAACAACGCAGTTGCAGAACCACTGGATGCAGCACATCTGAGAGCCTTCAAGAAGAACATGGCTAGGGTCAAACGATTGATCCTATATGGTGTGAAGGATCACATCGTACCTCACATAGCAGTAAAGAACACTTCTAGAGAAATTTGGGTAGGGCTAGATAAGCTATACCAAGGATCTTTCGAGTAGTGGAAGATGTATTTGGAGTAGAAGATGCGTAATACCAGGATGAAGAAGGGAGAACGTTTTGACTCCTTCCTATCTATAATTCAGGATAACCGAGACCAAATGTTAGCAGTGGGATCAACACCTAAAGACTCAGAGCTGGTAAGGCTCACTCTGAACTATGTTTCAGAAGACTATCAGGTCTTTGTCTAGAGCATTCTGGGCAGAGAAAAGCTTCCAAGATGGGAAGTGATGTGGGCAGCCTTACAACAAGAAGAGTTGAGGAGAGATCTCCTCAAAATCCATATTGAGGATGGCATCAACGGTTCGAAAGTCAAGAGTATGGAAGAAGATAACACAACCCTAGCATCAAAGAGGCAATAGAGGCAAAAGAAGAAAGATCTGTCCAAGATCAAGTGCTTAAGGTGTGGGGAAATGGGACATTATGCCACACAATGTCCTTTAAAGAAAAAGGATAAGGAGGAGAAACAAGATCCTCAAGCTAGAGCTGCCATGATTGAGGCAGAAGCAGATTGTGCTATGTTAGCTCATATTCTGAAAGGAGAGAAGTGGGATGACTTGGAGTTGTAGATCTAGAATCTACAGTGGCAGGGTCCTTGAGTATTTATGAACTCTTGGATCACATGCGAGCTACGATAGCCTAAAGATAGTATAAGGATGGATAGTTGCAGTAGAATATGAAGAGACATTACAATGGTTAGCAGTTCTAGAGCCTGATCAACACAGAGAGGGAGCAACAGACACAATAGTTGAGCAGCAGCAGCGCAGTGCACACTGGTGCAGTGTAGTGCTCACACAATGCAGAGCAGCAACAATGCAACATTTTTTTAGAGAGCTAGTGCAGAAGTTAGCAGCAGTCAATCTTATTTTTTTTCAGATGCAGTTTTACTTGTCCAATTTCGGATCTTTTTCTGTTGCAATTAGCAACAATGCAGTAGTGCAGCAGTAGCAGTAGTTGAGTAGCAATAGTAGCGCAGTGCACAATTGGTGCAACGCAGTGCATAGTAGTGCTCACGCAGTGCAACAACATGGTTGCAGAATTCATAGGGAGTTGTAGTACAGTGGCAGTTGGCAGGATCATGTAGAGTTAGCAGCATTACAGATGCAACATTTGTGCAGTGTTGGTGAGAAGCATCAACAACACAACAGGAGATGTTCCAGAAGTCAAAGAAACACATTGAGTTGTCTTGATAGAGCATTTTCCTCGCTAAGAGGGAGTGTTGATTTATGGTAGCATCAGATGTGCTCTAGCCTTGTAACTTTGTATATAGACTAAGACACATGTATTCCATAATACCCATAAATGGTTTTGGAAAATTCCACTTAGAGATGGTTTAATTAAATTAATTAATCGTTTTTTAATGTTTTCCTAAGTCTAAACTTAGGGAAATTGATTAATTAAAGTGTATTAATTAAACTAAGTGTGAATCTTCTAGATAAAGTCATGGATCACCTCCAAGTTAATCTTAGCCCTTGATTATGTTTTAATCTTGGCCATTGAAGGGTCAACCGAAGAATACAAGGAGGGTGAGGGGGCTATGGAAAAGACACATATTTGAGCACATTAAGCATTTGGCACTTTCAATTTTGTGAGAGAGACACAACTTTTTGATCAAGATCAAGTGACTAGGGCTGGGTTTGCTAAGTGATTTAATTTAGTGATCAGTTTTAGAGAGGGGTAGATGTAGTAACTGTTCAGGAGGACCAAGAGTACATTTCAGAGAGAGATAGTATTGACGCAGAGAGAGGTAGCGCAGTCACCTGGAGGGGTGACATAATTACTGAAGGGAATCACGCAGAAGTTACGCAATGCCTTTTGTATTCAGTCTGGAAATAGCTTGAAGCTGGGGTTTCTGAGGCCAGGAGGGCCAAAACTCAGTTTTAGATCAGACTTGATTAGTTTCAGAGGAGAGGTGACGCAGTTCTTCAGCTTGCCCATGTAGGCTTACGCAGTTCCAGTGTAGGCATAACCCATAGGCAGAGAGGGGCTTCACCAACGTTGTTTAGATCAACCGGGGATTTGCAAAGTGAGGTATACCTCACATTTCTCGTGTTGCCTAGATTTTCTCTAAAGGGTGAGCCGGATATTGGCACCCTAGTTGTACTCAAGATTCTGCTTCTTAATAATACAAAACCCTTAGATCTGCTGCACCAGTTTTCCCGAGTTGGTTTTTTCTGAAGACTTAGTCCAAAACTAACTGTAACAAACATGGTTTTTTTTCATTGTATTTTGTTCAGTTTGTTTCAGCACTTAGATTTATTCCACAACATCATTTGTGTAGATTGCTTCAGTAATTACTTCGATATTTCACTGTAATGAAATAATTATGAAAAATAATAGGAGAAGTAATTCAAATTTGTTGCAGTAGGAATCCAAATTTAGGATTTCTCACAGAGGTAAGCCCAGTACAAGGCTAGGCATGATAAACATAGGATGGATCGTCTCTTCCAAGTTGGTGTTCAAATTGATTATATGTCAAAAAAGGCAAGTTAACATGGAATTGTAAGAATCTCAATCCAATTCGAAATGGCCCATTTACTATTTTGTAGAAGATTGGAAATAATATTTTCTGGTTAGATCTACCACCGTATATACAAATGTATTTAGTTATGAATGTGGAGAACTTGAAACTATATGAGCCTCCAATGATAATATATCAGGAAGAGAGTATTAAAGTTTCTTCCATTGACGATTTTTATCGTGAGTATTTGAATGAATTACATGAAGACAACATTCTAAATAGGAAGATGAGAACTTCACATTTAGGAAATGTGGAATATCTTCGAGTGGGCCTTAAGGGAATGAATCCAAGAAAATCATGGTGGATTGAGATAGGGAAAGTGAGGAAGAAATACCCTTGCCTATATTTTGAGTAATTTAACTTTTGCTGCTCCAAAAGCTTCCCAGTGGGGAAGATTTATCCAATAGGATCCAGAGAAGCCTAAAATTTGATGGAAACAACACCATGTTGAAGAGCTCGACGATAGAATTCCAATACAACTTGAATCACATCAAACAAAGTCCATATGAATAAGTTATGATGTTTTGAATATTTTGACCAATAAGCAAAAAGTCAAACTTACCAGGACATGTGGCAACATCTGGATGTGACATGTGGAAATACGGACAAGGTGATATGGAAAAATATGAGTGTGACATGTAGTATAATGTGGTAGTACTTG
Source organism: Pinus albicaulis (assembly GCA_034641835.2). Lineage (NCBI taxonomy): Eukaryota > Viridiplantae > Streptophyta > Pinopsida > Pinales > Pinaceae > Pinus > Pinus albicaulis. The sequence continues at coordinate 946,396,605 of CM076582.1, forward strand.
GTATCGACACATGGCAGATGCAGGGTGATGTGGAAATTAAGTGGCATTGATTTTGGAGGATAGGTGGACCAATCAGGTGGTGACATGTGGCCCAATCAGGGAGTGCCACATGGTGCTTCAGAATGCCAAAAAATTGATTCATTAGAATGGTTGGGTTGGTGAGTTTTGAACCCCCATCCTTGGCAGTAACAAGCCAATGGCTCCACCAATGAGTCACAAGTTTGTATGAGATATAAGTGGCACAATTCTATATTTGAATCTTAGTTATAAACAACTGTGAAAAGGGGCAAGGAAGGCTATGGGATTGACCACCGTGACTTCCCCCCCAACAACACTGACAAAACCACATGACCACATATTATATTAAAACATTGTTAGTTCAGACCATTTTTTTAAACAAAAAAATGGTTATATATATTATAACCAGTACACACGATTATTTTCAAACACCATTATATTTTTTGATAACAAATGTTTTTTTCGTCGAGTTATAAGTTATAACAAATGATTCTATTTTTATATATGTGCCAATGAAAAGGCCACAACCTCTGCGGGTTTGACCCCGGTGTTGCATACCCCAACACTAGAAAAATACAAAAGGATTTCCAATGCACCACACAACATATTGTTGTAAGAAAGGTCGAGCCCTTTGGTTTTGTAGCATATTTATCATTGTTCCTATGATAATACATAGAGTTTGTGCCCTTTTGGAGATTTAAGAAAGGATATTTTTTGTGAGGAGTCGTTTGAGGCTTTTTTTAAAGTTGCGGAATGGAGAGACAACTTTAGAGATTGGGGATTTGATGTAATTCGTGTAATTTTTCATCATAATTGAAGAGGCCACTCCATTGGAAGCAGACCCAAAGATGTAGCCCACATTGGGTGAACTATGTTATCAATCTTGTTGTGTTCTTTCATTTTATATGCATTCGTTTATTTCTATTATCGCCTTTTTTAATATCTTTTTGTCAAGCTTGGTATTTCGAATTATGTTTAAGTACAATAAATCCTAGGCTCACAATAAAATATCTTGATCAACAATACAAACATAATGAAGACTATATCTAATTTGAATACATGTGACCTAATTTAACTATGGGGAATGGGAAGAAACAACTAAGGGAGACATGTTTAACATTGATGGGGATCTCAATATTTGAAGTGAGCTCTCAAGAGGGAAGCTTAAGATGAAAGCTCTAAGAAATATTAAATAAAGCCTTTTGAATTCAAAGAACTACAATTGAGGATTAATTAATGAAACATATGTATGAATCTCAACAATGCAAGAATAAATTAAAGTTGAACATATGAAAAACAAACCAACCAAAGAGAAACGATATTTTACTTGCTTGGTTTGAGTAACAAACCAATGAGGAAGATGGGCCTAAGTTACATTGTTAAGCCCTATAAAAAGCCCCATGTTAAGCAAAAAAACCCATGTAAATCCCTAGGTAGTGAGCTATATTGTGTTGTTATATTAGTGTTGTCAAATATACCCCCTTTAATTATAATTGTACCCTTTGTCTCTTATAGATACACACACACATACACTAATGAGACCCAGTTTTAGAATCATCTAATCCCATCCTTGTACATTTGTTGTATTGTGAAAGTAAACTTCCTACTCAAAGAGGCTTACCTTTCATTCTTTTATAGTTTTCTCAAGGCACAAACCTTCTTCTCTCCATATTCTTAGGCTATTTTGGTTTTTTCTACCTAACAATTGGTATTAGAGACTATGATCATATGGTTATTATCCTTCAATCACGCCATCTTGGAATTTTCACTGTAAAAATTTTCTGGGAAGTTTCAAATAGCAAAATTTTGAGGATGTTGAGGATAAATATCAGAGTATAGGTGGTCAAAATTTCAAGTTTTAGTTCATTATACTTTTGAAGGTATAGCCTATGGAAGATAGGATCTATGACTTAATCCTAAAATCAGTTTTAAATGAGTCAACTTGGAATTTTCATTATTTCTTTTTCTTTTGTTTAAGGGGGCAGGGATTTTTAGACAATGAAATTTTGAGGAAACTATGAAGAAGTATTATAGTACATATTATCAAAATTTCAATTTACAGTTCAATAATTTTGGAGATATAGTCTTTCAAAGATAAGGTTTGTGACTAATCTTGAAATCGGTTTTAAAAGATTCATGTTGGAAATTTCGCTATAATTTTCATTGGTGAAATTTCAAACTCTAAAATTTTCAAAAGCCTTGGCAAACATTGTAAACTATGTGTAGAAAGAAATTAAGATTTTGATCATTATAATTTATGAGATGCAACTTGTGGAAGTTAGGGCTTTTTTATTACTTCATTTGGGATTTTTTTTTCTATAACTTCTTTTGGTGAAGTTTTAGAATGTGAATTTTTCGAGAGTTTAAAGCCATAATTTCAAAATTATAAGAGCTCAAATTTCATATATCCATCAATACAAAGTCAATCATTCAGAGAGTCTCCAAATTAGGGTTTAAAAGGTATATAACTTACAATTGGCATAACCTTTGATTCAAAGATCTATTTTTGGTGATTCAAATTTTGTGATAAAGAGAAAAAATATGAGTATTATCATTCTTTCACATGTAAATGGTGCTCTAAAAATTACATCACCAACTAAACCTTCAAAGAGATCAACCATAACTCAAGAAGAAATAGAAGATAATTTTCACTAGATGGAACAAATGCAAAAGAAAATGTGTGAAAATAGGAAATAGATGAAAAATAAGATGGATGGAAATAGGGAACACAATGGAAAGAATATGTATGAAACTCAAGAACATAGCTACCTAAGGGCAAGTGCACAAAGAGATCCTTGTCTGGGATAATATCCTATCATCTCCATATCTACATCATTGAGGATTCAACTCAACACCATGGAACTACTTAATTCCCAAGATTGATTTAAGGAAACTTGATTGTAAAGATCCTATAATATGGATATTCCAGATGGAGTGATTCTTTCATCTGAACCAAGTGCCAACTTTACAAAAGGTGAATCTTGTAGGTTTGTGTTTAGAACTTGATAAAATTGTTTGAAACCAATGGCTTTGTGAAAGAAAAAAGGACTCTATTATCTATTGGTCCATTTTTATGGATGAATTTATATCACTTTATGGTACTATCAAGAGAAACACATTATTTATTCAATTACAAGGATAATTTTAGAGGCCAATTTCCATATTTCTAAAAAACAATCTCGCAAATTATATGGGATAAATTCATTTTACCTTAAAAACCACCAAATTTTATAGAAACTATATAAAATCATTAGAAATCTAAATAATTTTAGGAAAATATTACCAAACATTTTATAGTTTTCATATTAAGCACTATTAAAATTCACCATCATTTATACAATTTAAAATAATTTTTTTCAACCTTAAAATGTTCCCTGTCGATTGATGAATTGGTGACAAAAGTTCCAATTACAAAGCACATTCAACAATTCCAAAAGCTCAATCTTAGAGTAAAGGAAATTCCATAGGATAATTTTTTATATGTTTATATAGGAACTTTAAAGGAGAAAATCCAACATGAGGTGTGTTGCTTCAAAGCTAAATCCCTAGAGCATGTTTTCAATATGGAAAGAAAAGTGGAAAGCAAAAATATGGCTAAGAGAAAAGTGGCACTAACAACTATAGAGAGCACCATGTTCCCTCTCATAACCTCACTCAACTAACAAGATCGACACCTACACAAATGGATGAAAGAATAACAAAGGGACTGTGTTTCAATTGTAACAACATATACACTATGGGGCATAAATGCAATCAGAATTAATTATTTTATATTGACTATGAAGAGGAAGAAAATGAAGAATCAAAACCATCACAAGATCTAGAGCTAGAATAGATTATTCCAACCATATCTTGGCATATATTTTCTAGCTTTGGTACTCCACAAGCCATGAATATAGAAGGATATATCAAAAAGAAAAAGGTAAAAGTATTGATTGACTAATAGTACCCATGAATTCATTAATTATAAAAATCCCAAACTTCTCAATTACTTTATATTTCCAGCCATGTTTCAACTAATGATTAGTTGGAGGAACCTTAAATTTTTTAGGAGAGTCCCATAGTATTAAGTTCAAAATAGGTTTGGAGTGGGGAGGGGGTGTATTTATTGGATAGTCCCATTATTACAATCTAAATTAGTGGCATTAATGTTGTATTATAGGTCCAATGTTTATAATCATTAGGAACAATGGAACTTAATTTCCAAGATATCTGGATGAGATTTTCTTCAAAAGGAAAGGAAATTGAGTTTAGAGGGAAACCCTTTGCAGTGATCATATCTAAAAACATGAAAAAATTACTCAAAAGGGACACCATGGTGTACTTGCACAATTATTTCCACTAGATTTTCAAGATTCTATATCCTCTACTCTAATGGACCTCCATAATGTTATCAACAATCATTCCAATGTATTTATAGAAATGGATAAGGGTCTTCCACCTGTTCAAGATCTTGTCCATGCTATTCATTTCTAAATAGAAAGTGTTCCACCTAATTTTAGGCCTTAAAGATACCCATGCGCGCAAAAGTGTGAGATTGAGCATATGATTGAAGAAATGCTAGAGGTCAATATCATTCAACCTAGCTAAGTTATTTCCCTTCATTGATGGTGATGGTTACAAAAAGGGATGGTTCATGGTGTAAATGTCCATATTATAAATAACTCAACATAATTACCATCAAATATAAACTTCCTATTCTTATCATTAATGAATTATTAGATGAATTACAAGGAACGATTCTCTTTACGAAGTTGGATCTCCATTCGGAATATCGTCAAATCAAAATGAGGCAATAATACATTCCCAAAACAACCTTTAATACAAAGGAAGGTCATTATGAATTTGGTTATGCCATATGGCTTTCCTAATGCACCTTCAACATTTCAAAGCTTGATGAATTCTATTTTGAAACTCTTCCCTTAGAAATATTGTGTTAGTATTTTCTGATGATATACTAATCTATAGAAAAGCTTTGGAAAATCATGTAAAACATATTAACAAGGTCTTAAAACTAATGGAAGAGCAACAACTATATGTATAGTCTTCCAGGTCTCCATTTAGGGTTGAAGAAGTGGAATATTTGAATCATGTTGTATCTTATGAAGGATTCAAAATGGACCCTAACAAAATTAAAAGTATGATGGAATGGCCAATTACCAAAATGACTCATATCCTAGCCATGCCTAACTTCACAAAAACCTTTTTTGTAGAGTGTGTGCCTTGAACCATGGAATTGGTGTAGTTTCGAAGGAATGTCCCTTACCTTTCAAAACAACCAACTTAAAGGAAATAACTTGCTTAAACCCATTTAGGAAGAATAAATGGTAGTCATACTATATGTAGTTAAGAAATTGCACCGTTACATAGTAGGAAGGAATTTAAAAGTAAAAGTATATCATAATAATTTGAAGTACTTCTTGTAACAAATTGAAATAATTATCTTCAAAAGAGCAGCAAAAATGGGTTTTAAGGATGCTAGGTTATGACTTTGGAATTATATACAAAAAAGGAAAACAGAATATGATGGTAAATGTAATTTCAATAAAAGTAGATGAAAGAAAGGGTTTACTATGTGATATTTCCATTTTGCAATCTAATTGGGTGGAAAAAGAAAGGATATAATGGAAGCATGACGAGAAGGTATGCAAGATAATTCAACCACTATTAGTGGATCCAAGTGCGTTAGATAATTTTTTGTCGAAGGATGATTTGTTATGGTACCAAGATCACTTATATCTATGTAAGAATCCCCAACTCAAATAAAAGGTCATTTTAACATTGCACACTTTTGTAGGAGGACATATAAGGTTCTTGAAAACTTACCACAAGATCAAGAAGGATTTTTGGGGGAATGAATTTAAACCAATGTTCAAATTTATGTGAATGTGTGGTGTAACAATTTAATAAGGGAGAAAAAATCAAGACCTAAGGTCTCCTACAACAATTAGTTATACAAAGCCAACAACGGGAAGATGTTTCAATGTAATTTATTACAGGTTTACCCGAATCAAAATGAAATAACTTCATCATGGTAGTAGTGGATCAACTAAAAAAGTTTGCCCATTTTTTTTCTCTCTTCCTCATCCTCTTAAGGCAAGTACAATAACCACAACATTCATGGAAATAGTTCAAAAGTTACTTGAAATCCCAAATATTATTGTATGTGACAAAGATACAATTTTCACTAGAAATTTGAACGATTTTTTTTTTTTTCATTAATAAATTGCCTCAAATGTCACCTTATCATCCTTATGGAAAAAATGAGATTGTGAATAAATGTCTAGAAGGATATTTATGTTAATTTGAATATGATAAATAAACACAATGGGTCAAGTGGTTTCCCTTGGGAGAATGGTAGTGCAACACATCCTTACATTCTTCTACAAAAATATCACCATTTATGTTAATTTTATGGATATCATCCTCCATCCATCACATCACCCTTGAAAGGGAATGTAAAGGTTCAAGTAGTAGAGGATCACATACAACATCAATAAGAGGTTCTCAAATTATTGAAGGAAAACTTGCTTGTAGAACAAAATATGATAGACACAAAAAGAAAATCAACATCACAGTGAAAAGGAATTTGAAGTGGTGGATTTGGTATTTTTGAGGGTACAAACATGCAAACTAATGTTTCTTAAGCAACAAAATAAGGCAATAAATTAGCACCCAAATTGTAATAGATATCAAAGGTCTTGATATTAATGAAGATATGAAGTTTTATCTTCTATTGCATCATTTTTTGGGCATATTTTCCATTCATATGTAATTTCAGGTCAGATCTACAAGTGGTATCAGAGCTTCATGAATTTCTACTACAACTAGCAAGGTGGCAACGAATTAACAACACGGACAACAACCCCTGGACGACACATAGAGAGGTGCAACGATCCACCCACAACACATCAACAAAGAAGAACCACTAGAACCGGCTTCCATCTCAAGCGAGCAAGGCACCGGTTAGATCGAGTGTTCACCTTTCTCTGGGATGGATAGATTCATGTGCATGGTACTAGTGGACTACTCTTTTGAGTAGATATTATTATTTGTGTTATTCTCATGTTTCGGGGATGAAACATGTTTAAGGGGGGTGTAATGTAGTATATCTAGGGGTGATAATATAGGGTACAAAGGGAGGTACCCAAGGGAATAATATATGTAATAATGTAATAATGATAAATAAATGGGTCATAGTTAATAAATAAAGTGGTTAACCCGACATTATGCAAGGGACCACATGTCACTAGGGAATAAAGTGATAATCCCATTATATTGAATGTATGGTATTGAGAGACCCGAGGTAAATGGGTCATAGTTAATAAATAAAGTGGTTAACCCACATTATGCAAGGGACCACATGTAGATAGGGAATAAGTTGATAAGCCCATTGTATTGGATGTATGGTATTGGGATACCCACATTAAAAATAAAGTGATAAGTCATTTGTATTGGATGTATGGTATTGAGAAACCTATGTACCATACTGTTGATCAGCGATTGTCAGTGATGTCAACCCAAGCAGCACCAGGGGCTACCCAAATAGTGCATGAGATTTTCGACCTACCAAATTACTATATTTTGGGTCAATAATGATTTTGATGGTTTCTACTTGTCGAGATGTTTCCGTTGATATAGGGCACGCCACGTAATTCTTCATGGTTTGAGAGATATTCATGTTTGAAGTTTGTAACCTCAGTTAGTAGGCTAAAGCCCCATAGGGTTGTCGCATGGGTCATTGAAAAGCCAATAATTAATAATTTTTAAGCTCCTAAAATCCTTTCCATGTTCACTTGTTGAAGCCCCTCTCAACCTAAGCATTTATATAAATTGCGATCCTCATATCCTCCTTATGTAGGGATTTCGCTATCTGAAATAGGTCATCGTGGAATTTTCGCTCTAACTTTTTTTTCTACGTAGGTTTAGAAGCTGAAAGTTTTAAGAGGCGAAGCCGAAATCATGAGGAAGCTCCTATAAAAATTTCAGATCAAGGTGCGCAATATTTTCTGAGATATGATCTGTGGAAGTCAGTGTTGTTGCAAGCTCCTGAAATTCATCTTAAAGAAGTGACCTTGGGAAAATCATCATAACTCTCTCTCTGAGTATTGGATTCAAATTCTGTAAAAAGCGGAAGATAGTGCACGGAATGTAGTTTTTTCTATATCAATTCCAGAGCCGAATGAAGAAACAATGACACTAGCACGCCGTACAAGTTCGCTCTACTAAAACAGTCCATAATTAGGGCACTATGAGAGATTGGGCATAACTCTCTCTTGAAGAATCCAAATTGGGTCAGACCTATGGCATTGGAAAGAAGACTCGGAGGAATATTGCAGGGCCGCAAATCAGATATTGGGGATCTCAAATAACAGAGATACACTAGATTCAATATCGAGCTCCTAGAAGGTAAGAAAAAGCTAAATCATGTGTTGTCAAGGGCCGCAAAGGACTAGACTTTCTAGGGCAGCAAAGCAAAGCAAGGTGCAGCAGAGGGTAGCATGACAAGAGCAGCAATCAAGGTGTAGAACAGCAACAAGAATTTCATCACATGAAGTCTTCAAGTGGGTAGCACTGCATACAGTCACTGTAAAGGTATCATTGTACTAAGTCATTGTAAATACATTATTGTAAAAATTGTACTAGTGTCTACCTACCAAGAGTTGAAGAGGCAGTGTCGGGAGGTCTAGGATCATCATTAGGTGGTTGTGTCATAGTTGGGGTTATGGTCCAGTATGTCTTCTTCCTCTACATGATTCTATATCATTGTAAAGTGGACCATTTTCCCTGGTACGAGAGTCCATTATTCTTTTATTCTTCTATAGGGTGCTAGGCTGGTGCTAGGCTGGTGCATGAAGTCACCAATAGGTTCAAGCCTGTGAAAAATTTAGGGCGGTAGGTGGTGCGAGGGTGAGTTGTAGCTCATTGGGTGTTGGGGCATCCGTTCAGTTGACTATTGAAGAATCTCGGGCATTGGAGCGTCCATCCAGTGGCAGCTGGAGAAGAATGCTTTTCTAGATTCTAGGAAGTTGGAGCTTTATTTTCAATTGGAGTTGAATATTAAAGAATTATTAGAAAAGCATTAGGTGGTTTTTGTCCCGGAGTGGGTTTCCACCTTAAAAACTGTGTGCATTTGTGTTCCTCTTGTTTGCTGCTATCATTGTACAAACACTGATAATAATTGAAGATTAACTAATGCTCTAATTGAAAGAAATACTGATTCACCCCCCCTCTCAGTATTTCCAACACATACATCCAATACAATGGGCTTATCACTTTATTTCCTAACTACATGTGGTCCCTTGCATAATGTGGTTTAACCCCTTTATTTATTAACTATGGCCCATTTATTTATCATTCTTACATTATGACATCATATTATTCACTTGGGTACCTCCCTTTGTACATTATATTATCCCTCTTAGGTATACTACACAGTATCAAGGAATTTTAAAATGAAGACTAGCTCGTCTAAAATGGGAGCAGACAAGGAAAAAACAGTCTCAGAGGAAAAGTACTCAGGCCCTTCGCAATAAGCAATATTCAAACAAGTTCCCTTTGCAAGCATATGGAAACAACAGACTTAGAGGAAAAGTCATTGATGATTTTGCCTTGTATAGTCCCACATCCACACCTCTCACCTGGTCATCTGATCTCTATGTGACATAAATTTTAAGTGCAAAAAAAAGGTTGAAGGTTTTATAAGCTAAAGAGCAGTAAAGGGATGATATAGTTCATGTAATAACAGTTGAGAACCATGCTTTATTAGAAAGCAATAAAATTTTGAAGGAGCAAGTGGCATTGCTACAGGAAGCTCTCCTGATTTGGACCGAATGGAAATGCATGAAGGAAAATGTGAAAAACATGAAGAAATTTATAGTGGAGAGTACAAAGGTGGTGAATGCGAAACCATCCCAGGATAAAGGGAAAGCGGTGGCCCAAATAGACAACCATGAAGAGACAACAAGAGAAGAAAGGAAAGGAGACTCTACAAAAGTTTCCAAAACTTGGGTTGGAGTTATTAGAAATTTTGCTAATAGGGAAGGAGAAGCAAACATTTGAGCCGACAACATGCAAGGTAGAGAAAGCAAGGAAAATAAAGATATAGCATCAAACATAATTATTAAAGGGGTGAAAGACTATGGGAAAAATGAATGTACTTTTGACCTTGCAATGGGACTTCTTGAAAGACAAGCTGCTATGGAAAGGACAAATATGCCAAGCATGGAGAGTAGGAAAGTTTAACAACGAGAGAGCCAAGCCCATAAGAGTCATCATGCCTAGCTTGCATGATAAATATATCATTCTAAGCAAGAAGCAACTCTTGAGGGGTTCTCGCTTTTTTCTAGAAGAATATTTAACTGTAAGACAACAATAGGAAAGGAGGGAAGAAATGTCAAAGGTTAGGGAAACAAGAGATGAGGGAAAGAGAGCATGAATTTATAAGGGTAAAGCTGTGATAGCATGATTTGGACCTCCTTCCAAAATAGGGCCGCAAGATGATAATAAAGAAGAGACAACAAACTCTTTAGCATGAAATCAGGAAGTAAGGTCAGTATGGGAAAATAGGGCAAAGACTCAATTGTGAGTCTTGCATGTCAAAACAAATAGCAATCAAGTCATACCCAAGTATCCTTAAGTTTAGTTTGTTGGAACTACAGAGGTTACCCATGGAAACGAGGGTCTAGGTTAGGGCCTATTGCGGAAGATAGAGACATAATTTTCCTCATAGAAACTTATTAGCATGAAGGGTGCAAGACACCTTTGTTTCAAGGGTATTGGAAGATGGCAGTGTGGAACAAGGCAATAGGGAATGGTAAAGGACACAAGGGTATCATGGTATTAGCAAGAGAAAAAGAAGGTCATTTCATTCAGCTAGAAAATGAAGACTCAAATAAAAAAATCTTTTGGTTTAAAATTTCAGAAAATGGAAATCACATCATATTTGCAACATGCTATTTTGCACTACAAGTTTAAAAAATCTACGAAAGTAGAGGGCTTGACCACAAATATCCTTTGCAGCCTTAGAGGAAAATATTGCAACATATTCTCAGCTAGGTGAAGTCATTATAGTGGTGATTTCAATGCTAGGATTGCAAGTGAGTAAGCTAGCATTCTTTGTTGTAAAGAAGACTACGACCCTATCTGGCTTACAGAAGAGAGTAATCATTAGTAGGAACGAATTTTAGAGGACAAGGGTTGTAATCTCTTTGGTGAACAATTTCTTACTTTATGTGGGGCTTTCGATTTAGTCATTTGTAATGGTTTGACTAGATGGGAAAATTCTGGTAATTTCACGTACAATACTTACAATGGAGCAAGTGTAGTAGACTATGTAATTTGCTCACATAGTTTGTGTGAGAAAATGGAGGAAGTTTTGATTGGAGATCAACTTTGGGACTTAAAATAAGATCACAAGCCAATTTATTTAAGTTTCTCTTGGACTGGAAAGAAGCAGTTAGGGTCAAAAACTTAGTGTGTTCAACAAGATCTTCCAAAGGGTAGAATTGTTTGACTCGATGAATTGTAATACATTCAAAATAGCGCTAGAGAGGCTCTTCGAGAAGGAGAAAATCCCATTTCATGACCTTCATAGTCACGAATTAACACATTTAATTCAAAGTGCACTTGCAGAGTGCAAAAGAGAAAAAATTAAGAAGTCTGAAAAAAATTGCTTTTTGGTTAATGCTTGGTTTGACGAGGAATGCAAAAGGCAAGGAGAATGTGGAAAGAGTCAAACACGGATAACATAAAGCTCAAATATTACAAACAGATATTAAGAAAGAAAAAGGTTGATTTCATGGTTTCGAGGAGAGAAGAACTAATCTTCCTTGGGAAAAATAACCACAAATTATTTTGGAAGGAGCTCCAACTGAGAAAGATGCAAACTGAAAACAATATTACAACTTCTAAATGGTTTGACTATGCAAGACAACTTTATCAGCAGGATCCCAAGGTTGACCCTCCTCCTTTGGTCAACGCCGATACAAAACTCTTCGCAGTGCATGAGGTAGAGATAGGTATCAAGAAGTTGGGTGTTGGAAAAGAAAAAGACTTAGCTGAACTCCAGACAGAGTATCGAAAGAGGGGCTTAAAAATTCTTGCACCTCACATTATTTTCAACAATATCATACAACAGGGGTTCCCCACAGATTGGACAACTAGTCTGGAAATACCTCTTTTCAAGAGTGGTGACATCAATAATCCCACCAATTATAGGACCATAATGATAAACCCCTTGTTTGCAAAGTTATTTGGAAGCATGTTAGAAAATCAAATCAGCAAGTGGGCAGAAGAAAGAGATAAACATGCTAAAAGACAAACATGTTTTAGTTTCAAACATTCCACAGTTGGTCATGGTATAACTTTAAGGCACATCATTGAAAAAGTTTGGGAGAAAAAGGAAGAAGTCATTTTTTGCTTTGTTGATTTTAGAAAAGCCTTTGACACAGTTCCTAGGGATAAGATTTGGCATAGAGTGGAGGAACTTGGGGTTCCCAGGCATTTGATAGTAGCTTTGCATAGGCTGTATGAAGAGGTGAAAGTCAAAATTATAACTTCAGCGAACATTTCTGAAAGTTTTAGAAGCGATATCGGGGTCAAACAAGGTTGCCCATTGTCTCCTACCCTATTTGGTTTATATATCGACAATCTTGAAGAGTGACTAAATTCGCAAGGGGGTGGCGGTATCCATTTGGGAAAGTTTGTTATAAGGCTTATTTTGTACACAAATGACCTTATTCTGACTGCTAAATCTGCTCTTGGTTTGCAAGAGCACTTACTTTCCCTTGAGCATTTTTCTAGAAGTGTTGGGATGCAAGTCAATATCAACAAAACGAAAATAGTCATTTTCTCTAACAAAAGAAAACATAACTAGTGTAAGTTCTACTTTGAAGGCAACATTCTGGAAGAAGTTACGTATTACAAATACTTCGGAATTGACTTCAACATAAATCTAAGTTGGGATGGATGTAGAAAGAAAAGAACTTTGGGGGATTGGAAAACATTCTATGCTTTTCAAAATAGGTGTAGAGAAATGGAGTTATGGGACTGGAAAAACACTCTAACTCTTTTTGGGCTTTTAGTGATTCTGATGATTCTCTAGGGTTGTGAATTGTGGGCCAGCAACACATCTGACATGCAGTGGAAACAAATTGAGAAAATTCAGAAGTGCTTGATTACAAACAAATTCAAAATTAAAATTGCATTTCCTTATGCTATCTTGTTAAGTGAAACAGGGGTTGCTCCTATTGAAGCAATTGCTATGGTGCGAGTAATAAAGTATTTAAAAAAATGAGCAAATGGAAGAAAGCATATGGCATAAGGTTGTGTTTAATGACATATTGTGCAAAAGAAAGAAGACTTGGATGCGACAAAATAACAAATGGTTTAACAAATGAGGCATTTGCTTGAGCATGTGTCCCACAAACAATAAAGAGATAAAAGCTTTTGTTATGGATAAGTTCCATAAATGTACCTAGGAGAAGGAGCTAGGGAGAAAGAAAAAAGTATTATATTGAAGAGTTTAATCCCACTCATAATCATCTACAAATAGCGTGCATAGGGGCCAATTTTTCTTGGAGAGCCAAACTTCTTATTGCTCAATTAAGGACTAATTCTCATCAACTCCGTTGTGAAACAAATGCTGGAAAATGCCAAAAGAAGTGTGGGAGGAAAGAGTATGTATTTTTTGCTCTTCCGGAAAAGTGGAACAAAAAAACATCTCATTTTAGAATGTGAGGTCTTCAAAGACAACAGGGAAAGGTATGCAAATATTTTGGTTGCTAGCTCTTGGGATAATTTATTCTGTGAGGTGTTTGTCGAGAAGCTAGAAGAGTTTATTGTGAAACTTCATAGAAAAATGTCAGCATACAAGAGCAAGATAAAGAAGCAATTTGTCCCATAGACTATCTTTAACATCATGAATGTTAAAATAACTTTTTCTTTGTAAAAGGTGATGTAATGAGAAGGTCGCTAACAATGTGGCATAACATAAAGCTTTGGAACAAATGTGTACTTTTTATGGAAATAATTGAGGCTTTGTCTCAGCTTTGGAACAAATGTGTACTTTTTATGGAAATAATTGAGGCTTTGTCTTCTCTCAAGTGCGCCCTAGATCTTGGGGATCACCATAAGAAAATGCCCTTTAGGGATTGAGCGGATTAGTACTTAGACGGACCCCTACTTCCGTGGGGCTTCCAGATGCAAATGCCCTCCGAGGATTAACAATTTTAGGCTTTCAGATTGTTTTTGTGTAATTTAAAGTGAAGCTCGCATTCGTACGAGTTGTTCCATAACCAGCATGGTTTTTAATTTCAAAACAATGAAGCTTGCCACATAAATTTATATGTTATATGTGATAAATGATATGAATTTTTGAACAGAATCCATATCTCACTCACAGCTGCGTATGAAAGGGAGAATGCTGGGGCTAACAGTCCCCTCGGCATCACTAGCGTCGTTTCAGCGATTGGCCTACACGTCTTCCTCTTTTGTTAAGGGTAAGGATGTTTTCTGCGTCCTTATTCTATATGTTTCAATCAACTCAAACAACGCAAGATGATGCTTACAATGGCTGCCATGGTATAAACGATATTCAGAGCGCCTGTTTCTCTCGAACTACCACTGTAAAATAACACTTAATAACGCCATTGGAATTCTTCCATCTCTGTCTAAACATTGATTGCGTCGTACGCACCATTAGAAATTGTTGCCACAGAAATCACAAATTAGGATGCAATTCAACTATTCTTTATTTAGGGGCCTTTTCTCAGTATCTATATGGTTAAAAATTGGGTTTGGCTAACGGTGTGTATGAGTTGGACCGCAAGTCCATCAGCAGGAATGTCCTTTTCTTGGCTACCATCCACAACATGCATTGGGAACTCTTTATTACCCTTAAAAGAGCATGGTTGTGCCTTGCTTTCCAGCACAGATGCAGCCTTTTGTTGGACTTATCTCAGATTTATACCAGAATCCACGTTCCATTATCTTATCTAGGTTCAATACCTCAATTAGTCCCCAGACTTGGCCAAGCTTATAACATTGGAGTACCTGTCGTAGGCCAACTTGGTTTCCACATTAGGGATAACATCTCACTCTCAAGGCCTCATCAGTTAGGATTTTCGTACTGAACATTATCTTTCCAAGAGGCCAATCCTTAAGCATCATTTCCAAGCGACTATCAAAATCTGTAATTTTTATAAGTAACTTTTGGGCAATGTAGTCAAACAGATGATTTCTACCCTACTCAGCCATAATAAAATCAAAACAAATAGCAGTCACAAGCAAAGTGAACACATCTAGTAGAAATGCAGGGATCAACAAAGCAGGGCCGCTAGGAAGAATGAAATTGGAGAGACTTGAGAATAGCCTAGTTATGCACTTCAACATGTTATGTCTTAACAACGAATTATTTTGTTTTGACAGGGAAACCATTTTCCTTGATCTATGGGGAGTCTCAAGCCCAACCGTGTAAATTCATATTGACGTTGCAACTATCAAACAATTAGAATTTCAAGCCCAGGTGACTAATGTCCTTATGATCTATCAAACACTAGACCACTGAATTCAATTAATATTGAAAAAAGTTTCTAGCGATAAATTAAACAGCGGAAGCGGAAGCATAAATATTATTCTCTCTCACACATCTCCTTCAAATTAACTTTTCATTCCTTCAAAAAACTTACATGCTTGAGAGGTACAAAAGCTGAAAAAATAGAAACAACAGTTCTGTGTTGTATGGCCTTGCTGTACAACTGATGTACAACACTACTATATGCGTTCCATATGAGCAATGTTGCAAACATTGGGTTTGAGATAAAATCGGCAAGGATTTGGAAAACCAAAAAATCATAAAACTATCAGGAAAAATCAGCAAAATTAAGATGCCACCAAAATATTGATAAAAATCGACAAACATCGGCTAGGCCAAAAAATTTCAAATTCGTGATTTTTTCGCGATAAAATCGGGATGTTTGCAACACTGCATATGAGACTGTGCATTGCCTGGAAATGCCTCTTTCCTGGCTGCTTGCACTTTCTCCCTTTCTCTATCACTCAAGCCATTCAACTTCTAATGTGTGAGAAAACCTCTACTTTGCCCTGTTTTTATACTTTTAGTGGAGAATCTATTTTTAAGGTTTCTCCTAGTTCAGGTTCAATTTTAGACTCAACTACAAAAAATAAGACTTTCAATTTTTTGCTAAAGTGAAACACAAAATAGAATTACTTTTCAAAAATATCTCAAACTACTTATTGCATGTTCACATTGAACATGTGTGGAAGTCTTTGTCTGAGTTATAATTATCAACACTCCCTCTTAGGGAGGGAGGAATGCTGCACCAATCCAAGTTTGTCTCCGAATGCCTCAAATTTCCCTTTCACCAAGGGCTTGCTCCCTTTTGAACTTTGTTTCATATGAAGTGATGTTTGATCTCAAGATGCTTGGATTTTTCATGAAATACTAGATTCTCAGAGAGTTTGATACAACTTTGATTATCACAACAAATGATTGTGGGCTCCAACTCTTGATCAAACAATCTTGCGAGTAACTTGCTAAGCTAGATGGACTCACATTTAGAATTTCCTTGAAATTCTACAACTGCTCTAATGAAGAATCTGAAAACTAGTTTCTTTTCAATAAGATAAAATTTCTCTACTTGTTTGCAAATAATCACAGAGATAAAAAAACACAGTCACACAAGAGACAATTATTTTTCTTGGGAAACCCAACTGGAAAAGCCCTCTCCTTGATGTGGTCTTTATTGACTGAGGAAATACATCAAATACAAAGCAATTTGTCTTTTGAGAACAAAGTTGTTCTCTTGCTGATCTAGCCTAGACTTGCCTTGGAAAAACCTTGATCACAACTCCTAAACCCTAGCGCACTTGTGATCTCCTCTTACTTAGGATGCAACCTCTTTGCGCTCTCCACAAACAAGGCTCTCTCACAAACTTGTGAGCTCTGTCTTGTCACACAAACCTTTGTGCACAAGACATGTTAATTCTTTGTGCTTTCGTCCTCCTCTTTATAGATTCGATCCATGCTAAATTAGGCTAGTTCAAATTTAGAACTTGAGCTTTGATAGGGAGTTAACTGAGAGTGTTACTTGCTCTCCTTCCAATCAAGGCTGAAGACTAACTTGCTCTAATTGAACTGCTAACTGCCACCTCGTTCTGTAGTCAAACTGATGAAGACTTCCACTTAACTGAAGCTCCAACTCTACGCATGTTAACTTGATTATTCTAGTAATATGGAAATAACTCATCCTAATTAAAGTCTAACTCATGAGGAAAATTCGAGGTCTTCACTGGCTAAGGTACAAGCCAGAAGACCTTGCTCGCTACATTTTCAACACCACAACTAGTAGAACTAATTGTCATGTGTTCTACCTCCGCTGAGCTAATTTCCATGGAAGTTTGCTTGTTGCTAAATGTAAAATTTTTTAAGGTCCCTGTAGCTCCTCTAGTTTCAGTTTGTTTTATGCATCAAGTTTACAAGCACCAACCTGCAAAAAGCACCAAAATCCTTGATCTTTATAGGCGCCAGCTTGAAAGAGGCTTCAACCCCTTAATCTACAAGCACCTACTTGCATAAACCTTCATATCCCCCGTTCATCAAATTTCAAACTCAGATCTATAGTTAAATAGTTGAAATATTGTTGATACAGTTTGTCAAATCTCTGATCTGTCAATTCATGCTTTGCATTTACGTGCTTTCATTGATTCTCTGAATTGATTGAATCACTTGGATCTCTAATTTGTTCTTTTATAAGTTTCTTTTCTGCAACTTGGCTCTCAAGTTGCCAGATCCATGATCCATTCCTCTGCAGCTGACTATCATTTCTTCAGCATATTGTTTCACTTAAATCTCCCAGAGGATCGTCTTTGCAGGTCAAACTTTCCTTAAGTTTCTATTTTGCTACTTGAATCATGCCTTTCATATCTACACTTTTTAGTCTGATTGCCGCTTCATGACTTCAACCATTTCTTCATTTTATTCTCATTAGAGGAAATTTTAGCCTCAAAGTGCTCATGAAATTTTCATGCACATAATATGTAAACCAATCAAAATCCTTTAAA
The DNA here is from genome assembly GCA_034641835.2 of Pinus albicaulis. Taxonomy (NCBI): domain Eukaryota; kingdom Viridiplantae; phylum Streptophyta; class Pinopsida; order Pinales; family Pinaceae; genus Pinus; species Pinus albicaulis. The sequence continues at coordinate 946,414,707 of CM076582.1, forward strand.
TTTAAAAAGAGATACATGCAAAGATTTTGGAGGGAAAAGAAGAAAACTACTTTTTTTAATTGTATTTTTGGCTTATCTCCTTATAGGTTTACTCAAATTTCAAGTGTAGACATTCGTTGGATGTGGAATTAAATACCACATCCAACAAGTACCCATTATGCATAATTCTGAGAAGACCTACATAAACGCGTTTTTTAATGTATCTTCAATTTTCATCAATGCGAGTCTTTTCAAAAGTATGCATAATGGGTACTCGTTGGATGGAGAATTTTATTCCGCATCCAATGAGTGTCTACACTTGAAAATTGATTAAACCTATAAGTAGATAAGCCAAAAATGTTGAGAATTAGGTAGGGCTAGGTTTAATTCAATTTCTCTTCTTGATAATTACTTGTGAGCTTACTTCTTTTACTTATGTCTTCTCTTCTTAGCTTATTATGTCTTACATCAAATCAATTAACAAAAACACAAGAGACACAAATTTAGGCTCTTTGAGCCAGGGCCAAAACCTCCCCTTCTTGGACAGGAAAACCCGCAAGAAAATCTTCTTATAGACTTTCGGATGACAAACACCATAACCATAATACAAACTCTTGACCCTTGTATGCCTCCAAGACCTTGTCACTGCTTCTTTATTGACTTCTTGAGCTGAACCTTCTTTCCTGCACTGTCCTGCACCTTACTGCACCAAAATTAGAGAACTTGGTCTCTACTTGTATTTTTTCTTCTTGGACTGAATGAGATCTTTGCTTGTGATATCAGCACCGTGTTTATACAGTAGTGGTGATCAGTCCGAATTATACTGTTGTGATGCCCTTACACAATCTTAATATAATAGTCCTGTAATATCATAATATCACACTCCTTATCCACATTTTATTACAAGTCTTCCTCGTACTTCAAACACAGTCCTTCTACGCATTAGTACGCAATCTTTTCACCTTACTTTGAGCTTGGACGCAACTGGTACTTCATACTAATTTCGGATATGTATGTATGTAATGATCTTCAAAATTGCCCTCACATTTCTTTAATAGGATCTTCACTGTATATATATATTTCTGTTTCTTCAAAACTATACACCTTACGGTGTAACTCCTGTATTGTGTAATCCGCTCAATATAGCATCCTTACTGTATATCATCCGCACTGTATAAGTCATTCCTTCACCCTTGAACGCAACCCTTTCTTTTTATTATTCTGATCTATATTAACCGTAGAGATCTTATCCTTTATCCTCGCATTTCAGCTTCAGACAAGTCTGAAAATCTTGTCTCAAATAAACCGCAGATCATCCTTATTTATACAGGATAGTTCTTTCTTTTGAGCCGACATGGGAGCCTACATCTGAGCCGACATGAGCAGAGGTATGGAGGCTGACTAGATCACTGTACATAGGCCGACTTTGAGAGGTCACTCCAACGCTGATCTGGAGCATCATTTGTGCCATGTCTTCAAGCTTGATTGGCAAGGTCTTGGAGCATACAAATGTGACTTGACTCTTCATAAACATGACTCTTTAATTTGTACATTTATGACCAGAAGACAAATCCCTAATAGACATCAAGAAGAAATGCATTGACCGATAATAAAACTTTGCTCATGAAACCCATGAAGCAAGCATACCAAAAATATATATTATTATTTTTGTCTTGTTCATTACATAAATACATAATTACATAGTCAGTATGAAGACCGATCCTAGTTACACTTTCCAACACTCCCTCTTAACTTGGGAGGTATTCATAATGGTACATGGTCACTTTCAATCTGAAGAATCTCATAAGAAGAATCGAATTGGTAATCGCATCTGTATAGCATCATATCAACCAACATTGTCTTAGTGCAAGGCCTTGACTAACTGCCCCATCTCTCAACGAGACAATGGGCTACATTGCTGTCGAGACACATGACTTATAGACACCATAATCATTGTCTCTCCAAGGTACATACTCACCCAGGTGTGGAAATTTTTAACTATTACTTTATGCAAAAACCCTATTGTTAGATCTGGTTATACTTCTCCTACTTAATCAAGTTATTAATGCTGAAATTCAGATTAATATCAAAGTAAACACATAACAAACTTTCACCGATTCAGATCTAAGCAAAGATACATGCACATAGACAAAGTGACAACAGGATTTTCTGGACAACTGTCCCCGGAAAAACCCAATGCGGGAAAACCGGTCTTCTGGCTGTTGGAGGGTTTATATTATTAAGTAGTTTCTGAATATAGCAAATTTGGGCACCTGACTGGTTAACCTGACAGAGAAAAAAATAGATCTCCAGCTAACCTGCTATTCTGGAGACTGAAAACTTGACTGATTCACACCCTCAAACAGGATTTATAGGACTCAGCCACTTTCTGCCTCTAGAAACCCTAGCGCTACCCCAGAAGCCCCTGCGTCAGCCCTGTTAGCCTCTGCGCTGGCCTGGAGAGGGTTGCGTAACCCCAGATTGGGTGACATAGTCCCTACGCTGCTTTGGATGGCCTCTGCGTAACCCTGGAGGTCTCCTGCTGGCTCAGCGCTGCCCTTTCTGGGCTTGCGTAGCGGCTGAAGCCCTCTGCGCTGCTCCTGATTGCTACCTCTCTGCCTCTTGCTGATTCTTGGAACTGTGATCAGATCATCCCCTTAGCCAATACTACCCCTCTCCGCAGCTGAAACACTTCTGAAAATTCTTAGCAACTCCACCCTAGAATTTTAGCTTAGTCTCAGTGCTCTGCCTCTGTGTGTGTGTCCTCCAACTGACTCCAAGCCTTTCCTTTATACTTTCTCGCTGGGAAACCAACGTCCATGATCTAATCTCGAATCGATGGCTAAGATGAAAAGAAAGCTTGATCTGTGTGACTTAAGTCATTTCCATCACATGTTTAAATTAATTACCTTTAATATTTTAATTTTCCTAAGTTAGACTTAGGGTCCTTAATTAAAAACATTAATTAATTAATTATCTCCCAAACTAGATGGAATTTCCCAAATCCCTTTCTGGGTCTTGGAGATCTCATGTACTCTAGTCCCTCCACAAATTTTGGGAGCTAGAGCACATCCGATGCTACCCCAACACTAAAAAAAACTCAGCCCTCCCTCTTAGCGAGGAATGTGCTCTAGTACAATGCTGCTTCACCCCGAAGCTCTGCACTGATCTCTGGTGTGGGTCTCTGCACTGATGCTGGACCTACTGCCCTCCATCACTGTGCTGCTGCTGCCATTTTGTACTGCTGCCCATGACGCTGCCATCGCCACTGCGACATCTGTACAACAACTCCCTCTCAATCTGTTGCACCATCCTGCCAACTGCTGCACTGCAACTTTAGTTGCTGAGAGAAACAACTGAAGTTCCTGCCCATTCTTCGACAGACAAGTCAGTTGGGTTGCATCCTCATCATTGAAGCTCCATGGGCTGTTGATCTCTGTTATCATCTGGAGACAGCTGCACAACTACAACTTTGTACTGCGTAAGCAAACCTCCTCTGCGCTGCTAAAGTCACATCTGTGAAATTTTCAAACTGAAAACTATACAATTGCAGTGATAGATTTATCTCTCCTACTTATTATTATTTAGAAATCTTCTGGCAAATATCGAAATAAATACTATTGCAACATTCACAAATATATATGCAGAGAAATAAACAGTAGGGAACATAAGCACAAGAATCAATCACATGTACACAGTTATTTTTGGACAATTGTCCCCGGAAAAACCCAGTGCGGGAAAACCGGTGCAGCAGATGAGGGTTTTATTAATTCTTCAGCAAATGATATTTTTACAGGGAAATATAATGGTAGATAAATTCTGAAACACCTGAGACTGAATTTCCGACTCCCTCGGATAATTTTTTGACACCCTGATCAGCCCCTGTTGGATCCTGTGTCTGTTTGCGTGATTCACTGCACAATCCCAGCGCTGGACTACGTAAGTCTGTGTGGGTTCTCTGCGCTACAACCTCAAGCTGCCTCCAGTGGCCCACTACTGCCCTCTGTCCCTGATCTCGATCACTGCTGACTCCCTCCTCCTTCTGCTTCTGCAAACTCCTCGCCCTGCAAGTCTCCCACTGAAATCAAATTCTCTTACTTCAGAATCGATCTCCTTTGGGTATTGAGTGTATGCTCGACTTGTTTTTCAAATGACCCTCAAGCCTTCTTTTATAATCTTCCTGTTGGAGAACTAACGTCCCAGATTAAAAGATTAATCAATGGCTAAGATTAAAACTTGACTTGATCCATGTTTTCTAGAAGATTCACACTCTGACTTATTAATACCCTTTAATTATTTAATTTCCCTAAATTTAGACTTAGGGTCTTCATTAAAATAATTAATTATTTTAATAAGTCATGAACCGAGTGGAATTTCCACAAATTGTTTCTGGGTTCTTTGGAATGCTGCTATCCAAGCCTCCCTGCAAAGTTTGAGACTTGGAACACTTTCGGATGCTACAAAAATCAACACTCCCTCTTAGCGAGGAAAGTGTTCTAACATATGCCTGCTACATGTTGCTCTGCTTTTGAAGCACCCTTTGCGCTGCTGATCTCTGGACGCTGCCCCTCATCTACTGCGTTGCTGTCCCCTGTATTGTTACCTTTGACACTTCCACTGTCACTGCTGCATTTGTACCACAAATCCCTCTAAATGCTGAGTCTATCCATTCTTGCTACTGGAAGGGATTCTTCTTCATCCCCATCTTCTCTCTGAAGTAGACAAACTTTGTCTGTCCTAGAGCCTTCGTGAGGATGTCTGCCACCTATTCTCCTATTGGAGTGTACTATAACTGAACAGCTCCTCTTTGTACACAGTCCCTGATGAAGTGACACTTGGTGTCAATATGTTTCGACCTATCATGAAACACAAGATTTCCAGAGAGCTTGATGCAACTCTAATTATCGCATATGATGTTGGTCGCTTCCATTTTCTCCTGGAGTAGGTTCACTAACAGTTTTCGAAGCCATATGGCTTCGCACGAAGCTGTGTTGGCTGCCATATACTCTGCTTATGCTGAACTCAGTGCTATAGACTTCTGTTTCCTATTGCACCAGGAAGTTATTCCCGATCCTAGACTGAAACATTACACAGTGGTACTCTTCCGATCAACTGAACTTCCTGCCCAATCTGCGTCGGTGAAACCACTCAACCTGACATCATTGCTATGGGTGTACTTCAATCCAAGCTCGACCGTTCCTCGAAGGTACCTGAGAACATGCTTGGCTGTTGCCCAATGGGCCCTCTTCGGTTCCACGATGAACTGACTAAGGGTATTTACATCATAACAGATGTCTGGCTTTGTATTTACCAGATACATCAATGACCCTATGAGCTACCTATATAGCGTAGGATCAGCCTCATCATCTTCGGATGTGTCGATTTTCTTCTAGTTGGTGATCATTAGAGTTGTCATGGGTCTACAATCCTCCATCTGAAATCTCTTCAGAATCTCTGTAGTGTATCTCCCTTTCCCAAGGAAGATCTCCCCGTTCTGCTGCCAAACCTCCAACCCTAGAAAATAGTGCATCCGTCCTAGATCCTTTATGTCAAATTCTTCAGCCAAATTCTTCTTGCAGTCTATGATGAGCCCTGATGATCCAGTCAAGAACAAATCATCTACATATAAAATTAGTATCAAAGGCTCACTCCCTACTCTTAGATAGTAGAGGTTGGGATCTGCGCCACTCTTGACAAATCCCATCTTCTGCAGGTAGCTATCAATTTGACCATACCAGGCTCTAGGAGCTTGCTTCAGTCCATATAATGCTTTCTTCAATCTACACGCATGAGTTTTCTGATCATGCGTCTCAAAGCCCTTCGGTTGTTCTATATACACCTTTTCCTCTATCACCCCGTTCAAGAATGCTGTCTTGACGTCCATCTAGTGAATTTCCCATCCCATCTATGCAGCAAGGGATATCACGGAACTGATAGAGGTGTACCTGGCTACTGGGGCGAAGGTTTCTTCATAGTCAATTCGTTCCTTCTGAGCATACCCCTTAGCCACAAACCTGGCTTTAAATTTTTCGATGCTGCCGTCTGCAGCATACTTGATCTTGTAGATCCACCTGGATCCTACAAGTAGATCCACCTGGATCCTACAACTGATCTCTCCTGAGGTTTGGGGATCACTTCCTAGACATCATTTGTCACGATGGAACTGTACTCTTCCACCATTGCATCAACCCACACTTGGTGCTGAGCTGCTTCCCGAAAACTGGAAGGTTCTTCGACTTGAGAAACCAAGGTTTGATACCTCTAAGGCTGCTTACGGTGTCTCTTATCATTTTGGGGGATTTCGACAAAGTCCTCTGCATCCTTCAGAATCTGTTGAAGTTCCCTACTCGTTCTCCCACTGGTAGTGGGTGGATCTACCGACTCTCCCTCTTGCAAATCCTCGGGAGACACATCCCTTGGATCCCTATGCCTTGGAGAGGCAACTGAATTTTTCGCTGCTGGTTGTTGGGGCTGAACCAGAGTCTCTTCCTCAGACTGCATAGCAGAAGGCAACTCATGGGATCTTCTGAAGGCCTTCTCCTCCATGAACTTCACATCCCTTCGCACCATGACTTTCCTACTCTTAGGAATGTAGATGAGATATGCCATTGCATTCTCGCTGTATCCTGACATATACCCTTTTTCGGCAGTCATCTCCAACTTCTTCCTCTTCTCACTGGGCACATGACAGTAAGCTGTACTACCGAAGATCTTAAAGTGACTCACTTCAGGCTTACTGCTAGTGAAGACACTTTCTGGCGTGATCTTTCCCAGTGCAGCGTGAGGAGTTCTGTTCTGAATGTAGACAACTGTATTACACGCTTCAACCCACAGGAATTTGGCAATGTCTTGGTCATACATCATGGCTCTTGTTGCTTCAACAATAGTCCGGTTCTTCCTTTCTGCCACACCATTCTGCTCCGGATTGTATGAAGCTGTCCACTCTCTTTTGATGCCTTCCCTTGCGCAGAATCTAGTGAATTCTTTATCTATGTATTCACCACCATTATCTGATCGCAACACCTTGATCCGCTTCCCTGTCAGATTTTCTACCAGAGCCTTAAACTCTTTGAATCGACTGAAGACTTCATCCTTGGTCTTCAAGAAGTAGATCCAGGTTTTCCTGGAATGGTCATCAATGAAGGTGACGAAATATTTGGCACCGCTAAGAGCTCTAGTGGACATCGGTTCACAAATATCTGAGTGTATTAGGTCCAATACACCCTTGGCCCTATTGTTGCTTCTCTGATATGTTTCCTTGGCATATTTTCCCAATACGCACCCCTTGCAGACATCATCTCGTTTAGTGCTCAGTTCTGGAACACCTGTGACATTCTTCTGGAGAGTTCTCAACACCCCATGATGCAAATGCCCCATTCTTCTGTGCCATAGCTCATTCAGGTCCGTTTCATCTGCATTGCCGACCAGTGCCATTGGAGAGTCAAGCTATAGCTTGTACAATTTGTTGCTTCTGACCCATATCTGTGCCTTCTTCTTCCAACTGGGGTGCTTGATGTAGAGTCTAGTGCCAATAAAGTAAACGTCATAACCTTGGTTTTGAAGTTGAGACACTGAGAGCAAGTTCATCCCCAAACCCGACACATGTAGCACATTAGTGGCTCAGATTCTATTTCCCGCCTCGGTTTGAAAAACTACAGTACCTCTCCCAACGGGGGTGCATTTTGCTTTATTATCCATGGTTATTTTGAAATTCATCTGCTCTTCTTGGTAGTCGGAAAAATAGTCCCGTACTCCAATCATGTGAGTAGAGGCTCCACTGTCAATATACCAGACATCAGAAGTAGTGCTCGATATGCAAGCAAAATCTTCCTCAAGTCTGGATGCCAATACAGAGACATCATGATCCATCTGTTCTGTCATGCTTCTTCCCCTTCCTGGAGAACTACGTGAACCCTTCTGCATTGTTGCCGCAACAGTAGATTTCTTTTCATTGGTTGATTCCCCCTTCCTATTGTTCATCTCTGGCTATGATACCATGTGGAATTTTCAAACTGAAAACTATACAGTTGCAGTGATAGATTTATCTCTCCTTATTATTTCAATAAGTTATTATTCAGAAATCTTCTGGAAAATATCGAAATGAATACTATTGCAACATTCACAAATATATGTTGCGAGAAATAAATAGTAGGGAACATAAGCACAAGAATCAATCACATGTACACAGTTATTTTTGGACAATTGTCCCCAGAAAAACCCAATGCGGAAAAACGGGTTCAACAAATGATATCTTTACAGGGAAATATAATGGTAGATAAATTCTGAAACACCTGAGACTGAATTTCCGACTCCCTAGGATAATTTTTTACACCCTGAACAGCCCCTGCTGGCTCCTGTGTCTGTCTGCGTGATTCACTGCGCAGTCCCAACGCTAGATTACGTAAGTCTGTGTGGGTTCTCTACGCTGCAGCCTCAAGCTGCCTCCAGTGGCCCACTGCTGCCCTCCGTCCCTAATCTTGATCACTGCTGACTCCCTCCTCCTTTTGCTTCTGCAAACTCCTTGCCTTGCAACTCTCTCACTGAAATCAAATTCTTATACTTCAGAATCGATCTCCTTCGGGTATTAAGTGTATGCCTGGCTTGTTTTCCAAATGACCCTCAAGCCTTCTTTTATAATCTTCCTGTTGGAGAACCAACGACCCAGATTAAAAGATTAATCAATGGCTAAGATTAAAACTTGACTTGATCCATGTTTCGTAGAAGATTCACACTCTAACTTATTAATACCCTTTAATTATTTCATTTCCCTAAGTTTAGACTTAGGGTCTTCATTAAAATAATTAATTATTTTAATAATTCATGAGCTGAGTGGAATTTCCACAAATTGTTTATGGGTTCTTTGGAATGCTGCTGTCCAAGCCTCCCTGCAAAGTTTGAGACTTGGAACACTGCCAGATGCTACAAAAATCAACAATATCAGCCCCTGCACTGAAATCCCCTACACTGCTGCTGCACTGCGTTGTCCTCCTGAAGCTTCTACGCTACTGCAACTCTGCTCTGCGTAAGCAGGCCTGCTATGCGTTGCTGAAGTCACATCAGCCCTTGTGCTGCTGCTGCTGCATCTGCATTGTGCTGCTCCCATCTGCTTCCAGTTCTACCTCTGCTCCATCTGTGATTCTTTGCACCCACTACTCCACTTGTCCTGCTACTGTCTGAAGGCTTCCGTAGCACGGATGCGATCCAAGAGCTGAGCTACTCAAGGATCTCGCCACCACTCTATAGCTGCTCTACAGATCCATGCCGCTCCACTTTCGTGGTTTATGAGCGCTCATGGCTACGTCATCTTCTAAACCATCGTCTGCCACAATAGCCTTGGAAGTAGAAGCTTCCTTGTCCTTCTTCCAAGGACAATTGCTGGCAAAATGTCCTAGTTTTCCGCACTGTAAACACTTGATCTTGGATAGATCACGCTTCTTCTTCCCTTGCTGCCTCTTTGATGCCAAGGCTGCATCTTCTTCCTCTTCCTTCTTTACCTTACTTGATCCCGTGCTGTACTGCCTCTTGGTTAATCGACAAAGTTCTTCTTGACGAAGGATTGCTTACATACTGTCCCAGTTTGGAAGGTCCACTCTGCCCAAGACACTTTGGACAAAAGTTTCCCAGTCCTCTGTGACTGCTTTGAGTGCAATCCTTACAATCACGTCATCCTCCACCTTTGCTCCCATGGCAGACAACTAATCTCTGATCGCCTATAATCTAAAAAGGAAGGGTTCGATTTCTTCTCCCTTGGCCATCATGAATGACTGCAGCTGATTTTCCAGAAGCATTCTACTCTGGACGAATTTTCCCTCATATAGGGAAGTTAAGGCTTTCCACATCTCTTGAGCCGTTTTCTTGTCGGCTATGTGTGGAACTGTATGATCCTTAACTCCATCCATTATGAAGCGTTTGGCATGTGCCGCAACGTCCTCATGCTTTGCTAGGAGAGCAACATCGGTTTGCATGGCCAAGACTTTTTCTGCATGGCCCCTTAGCCCGTATGCCTCCATGACTACTAGGATTCTGGCCTTCCAGATTGCAAAGTTGGATAGACTGTCCAACCTATCCTGATCACGTAGTCCGTGAGGTGCCATCTGCTCAGTAAATCTGTCAGAACTCCTCTTCTCTATGCTAGAGATTTGGATCTAGGGTCCTTGGCGAAACAGACACCCTCTGCTCCCTCTAACAACTGACCTCCTCTCTTGGAAGTTTGCCAAATCAAACAAATCTGCTCTCTTCGATCCTCTGATCAATCTGTAGATTTCTTTGGCTGGAAACTCTCTGAGAAGCTGTTATCCTCCTGCTCTTTGTTACCTAGTGCTTAGGCTAAATTCAGAAATTTAACTCGACCAACAACTTTTGAAGCTCTGCAGCACTGCTTCCGGCACTCTGAAACAACAACGACTTCATATCTGCATCACCCTTGCTTTCCTCTGCGTGAGCAGACAGTCCCAACATTGTCTCTGTGTTGCCTCTGCCCAGTAAATACGTGGGTCTGTGTGGAGACTGCGTAGGACTGCGTCACTCTGGCCTCTACGTGGCTCTGCACCCGCTGCTATTGCGCTGTCCCTTCCAGTGCGGCTTTCTGCAGCTACTGCTGCTTTCTTTGTTGCTTTCTGCAGCAAGGATTCTTCAGTCTCTTGCTGGTGATCCTGCTAGATCTGCAATCGCTCTGATTCTATGTTAAAATTTCTGAATATTACTTTATGCAGAAACCCTACTGTTAGATCTGGTTATACTTCTCCTACTTAATCAAGTTATTAATGCTAAAATTCAGATTAATAACGAAGTAAACACATAACAAACTTTCATCGATTCATATCTAAGCAAAGATACATGCACATAGACAAAGAGACACACAGGATTTTCTGGACAACTATCCCCGGAAAAAACCAATACGGGAAATCGGTCTTTTGGCTACTAGAGGGTTTATATTATTAAGTAGTTTATGAATACAACAAATCTGGGCACCTTATTGGTTAACCCGACAAAGAAAAAAATAGATTTGTAGCTAACCTGTTGTTTTGGAGACTGAAAACTTAACTAATCCACACCCTCAAACGAGATTTACAGGACTCAGCCACTTTCTGCCTCTAGAAACCCCAGCATTGCCCCTGAAGCTCCTGCATTAGCCCTGCTAGCCTTTGCGCTGGCCTGGAGAGGGCTGCGTAACACCAGACTGGGTGATGCAGTCCATACGCTGCCCTGGATGGCCTCTGCGTAACCCTGGAGGTCTCTTGTTGGCTCAGCGCTGCCCTTTCTGGGCCTGCGTAGCGGCTGAAGCCCTCTGCGCTGCACAGCTGCTGTTGCTACCTCGACTCCTCTGCGCTGCTCCTGGTTGCTACCTCTCTGCCTCTTGCTGATTCTTAGCACTGGGATCAGATCATCCCCTTAGCCAATACTACCCCTCTCCGTAGCTGAAACACTTTTGAAAAAATTTAGCAACCCCGCCCTAGAATTTCAGCTTAGTCTCAGTGCTCTGCCTCCGTGTGTGTGTCCTCCAACTGACCATAAGCCTTTCCTTTATACTTTCTCGTTGGGAAACCAACAACCATGATCTAATCCTGAATTGATGGCTAAGATTAAAAGAAAGCTTGATCCGTGTGACTTAAGTCATTTCCATCACATGTTTAAATTAATTACTTTTAATATTTTAATTTTCCTAAGTTAGACTTAGGGTCCTTAATTAAAAATATTAATTAATTAATTATCTCCTAAATTGGATGGAATTTTCCAAATCCCTTTCTGGGTCTTGGAGGTCTCATGTACTCTAGCCCCTCGAAAAATTTTGGGAGCTAGAGCACATCCGATGCCACCCCAACACTAAAAAAACTCAACACCAGGTGTTCCTAGAGTATGAACTTCTTGGACTATTCTTCTCTTGGGTAGCCAACCCTCAAAGAATATCGGTCCTCGACTATTATCTTGAATGTCTTATCTCATTCTCTAAGAGTATCGGATGTCAGATGATTACCCAATCCTCCATTCTGTCTTCCTAGGTGAAGACCAGAATGATGTGTCTATCCATTCTCTCCTCATGGCCTTCACTAAGACTTACGACTGTTAGTCCTGGACTAGTGCATGACACATGAATTAGGGAATCATATATGTCACTCCCTCTTAACTTAGGAAGGACATACTTCAAGTTTCTTCTAAGAAATCGGTCTTCTGGCTGCTAGAGGGTTTATATTATTAAGTAGTTTCTAAATACAACAAATCTGGGCTTAACCCGACAGAGAAAAAAAATAGATTTGCAGCTAACCTGTTGTTCTGGAGACTGAAAACTTAACTGATCCACACCCTCAAACGAGATTTACAGGACTTAGCCACTTTCTGCCTCTAGGAACCTCAACGCTGCCCCTAAAGCTCCTGCGTCAGCCCTGCTAGCCTTTGCGCTGGCCTAGAGAGGGCTGCGTAACACTAGACTGGGTGATGCAGTCGTATGCTGCCCTGGATGGCCTTTGCGTAACCCTGGAGGTCTCTTGCTAGCTCAGCGCTGCCCTTTCTGGGCCTGCGTAGCGGCTAAAGCCCTCTGCGCCACGCAGCTGCTGCTGCTGCCTCGACTCCTCTGCGCTGCTCCTGGTTGCTGCCTCTCTACCTCTTGTTGATTCTTGGCACTGGGATTAGATCATCCCCTTAGCCAATACTACCCCTCTCCACAGTTGAAACACTTTTGAAATTTCTTCGCAACCCCACCCTAGAATTTCAGCTTAGTCTCAGTGCTCTGCCTCCGTGTGTGTGTCCTCCAACTGACCACAAGCCTTTCCTTTATACTTTCTTGTTGGGAAACCAACGACCATGATCTAATCTTGAATCGATGGCTAAGATTAAAAGAAAGCTTGATCCGTGTGACTTAAGTCATTTCCATCACATGTTTAAATTAATTACCTTTAATATTTTAATTTTCCTAAGTTAGACTTAGGGTCCTTAATTAAAAATATTAATTATCTCCCAAACTAGATGGAATTTCCCAAATCTCTTTCTGGGTCTTGGAGATCGCATGTACTCTAGTCCCTCGACAAATTTTGGGAGCTAGAGCACATCCAATGCTACCCCAACACTAAAAAAAACTCAACACCAGGTGTTCCCAGAGTATGACCTTCTTGGACGATTGTTCTCTTGGGTAGCCAACCCTCAAAGAATATCGGTCCCCGACTATTATCTTGAATGTCTTATCTCATTCTCAAAGAGTATCGGATGCCAGATGATTACCCAATCCTCCATTCTGTCTTCCCAGGTGAAGACCAGAATGATGTGTCTATCCATTCTCTCCTCATGGCCTTCACTAAGACTTACAACTGTTAGTCCTGGACTAGTGCATGACACATGAATTCGGGAATCATATATGTCACTCCCTCTTAACTTAGGAAGGACATACTGCCAGTTTCTTCTAAGAAACTTACCACTAGGCTCCCTATCAACCAGGGACTTGCAACAACAATGGTGAGAAACCCAAATGCTCATGAAGAATTCCTCCCCTCGATGTCATGGATTTCGATATTGAGGAGTCTTCAAATTATAGGGCATAGATCATTCATCACTTTCATCCATGAGTCATGTCATCCACCTGAAAATGATTCATCAGTCCTTTTTATCTGGTCCACCTTTATGCCATGCTGCTTTCCTTCGAATCATCTCCCAAGGATATTACATCCTTCCACATGATTGGCAGCCCTGCATAAACTTATCCAGATAAACATATACACAAGAAATTTTAAAATCAAAAGTTACCTTAGTGATGATCTTTCACCATGACATCTTCCTGTAGGCATCGACATCCTTTATTTAGATTGACACATCTCCTAAAGATATGTATTGTCAAGGGTCTTCTTGTATACCATACTTTTATCAGAGTCCACATATCTTCCCAGGAGATCTCCTAGTCATATCTTCTTGGCTTCCAGATGATAACCGCCTCTTAACATGGTTGCACTTCATGATCTCTTCCTTTCTTTCTCCTCACAACTTCATTCCCAGGAACTTCCAGTATCCATTTCCTTGTTTGTATACAACCACCTCATATTCCATATGAGGACATATTTGATTTCAATTGTTAGTGGCAACTTGTGCACTAGAAGAGATCCTTCCTTCCATAAATCATAGAAGTCCACCACTTGCAACCACATGACATGACTTCACATCACCCAGTGTCAGCATATATATATATATATATATATATATACCTCATCCTTTTCCTTTTGAGTCATCTTGCAGCAATTTTACTAGAATGAAGAAGTTCATTCCCTTGACTTGCTTCATCAATATGTCATCATATCCTAATCCCATAATTCTGTAACAAAATTCTCAATGAAACCTTTTGCTTTCTTTCTAACCAGTGAATCCATAGAGAATTCCATTAGAAAATGTCAGCACCTGTTTCCATATTGATTATTGAATGATGACCCTTGATCTTGATGACCTCCTTCCATCAATGTTGTTATCATTGAGGTTTCCAGGAGCTCCTTCTTCAAGTGCTCCTTCCATGCTTCTATACATTGCTTCCTATCATACTATTTTACAACCAACATAAATCACTTGAAGAGGAAGATGATCTCAATTATAATAGTGATCTCTCGCTTCTTCTTTCTTAGAGTTCTTTGCATCGGGTTCTTCCCTTTCATCTGTGACATGGGCTTCTTCCTTTTTCCTCTTGTCCTTCCCAGATTTAGGACAATCCTTTTTATAATGGCCAAGTTCATTAGATCCAAAGCATCGTACTTTGTCCATATTTCTTCTTTTATTTTGAGGACCAAATTTACCGAATCTTCCTTTCTTCCTGGAGATGTCTGCAAAGGCTTGATTCCCTTCACTTGATCCTGTATCGGCTTTGGCTTTTAATCTTGTTTCCTCTATTTTACATAGAGACCATAGATCGTGGAATGGTGTTGCTTCTTTCTTCCTGTATAAGCTTGAAGTGAAGTTTCCCCATTCTTCCGGTAGAGCATTCAAAACCACTGTAGTCATTTCATTATCAGACATTACTTCTCCCAATTTATCAGACATTACTTCTCCCAATTCCCGCAATTGGTCTCTTATTTCAGAAATCTTCATAAAATATGAAGTGTTTCCTTCATCTCTTGATAATTTCATCTTGTATAGTTCTCGTCTTAGAGAGATTGCTTCTCCTGCAGTACTCATAGAGAATAGCTCCACCTGTTTCTCATATATTTCTTTTGCAATTTTCACTTTTGATACATAAGGTATATGTGAGCCCTTAATGGATTCTATGAGAATCCTATGGGCTTTGATTTCTCCTTTTATGTATTTGGCATGAGCTGGAGCATCTTCTTTTGAGGGTTGAATTGTAGATCCTTCGATGTAGCGCATAACTTTGTCTTCAATTAAATTCAAATTTGTCCTCTTCTTCCATGCATTAAATCTGATGACCCAACCAATTTGTTGCTCTCTTTACAATAAGTCATTTTCACAGATTTAGATAAGGTCATAGATACTTACTTGAGTAGGATGACTTCCTCATTCTAGCAGCTTCCTTGATGATGAAGGTAGGAACTCCTTCTTAGATTGAGTTCTCCAATGTAGATGATGGGATCTTAATGATAGAGGATGTCTTTAGAATGATTATGTCTTCAAAGGTGTTGGATATTGAAGGATGGAGCATGATGATGTGTCTTTTTAACAATGTCTTCAATGTCATAAATCTTTGGTGGCAAAGATTATCTACTTGATTGGTGGATCCTTTGAAGAATCTTCCTTGCAAACTGATATGACCTTTTAACCCAAACTTTGATCTTTGCTTCCTTGAGTGTCTTCTTATCAAGTAGCCCTTGTGTTCAACACCTTAGCTTTGATTCCATGTTGAGAATTAAGTAGGGCTAGGTTTAATTCAAATTCTCTTCTTGATAATTACTTGTGAGCTTACTTCTTTTACTTATGTCTTCTTTTCTTCGTTTATTATGTCTTACATCAAGTCAATTACCAAAATACAAGAGACACAAATTTAGGCTCTCTGAGCCAGGGCCAAAACCTCTCCCTCTTGGAGAGGAAAACCCACAAGAAATTCTTCTTATAGACTTTCAGATGACAAGTACCATGACCATAATATAGACCCTTGACCCTTATATGCCTCCATGACCTTGTCACTGCTTCTTTATTGACTTCTTGAGCTGATTCTTCTTTCCTGCACTGTCCCACACCTTACTGCACCAAAACTAGAGAACTCAGTCTCTACTTGTATTTTTTCTTCTTGGACTGAATGAGATCCTTGCTTGTGATATCAACACTGTGTTTATACTGTACTGGTGATCAGTCCGAATTATACTGTTGTGATGCCCTTACACAGTCTTAATATCATAGTCCTGTAATATCATAATATCACACTCCTTATCCACATTTTATTACAAGTCTTCCTCGTACTTCAAACACAGTCCTTCTACGCTTTAGTACGCAATTGTTTCACCTTACTTTGAGCTTGAATGCAACTGGTACTTCATACTAATTTCGGATATGTATGTACGTAATGATCCTTAGAATTTCGCTCGCATTCCTTTAATAGGATCCTCACTGGTTTTTGTTTCTGCAAAACTATACACCTTACGGTGTAACTCCTGTACTGTGTAATTTGCACAATATAACATCCTTACTGTATATCATCCACACTGTATAAGTCATTCCTTCACCCTTGAACGCAACCCTTTCTTTTTACTTTTCTGATCTATATTAACTGCAAAGATCTTACCCTTTATCCTCGCAATTCGGCTTCAGACAAGTCCGAAAATCTTGTCTCAAATAAGCCGCAGATCATCCGTATCTATACAGGACAGTTCTTTCTTTTGAGCCGACATGGGAGGCTACATCTGAGCCGACATGAGCAGAAGTATGGAGGCCGACTAGATCACTGTACATAGGCCGACTTTGAGAGGTCACTCCAATGCTGATCTGGAGCATCATTTGTGCCATGTCTTCAAGCTTGATTGGCAAGGTCTTGGTGCATACAAATGTGGCTTGACTCTTCATAAAAATGACTCTTTAATTTGTACATTTATGACCAGAAGACAAATCCCTAATAGACATAAAGAAGAAGTGTATTGACCTATAATAAAACCTTGCTCATGAAACCCATGAAGTAAGCATACCAAAAATATATATTATTATCTTTGTCTTCTTCATTACATAAATACATAATTACATAGTCAATATGAAGACCGATCCTAGTTATACTTTCCAACAAAAAAAGTAGTTTTCTTCTTTTCACTTCAAAATTCTTAATATTTTATTATGTTAACTTTTATTTTATTATTTTTGCTTAGGAGGCCACTTTTAGGCCGAAATTTCCTTTAATGTTTCACTATAAACTCTGAATTCCACACTTCTGGTCGCCGTATCAGATTTGAATTTGAGAAATTCTCCTCCGAGCTAGTACCGTCTTCTTCTCTTCGAACTACAAAACACTTTTCCTTAACTGTAATACCACTTTCTTAATCTTTAAAACCACTCCACATCATGTCGACTATACTTTCTTATTTAGCTAGGATTAGTTTCTAGATCCACATTTTCCAGATTTGTTAGTCATTATTTATGTTGCCATTATCAAATATCAAATACTTAGAATTGTCCCTTTATTGTTTTTCCGGGATTTGAGGCTTAACTCAAGGACTTAACTTCCTTGATTTCCACCTGGCGTTAGTACCTATCACATCTCGTTGTCTGTAGCTGACTGCCACAAGTGAAAGCACATCATTGCTACAACTCTGCCATGGGTCATCACTTGAAAGTGCCAAATCACCTTTTAGCACACGTCATTGTTGCCTAGTACCATAGTGTAACTACCCCGACATCAGAATTCCATATCAGGCTAATTTTGCTTGATAAACCTCAAGTATACAGAGAGCCTGGAATTGATTAGAGCCATCCTATGTATATGTTTGCAATGGTTGGTTCACATCGCGTGCAAATTTGCATGTTAACTCATGCATATTCGTGCTTGATGTCAAATCTGGGCTGTTGAACTAAACTCATCTCAGCCGTTGGATTATATCGGATTCCAGACAATCCCTTATCTTTCATGCATGTTGAGGTTTGATATCATATCAAGATCGTTGATACAAAACAATTTTGTCTGTTGGATTCTGTCGCGTGCTGGAATGAGAGTTAACCTCTGTGCAAATCAAATCTCGATATTGAACTTGAGCCATTGATTCGACTCTTCCTTCGTTGTTGTATCACATTGTGCTATGGGCTGTGCATTATTCTTCGAACATGTTGGGTCTCTCCTATAGCCATTGGGCCATTAGGGGAGTTCCCACTAGACTAGGATCGAAGATTAACCCCCCATTTAAGGTGAGAGAACAAGATCACGGTCAAAAGCCATCCTTCTTCTAGACCACTCTGTAATCCATACCAAATGCCCAAAAACAAACAAGCATAAGCACCCAATTGCAAAATGATCAAAGTACCTTTTGAGTGTAAGCCCACCTTTGTCCATGTGCTCATGCTAGATGGGTGAGAGGCATATGGCTAATGCAAGTGGTAGAGATGTAATGGCATATCATCAACTAGTGGTGGCTATCAGAGACTATTGGATGTTAAGAATAGGAGAAATTTTTCTCCTATAGGGTTACCCATTTTGGTGGGTACCAAGCCTGAAACATATGGAATGATGATGTCAAGGTGATAAAATATTCATTGACGTGTGCCATTTTTAAAGCTCTTGCAGTTAACTGGTTATTATTCTCCTATTAATTGGTTATTTGTCCTTCGCAAATTCTTTGCGGAAAATACTGAATAAAACACTACTGCAGCTTCACAGAAAATAAATAAACCATTGAAACTGAGAAAATTATTGCAAACACACACAAATAATGAACACCAATATTTTTGGACGAATGTCCCTGGAAAAACCTTAGTGTGGGGAAAACCAGTTCTGCAGATGAGTATTTTATTAATTCTTTAGCAAAATTTGTGATGGAGAAATTACAACTGTTTGCCGTAAATTAGCAAACCTTCGAAAAATTATTCCAATCACTTCTGCAAGTCGATTTAGGCACCTGGAAGCAATTCAGCCCCTATGATCCAATTCAGACTCCTTTGGCTCCTGAATTGGTCACACATGCGGCCTTGGCACTTAGCCCCTCTTTGGAAAACTCGCATTGCTTGGAAAATAAACTTTGCCTCCTTGGAATTCGACTACAACTGGCAATCTTGGCTTCCCTGTGCAAATCGATCACTCTGGCAATATTTCTCCTTGCTCCGACAAATCAACTTCTCTGAAGCAACTCACACCACTGAGAAACTCAACCTCTTTGCAGAAAAATCAATCTTCTATAAAGTCTGGAAATCACTATGAAGAATCTCCTTCGGCAATCATATCTCCAATCATTGCTGATCTCGATCTGCTGGTGCCATCACACTATCATTGCACCTTTGTTATCACTGCAAATGTGTCTCGATGTCTTTGTGTGTTCTCCAAGTGCCCGTCGATTTCCTCTTATAATCTCTTGTTGAGCAATCAACAACCACGATCTAATCTCAATTGATGACTGAGATCATCTTGACCAAATCAAATGACTTTTCTAGAAGCCGCTAGAGGAAAATAGATTTACCTCAATTAATCCCAATTAATTAATCCATTTTCCTAAGTTAGACTTAGGGAAAT
Organism: Pinus albicaulis; assembly: GCA_034641835.2. NCBI lineage: Eukaryota > Viridiplantae > Streptophyta > Pinopsida > Pinales > Pinaceae > Pinus > Pinus albicaulis. The sequence goes on from CM076582.1 coordinate 946,434,298, forward strand.
TAATAAACTGGCTAATTAATTCTAATTAAGGTACTTTTCCTTAGAAACTTTTTCTGGGTATTGGAGAAAATCAAATCACTGTGTTCCTTTGCCTCGTAGACACCATTTGAGACTAGAATGTTGATTTTTGGTAGCATTGGATGTGCTCTAAGTCTCAAATTTTCTAGAGAGGCTTAGACACATGCATTACAAATAACGCAGAAATCGTTTTGGGAAATTCCACTCAGAAATAGTTTTATAAGAAAAATTAATTATTTTTAATGAGGACCCTAAGTCTAACTTAGGAAATTAAAATAATTAATTACTATTAATATAAGCTGTGGGTGAATCTTCTAGAAAAAGAAAATCAAGTCAAAATGTAATCTTAGCCGTTGATTGGAGATCTAATCTCGACTGTTGAAGTCTCAACGAGAAGACTATAAAGAAAGACTTGAGGGTCATTTGTAAAACACACCGAGGCAGATACTTAGTTGCCCAAGAAGATCGATTTTCTCACTGGCTGAAGTTCGACATGAGAAATCAATTCAAAGGGAGAGTTACAGGAGGAGATAGAGAGGGATCAACAAGGGCTAAGTGTACAGAATCCGACAGAGAGAAGCAGCCTAGAGGAAGGACTACGCAGAGGCAGTGACAACGTAGGAGCTGTGACGTTGGAACTGCGTAGCCAATGCTCAAAGGCACTGTCGCAGTAGCAGTGATAACGCAGGAGCTATGACGCTGGAACTACGTAGCCACTGTGCAGAGGCTCACGTAGTGAGACATAGAGGGACTCAAAGGTTCTCCAGGGTCAAAAAATCACTGAAAAGAAAGTGAGGAATTTGATTGTAAATTGTGAAAATTCCTAGATCCCAGATCTAAGAATCCCTACTGCAACAACTGAACTACTTCTCCTACTTGTAAATTCGGATTTAACAAGTTATTAACAAATTATTTCTGGAAATACTGAAGCAGTTACTGAAGCAACCTTCACTCATTAAAATACATTTGTGAAAAGGAACTGAGCAAGAAAGAATAATGCAAACACAGGACACCATTATTTTTGGACAATTGTTTCCGGAAAATCTAATGCGGGAAAACCAATGCAGCAGATCTGAGGGTTTATATATTATGCAGTAAATTTTTGAATACAAATTTGGGATGCCTTTCTGGCAATCCCTACAGAGAATATGAATGAAAAAAAAGTTAGTGAGAAAAAATCTCACACTGATCTGGAAGCCCGACTGACCAACAACCCTGGATCTGCAATCCCTCCACTGCACTGCGCAGTTTCTGCGTCACTTTGCGTGGGGACTGCGTGGCTTCTGCGTCACTTTGCGTGGGGACTGCGTGGCTTCTGCGTCACTTTGCGTGGGGACTGCGTGGCTTCTGCGTCACTTTGCGTGGGGACTGTGTGGCTTCTGCGTCACTGGTCTTCTGCTAGCTGGATCTACCATTCTGGCCTCTTTTGGTCTCACACCCCGACTCTCTGACACTGGATCTGGCTGACCCTTAGCCGAATCTCGAATTCCCTTGAGGCTGCAGCAATGCATCTGCGTGGGACTGCGATGGCTCTGCGTAGCTGCTACGCTGCCTCTGTTGATCTTCTCTCTGCCTTCTCTGCTATGTATTCTTGGGCTCAGGAAAATCTCCAACCTAAATTATTGCCCCTCACTGCAATCAAGAATCACTTAGATCTGATTTTCTTCCGAGCACTGCTCTGTCAAAAAAATTCGATCTCTAGATCCTCTTGGTGTATCTTACAAATGACCTTCAAGCCTTCCTTTATCATCTTCTCATTGACAAATCAAGGATCGAGATTAGATCTCCAATCAACGACTAAGATTAAAGTAGACTTGATCTGCTTTTTCTGGAAGTTTCATCCACAGTTTACATTAATACTGATTAATTATTTTAATTTCCTAAGTTAGACTTAAGGTCCTTATTAAAAATAATTATTTTTTCTTATAAAACTGTTTGAGGAAGGAATTTCCCAAAACGATTTCTGGGTTATTTGTAATGCATGTGTTTAAACCTCTCCACAAAATTTGGGGCTTAGAGCACATATGATGCTACCAAAAATAAACAATCCCTCTTAGCAAGGAATGTGCTCCAACAGATATGCCCTGCTGCACATTGCTCTGACTCTGAAGCATCTCCCTTTGCGCTGTGATGTCTGACATGCTGCCCATCAATCACTGCACTGTTGCTGCACTGTACTGCTGCTGACCCTGCCATGATCAACACTACATCTACTGCTAGCACTGCCATTGCTAGCTCTGCACTGCAACTCAGTTGCTGAGAGAAGCAACTGAAAACGTCCAAAAATCTAAACAAGTGTTCATGATGCATCTCAATGCTGAAAACACTAACTTCTGATAGCTACTGCATTGTCCCTCTGATACACTGCACTGCTGCTGCTGTGCACTGCATTGCGCTGCTGCAACTCTGCTCTGCACTGCTCAGAAGTTGGCATTGCTATCCACTGCAACTGTCGTCTTTGCACTCCTCTGCACCGATTGAAAACTCCTCCAGCCTGCTACTACTGAAAATGGGCACCCGTAGCAAGGTTGTGATCCGAGAGGTGGACTCCTCCAGGATCCCGCCCCACTGAAGTTCTGCTGAACTACAGCTCAATGTTGCTCCATCTCCCTCCTGGAGATGCGTGAGCACTCATGGCATACTCATTCTCATCGATATTTGCTATTGCAACCTTCGGATCATGCTTCTTGTCCTTGTCCTTATGCTTCAAAGGACACTAGGAAGCATAGTGACCAAGTTCACCACACTTGAAGCATTTGATCTTCAAGACGTCTTTCTTACGTCTCCGCTGCTCCTGTTGCCCTTTGGATGCAAAGGTTGCATCTTCCTCCTCTTGCTTCACCTTCAATCCACTGCCACTGCTGCCATCAAGTTTGCACTTGACCAAGTCTCTCCTTAGCTCTTCTTGCTTAAGAGCAACCCACATCTCCACCCAACCTAGCAAGGTTGCTCAGCCCATTATGCTCTGGACAAATACTTGCCAATCATTAGTGACTGCATTGAATGCCAGTCTAACCATCGCTGTAGGAGAAGGGGTAGTCATGAATCTCCTGAAGCCTCGACAGGAACGGATCAATGTGTTCCCCTTTCCGAATCTGCGCCATCCTCAGTTGCTACTCAAGGTACATCTTCTGCTGCTCAAAAGATCCATCATACAGTGTGGCCAAGGCTTCCCACATCAGCCTGACAGTATCTTTGCCAACTATATGGGACACAATGTGATCCTTGACTCCATCAAGGATTAGCCTTTTCACTTTTGCCATATTAGCCTTGTACTGCTTAAATGGATCTGGATATGTAGGGACAGCTGTTGTGTTCTCCACGAAGAGCTTGAGATCGAATTCATCTAGAAGACAAGTGATCCTTGCCTTCCAGATCACGTAGTTGGAGGCTCCCTCCAACCAATCCTGATCTCTAAGCCCGTGAGCTACCATGGCCGTCAAATCTGTCGAATTTGCTCCTCTTGTTCCCCCTTTGCGCAACACTGGACATGCTTACGCACTCCTTGTGGAGCTCGTAGATCTGCTGATCAGATCTTTGAAGAATTGAAATTCCCCAGCTAGGGATCTCTTGAGAGAGAAAATTTCCTCACTATGCTGCTTCTTCCTCTTCTGACACTTTTTGCCTGGCAAAATCAAAACTCTGCCTGTAGAAATGTGTCCCACCAGCTTTGCGCTGCTCCCTCTGGCTCGACAAAATTCCAATCTGGAGTTCTTACCTCTCTATCGACTCACTTAGAGAGATCTACCAAGAAACTTCAGCCCTCCAGGCCTGGACTACGCAATCCCTCTAGGAATTAGAACTGCTGCTTTCTGCAGCTTTCCGGCCTCCATCACGCGCTAGATATGCTCTTCTTGTTTCACAATGCAAGCTATGATACCATGTGAAAATTCCTAGATGCAAGATCTAAACATCCCTACTACAACAATTGAACTACTTCTCCTACTTGTAAATTCAGATTTAACAAGTTATTAACAGATTTCTTCTGGAAATACTGAAGCAGTTACGGAAGCAACCTTCACTCATTAAAATACATTTGTGAAAAGCAAACTGAGCAAGAAAGAATAATGCAAACACAAGACATCGTTATTTTTGGACAATCGTCCCTAGAAAAATCCAATGCAGGAAAACCGGTGCAACAGATCTGAGGGTTTATATATTATGCAATAAATTTTTGAATACAAATTTGGGATGCCTTTCTGCAATCTCTGCAGAGAATATGACTGACAAATAGTGAGAAAAAATCTCACATTGATCTAGAATCCCGACTGACCAACAACCCCGGATCTGCAAGCCCTCCACTGCGTTGTGTAGTCTCTACGTCACTTTGCATGGGGATTGCGTGGCTTCTGCGTCACTGGTCTTCTGTTGGATGGATCTGCCCTTCTGGCCTCTTTCGGTCTCACATCCCAGCTCTCCAGCATTGGATTTGGCTAATCCTCAGCTGAATCTCGAATTCCCTTGAGGCTGCAGTGCTACCTCTGCGTGGGACTACACTGGCCCAGCGTAGCTGCTACGCTGCCTCTGCTGATCTACTCTCTGCCTTCTCTGCTGTGTATTCTCCGGCTTAGGAAAATCTCCAACGGGGATTACTGCCCCTCACTGCAATCAAGAATCACTTAGATCTGATTTTCTTCCGAGCACTGCTCCCTAAAAAAATTCGATCTCTAGATCCTCTTGGTGTATCTTACAAATGACCCTCAAGCCTTCATTTCTAGTCTTCTCGTTGACAAATCAACGACCGAGATTAGATCTCCAATCAACGGCTAAGATTAAGTTAGACTCGATCTACTTTTTCTGGAAATTCCATCCACAATTTACATTAATATTGATTAATTATTTTAATTTCCTAAGTTAGACTTAGGGTCTTTATTAAAAATAATTACTTTTTCTTATAAAACTGTTTCAGGAAGAAATTTCCCAAAACGATTTCTGGGTTATTTGTAATGCATGTGTCTAAGTCTCTCCACAAAATTTGGGGCTTAGAGCACATCCGATGCTACCAAAAATCAACAAATTTCTCATAATATTTCTCTTCTGTTCTATTGTTCATTTTCTGTACGAGAGATTTTTGCTGAAGAATAATAAAAACCGCATCTGTTGCACCGGTTTTCCCACATTGGGTTTTTTCGGGGACAATTGTCCAAAAATAATCGTGTCATTCATGTGCTTGTATTTCTTTATATTTTGCTCGGCATTTTATTTGTGAAGACTATAGTTGAATTTATTTCAATATTTACTGAAGCAATTTCTGTAAATAACTTGTTGCTTAATAATAAGTAGGGGAAATAATATCAGATACTGCAATAGAATTTCATTTACAAAACCAAAATTCTCCAAACACAGCCTGCTTGTACAGGGTCTTCAAACTGTAACAAGGCCTCATACAATATGAGGGGTTACAAGGATCATTCCTAGGAACAGAGGAGTATATCTTGAGCCATAAAAGAAATAGATAGATAAAATGTTGTGAACATGATACTTTTAGTTTACTAGTAATTATATATGAAACAAAATTGAAAGTACCTCTTTCAGAATTAGTTGATTGAAAGCCAGAGAGGATGCAATGGAATGCCATGATTGATAGAGAGCTATAGACGCATATAAGTAGTATCTACTATCTATAAGTAAGCTGGGAAGGACCATTAGGATCTAGAAGTTTAGGTGGAGTCTACCATACCTCTCTTACTGCATGTTTCTTCAGTCTACGAAAATTGGATTTTGCACCCATGCATGTCGTTTCTTTGCAAAATTTAAACCTAGATTTCCATTCCTGGAGATGAACATGTGATCTTTAGGGTTATGTGTTTATGATCTTGTTTTCTTTTTGCAGGTACTTGTCACAAATTTTCATCATCTTCCTTGGGCATGGATGCCAGCAAGAGCTTAAAATGCCAAATCACTCAATTACAAATTTCTTCTTCAATGAGCCCTACTAACCATGCTCGGAAAAAGTCTGTTTGGATATGGACAGAAAGCAAGGAAGTCATGACTACTGCAGTTGAAAGAGGATGGAATACTTTTATTTTCTCCTCTGTAGACAATGAACTTGCTAATGAATGGGCATGTGAGCAGTCTTCAACCTGCTGATTATCATTATGCTTTTGCATGATTAAAACGTTTTTGAAACTTAAATGTGGTTTGCAAAAGCAATTAAGACAAGCAAAAGAAAAATATTTCTACATAATTTAATCATTTAATGCAGTAGCAACTACAAAAGATTCATGCCTTTCCAGGCTGCAGGATAGAAAGTGTTTGCATAAAAAAATATGAGCCATTAATTCTGATGGTGACTGTTAACTTTTGTAAGTCAAATATTTGAATCTCATGTGTTTTTCTGCAGCAATTGCGAAGATCAGGCCACTATTTATAGCTCATGGGCATGTATACGACTGTGAAAACAAACATGTTGGCATATTTGCTGATGTTTCTTCTTCCAGCCAGCTTCAAGAAATACAGGCAATGGTTGGGCAGGCTGAAAATATAGTAATAAATTGTCTTGACTGGCAGGTATGATTTGCTGGTCAACACTCTTTTTAGGAGCTGTACTTTTCCTTGTGTTACTGAAAAATGCAAATATTGTTATTGGTGCAAGAATGATCTTCGATGATCCTTACAAATTCTCTGACCTTAAAGGTACATCTTTTTTGAAAATGCCAATTCTGTATCAAATTGTGATTGTAAACCGATCTTGTTGGATCAGGATTCAAAGAGAGTTTATTAGAATTGATGCTGAAGTAATAGGGCTAGGAAATGTTCCTTAAGCCAAAATTGAAGAAATCCGTATACTACTAGAGATAAGACTACTACTTTGTAGATTTATGAAGAGCAGATTTAGAGACATAGAAGTCATCATCTGACTAAGAACTATTCCTTGCTCTTTGATCATGACTCATGAGTTGGAAATCCTCCAACCCTTCTTCAAAACAAGTTAACCTCTTTTTTAGGGAGGAAGGGCTTCTTGAGCCATCTCTTTAGCTGTCTTCCATATTGGAATTATGTCTTCAAGCCCTTTTCTGTCTGGTTACTCCAACCTTGTCTGACTACTCTCCCTCTGCCAGATATTGGGATGTAGTGTGGGCCATATATTGCTTCAAAATCTAGCAGTTCTTGTGAGATGCCTCACAAGACAAAAGCCAGACTAAGACACAACAATGAGTTGGATGCTATTGTCATTTTAGCACTCCTACTCATTTATGGAATTTCACCACATGGGAGGCTTCCCAAAATAGGTCACCTAAATGGTGTTCTAGGTCAAAGGATCAAAGGTGACACTTCAATAGGCTTAATCAAGGTACTTGGACTAGGAACAAGGCTCAATTCTTTGTTATCGGGAGTAACATACCTATGTAGAGGCCTATAAAGAGAGACTTGTAGCCTAGGGTTTTTAAAATATGATTCAAGAATGGCACACTTAGGCATACAATATGAAGGAAAAGGTTTTCTTGAAATATATGATCAACAATAGGAGCAACAAACCTTCAAACGACCCTAAGTTGAAGCCAAAATGCAGAATTTGGGTTTTTCAAGCCCTATAATTACCCAGGGTTGATGATGTCAGCCCTATAGAAGCACTTTCAACCATGCAAATTGCTATATTTTGATGTTTTGAGGTTCAACAAGGTAAAACAATTTCAAACCAGCTCAATGCTCAAGCCCTAGTTGAATTCGGCCTGAAACCCTAACCCTAATGACTTGCCTTGAAGGGATGAAATTTTAGGAGAGAGAGATAAAGTTGAAGTTTTATAAGTTTTGATCACCAATATGGATGCCAATGCCTTATACCTGCTTGGGTGATGGAGTCTTAGGGGTTTTGTCCATGGAAATATCTAACCCTTGAACGGACTTCGGAGTAAGGGGGAAAACCCTAGGTTTTCACTTGCTAACCCTAACTATCACTTTATGAGGGGATAAATTTACAAGGGAAAATCCCTCTAGGAGGTTCTCTAGGGAGTCCAAGGATACAAAGTTAAAGCATGCAAAATATACCAAGCATTTCATGTAAATATAAGCATTTAGACATAGAACATAGAAAACCTAGCAATATTCATTACATGCAGTAATCATGAAAGATATTCAACAAAAGGCACTCACAAGATATCCAAGAACAAGCCTTCTTTAGCCCACAATGACGTTTCCACAACAAGCACTAGTCTTCAATAGTCAAAAATCCACAAAAGATCACATCTCCACAAATAGCAAGCCGAGTTCTCTAAGAGAGGCCAGGTTTTTCCACAAGTGATGATGAACAAATTGAAAGAGGTGATCCTTTATTTATATAAGGTCTACCTCTTTTAATTTCTAACTAAAATCCCCTACACAAGTTTGATTTTTGAGCAGACAAAAAGTAAATTTGGGTTAGAAGCCAACCCACTAGCTTTGCAACAAAATATGCCAAGATAAGCCGACATGCTCGACCCATAGACCTAAAAAGGTGATGATGTCATGCCCTTTAGGGCTCTCAATACTACATCAAGGCAAAGTCATGGCTGAAAATGTCTCCAAGCATCATGATCATCCTCCATTGGAGAAAAATCCCCAAATTGTGCATCAAAGTAGCTCTAAGGGTCGAAAATCTAGTTGTGGGTGCCACACGTCATCTCCATGGGTGTCAAGTGAGCAACATGGTGCCTCCTCTCTCCAACATTAGGGCTCCATCAAGTGCAACAAACCGTCCTTAATCATCCTAAGGATGATCATCCTCATTTGGGCCCCCGATCATGGCATGCCCATCAAGTAGTGTCAAGGCCAGCCTGGGGGCATGCTGGGTCCATTGTTACATCATTAAGAATCCTCCATGCTAGGCAAGCAAAGCCCAACATTCTGGCTCCTAGGAGTGCTTTAGGATGTATATCAATTGCTTTAGACATCAAAAGGCCCAACACTCTACCAAAAGTGGGCAACGCCAGATCTGCAAAGTCATCATGCTCTCAGGAATGTAATGTATGGCCTGCTCATCATGTGGAGTAGGGTGCCCTCAAGGCCTTTGCTGGTCTGGATCACCTGGCAAAATCAACTCAAACTTAAGTGAAAGCAACCATTCATTAGAGACTAAGATCATAAATGTATCTAAGTGGACCATACTTAAGTGTTAAGGGCATATTAATACTTCAAACCATGATCACCTTCAAATATATAACTAGACCGAGTCCTGTGAAGGTGAAACCCCCTTCTACATCTCAGTAGCTCAAAATAGGATCAATTCATTCATTAACAACCTATATATGGTAATATTAGCCTGTATGTAATAGTATTGGGATGTCGACCAATTTGTAGACAGAAACGAGTTATGATAATTTGTTCTAATCCGAGACATAAGCAAAAACAGGGGTCCTTGGACCCTACCTTTATAAGGTTGGCTAAGTAGTCAACCCTATTAGGTGCTTCCATCCCCCAAGGGGAGATGGCATTTCGAACGTTAACCCTTAAATCAATAGTTGTTGGTGTAAGTAAGTGGCAATGGAGGGGAAAGGCTTTGTGGCCAAGTGCCATAGTTAGGGGATCAAATTAGTGGGAGTCCACATCCTGAGTGTATAGATGTAATGGAGGGAGAATCGTGGATGCATGAGTTACCCTGCTTGGCTTGTTTTTCCTACTTGTCTGGTGTGCCTTTTACTTATTTTTGATAATTCTTTGTATTTTGGTGCATAGCTCCAAGATCAAAGCTTGCTCTTTATGGTATAACATTTAATTTACCCCTTAAGATGAGGCAATTTATTTCATCAGGGTTGGGACATGCAACGGTTCCTTTGGAAGAGATGGAGGGTCAAGTACTTAGGAACTGATTGATGGTTAATGAGGATAGAGCTCATGCTAGGTTTTTTTCCCATGCACTAACTTATATCTCGTCCATCTTTTGCATTTTGATTTTTTTTTTCATTGTGGCCATATTATGCTTTTCCATTTTTTTAGCTGCATCAATCTCTAGGGCAATGTTTTTTGGCTCTACTCAAGGATGTTGATAAGAAGTGCAAAATCCCAATGAACCAATGATAGTTGAACCTGAAGAATGGAGATGGTGTCAAGGGCTTATAATATGATATGCAAAGTGTTAAGTACGGTAAAAGGGAGAATGAACACTCTATTTTAGTCCAGGTCTTCCAAGTAGTGCTCCTTCTATAACCTTAAGGCCTTAGGAGAGGTCCCACTGGACTAGGGCTAAAACGTGATCCCCTTGGTAAGGTAAGAGAACAAATTTATAGTCAAGATTGGTTAATCATCCAGATCACCCCGTTATCCGTATTGAATGCTCAAAACATTAAGTACCCGATTGAAAAATGATCAAAGTGTGAAAGTTTCAAAACAGAAACCCTACTGCAGTGTCTAGGTCTACTTCGCCTACTTGTTTTATTAACTTAACAAGTTATTTACTTGAAGTATTCAGAAAAACATTAAAGCAGACAAAAACTGCAGCCTACACATTTACAGATCATTTACTGAACAATACGCACATGTGAAAATATTACACACAGATTTTTCGGACAAATGTCCCTGGAAAAACCCAATGCGGAAAAGCCGGTGCAATAGCTTTAGAGGGTTTTATTATTATGTAGAATCTGAATACAACATTTTGGGTACCAGAAATGGTTGGCCCTACAAAGAAATTACACGGCAGAAGTACCTTTCACTCGGAAACAGAAAATATGGTTCTATCACACCCTCAATCGAGATTTACAGATCATGAGGCCTTTCTGGCCCACTGGAACCCTCAGCGCTGCCTCTGCAGCCTTTGCGTCAGCCCTCACTGGCCAGTGTCCCCACTGTGTCACCCTCACTGATGCTGCGCTGCCTTGGCTGGGCTTGCGTCACCCCGGCTAGTGCTGTGCTGCCCTTGCGCTGTTTTGGCTGGCTCTGCGTCACCCTAGCTGGGCTTATGTAGCCTTTGCGCAATCCTCTGCGTCACCCTAGCTGGGCTTATGTAGCCTTTGCGCAGTCCTCTGCGTGGTGCTGGTTGAACTGTGTCCTCTTGGCTGGCTCTGCCTTATCTGGTACTCACTGCCTCTTTTCTGTGGTATTCTCGGCCTTGGATTAGATCATCCCTTGCCGATCTCTGCCCCTCACTGCACTGCAAACTCGCTTCGAATTCCTCAGCAAACCCCACCCCAGAGATTTGACTTAGCTTCATTGCTCTGCCTGTGTGTGTGTTTTCCAGCTGACCCCAAGCCTTTCCTTTATACTTTTCTCGTTGGGAAACCAATGACCGTGATCTAATCTCTAATCGACGACTCAGATTAAAAGACTGCTTGATCCACATCACTTAGAACATTTCATCACATGTGTTTAATTAATTCACTTTAATTTTTCTAATTCCCTAAGTTAGACTTAGGGTCCTCATTAAAAAAAACTAATTATTTGAATAACTTCAACACCAGATGAAATTTCTCCAAACTCTTTCTGGGTTTTGGAGATCTCGTGTGTCTTGTTGAGAATTTGGAGGGCTATAGATTAATACAAATTCTCTTCTTGATAACTACTTGTGATCTTACTTATGTATTTCTTCTTTCACTTAGTTAATCTTTCATCAAGTCAATTATCAAAGTACTTAGTCAAATGTAGAGATAGAATTATGTTCACTTGTAACTGAGTATCTTGAAGTGTAGTTAGGAAGGTAAATCTCTGATTTACTTTCCTTACTTGAGGTCTCTGTCTTTTACAAATTCTTTCCTTAGATACTATAATATCAGAGATATCCTTATTATATCCTTTAGTCAATTTCTCAAACTTTCAGTCACTTCTGCAATTCCTATCCTTCAGCTACTTCTGTAAACTACATCCTTTAGTTACTTTTGAAATTGTATCATTCAGTTCTTTCTTCCTTCAGATGAGTCCGCATCCAAAACTGTTCTTGGATCTGCTCTCTTTTAAACGATGTCACCTTCAGACTTGAACGCATGCAATACTGTCCTTAGATCTGATCTGTTATACCTTCTCAAACTAATTCGCAATTTCTGTTCTTTCTTCCACGCTTGTTAACTTCAGACTTGACTGTAATTGTTCCTTTAAATATCCGCACTAACTCAGAGACAACTCCGCAAATCTGTGTGTTACAAATGAACCGCAGTGTGGACATATATATATAAGACTTGAGCAACTTTTAGGCCGACCATCGAGATTGGTACTTAGGCCGACTTTATAACCTTAACTTAGGCTGACTTGTAGATTGTTTCTTTGGCATATTAATACACATATATTCCAAGATTGATGAAGGTTGTTTCTGCCATATTTGAGCTTGTCTTCCAACACCTTTTGGAGGGCTGTTTGAGAGTAACTTTACATGGTCTGGATCCTTCATGACACTTAATCCTATTTATACTTTTAGAAGACAAGAACCTAACAGACATCAAGAAGAAGTCTATCTACATAAAATATTGCTCATGAAACCCATGAGACAAAAATACATTCTTATTACCATTGTCTTCTACTTTTCATAATTACATAGTTAGCATGAAGACCGATCTAGTTACATTTTACAACATGTCTTAGCTCCTCCACAAAGTTTCGGAGCTAGAGCACACACGATGCTACCCAAAATCTCAACACTCCCTTTGAGCAAGGAGTGTGCTTTAGCAATACACCCACACTGAAGTATTGCCTGATCTTGACATTGGTCTCTACGCTGCTGATGCTTGGCTTGCTACCCTCCATCCACTGTGCTGCTGCTCTCTGTATTGCTGCCCATGTCATTGCCACTGACACTGCTACATCCGTACTGCAGCTCCCTCTCAATTTGCTGCATCATGCTGCCCATAGCACTGCCACTGCTAACTGCTGCATAGCAACACAGTTGCTGAGAAGTAAGCAACTGAAGGACCATCATCCAATCACTGACAAACAAGTCAATTGGGCTGCAACTCATCACTGAAGCTCCCTCTGCTGCTGCGCTGCGCTGTCTCCCTGAAGCACTGCGCTGATTGCTGCTCCGTTTTGCGTAAGCACTGCCTCTGCGTTGCTGAAATCCCATCGGCCTCTGCGCTGCTACTTCCACGCTGCTGCTGCCTCTTCTCTGTGCTGCTCCAGACTTCAACGTCCCAACTCCACCTCTGCTTCACTGTGATCTTCTGCACTTACTGCTCCAGTCATATTGCTACTGTCTTAAGGCTCCCGTAGCACGTATGTGATCCAAGAGTTGGTTCAACTTGGGCACCTCAAGGATCCTACCATCCATCTGTAGTTTCTCTACAGATCAATATCACCCCACTTCCTTGGTTCATGAGCACTCATGGCTACGTCATCGTCACTACCATCGTCCCCTTTTGCTTCTCCTGCCTTGGAATCAAAAGATCCCTTGTCCTTCTTCTTAGGACAAGTGCTGGAGAAGTGTCCAAGTTCGCCATAATGAAAGTACCGAACCTTGGATAGGTCCCTCTTCTTCTTCCCTTACTGCTTCTGTCCCTTTGATGCCAGGGTTGCATCCTCCTCCTCCTCTTTCTTTACTTTGACTCCACCGCTGCTGCTTTGCCTCTTGGTAAATCTCCTGATTTCCTCCTGATTGGGGATTGCCCACATGTCCGCTTAGGATGGTAACACTGCCCTGCCCAAGATGCTTTGGACAAATGTTTCCCATTCGTCGGTGACTGCATTCAGGGCAATCCTCACCAAGAGCCCTTCATCCAGAGTTGTACCCATGGCAATCAGTTGGTCCTGGATAGTCTGAAATCTAAAGAGGAAGGGATCGATTTCCTCACCCTTCTGCATCTGGAACAATTGCATCTGATTCTCTAAAAGCATCTTCCTCTGGATGGAGCTTCCCTGATACATCGTGTTCAAAGCTGTCCATATTTCATTTGCCGTATTCTTCCTGGCAATATGTGGAACCACGTGATCCTTGACTCCATCCATGATCAAGCACTTAGCCCGCGCCTGATTCTCGTTGAATTTATTCAGGGGATCTGCATCGGTAGGCACAACTAAGACACTTTAAGCATAGTCCATGATGCCGTACTCATCCAGGACTGTTAGGATCCTGGCCCTGCAAATTACAAAGTTGGACACACCATCCAACCTATCCTGATCTCTCAGTCCATGAGAAACCATCTCTGCTCATATTGTTGGAACATGTACTCCTCTCCCTCTTCTTACTGCAACACTCAACAGAAAACTGGATCTGGGTTTCTTGGCAATAGAAACCCTCTATAGTAGCTGCGCCCTCTGACAAATGATTTCCCTCTCGAAAATCCTCTGCCAAAAATAACTGAATCAGTCCTCTATGATCACACTCAGATCCCTTGGCTAAAGAATCTGCTGAGCGACTGTTCTCATCCCGCTTTTGTCACCTTTGCTAGGAATTGTTCTGTACCGACAGAACCTTTGCCACACCAGCAAATTCTGAAGATTAGAAGCTCCGCTTCTAGACTTTGGCAAACTGCACAAAAATCTCAACACGGACTGCGTCCCTTTGGCTGGCCTTTGCGTGAGCAGACTGGCTTAGCGCAGCCTCTGCATAGCAACTGCATAGCACAGGGTGCTCCTGCGTCACTCTGGAAAGCTCTGCGCTACCTCTGCGTCACTCAGATGGCTCCACGTTAGCCTTTGCGTGGCCTCTGCGTCAGCCTGGCTGGGATGCATCCCTCCTGGTGCTGCATTGCCCTCTTCTGGATTTCTGCTGCTTCAGCTGCCCTCTCCGCAACAATTATCTTTAGTTGCTCTGTTGGTGGATCAACTTGATTTGCAATGCTCTGATACCATGTGAAAGTTTTAAAACAGATACCCTACTGTAGTGTCTAGATCTACTTCGCTTACTTGTTTGATTAACTTAACAAGTTATTTAATTGAAGTATTCATAAAAACATTAAAGCAGACATGAACTACAACCTACACATCTACATATCATTTATCGAAGAATATGCACATGTGACAAGATTACACAGATTTTTCGGACAAATGTCCCCGGAAAAACCCAATGTGGGAAAACCGGTGCAACAACTCTAGAGGGTTTTATTATTATGCAGAATATGAATACAACATTCTGGTTACCAAAAATGTGTTGATTTTTGTAGCATCGGGAAGTGTTCTAGGTCTCAAATTTTGAGGAGAGGCTTGGACAACAGTGTTCCAAAGAACCCAGAAATCGTTTGTGGAAATTCCATTCGAATTTTGTTTTATTAAAATAATTAATTATTTTAATGTGATCCCTAAGTCTAAACTTAAGAAAATTAAATAATTAAAGGGTATTAATAAACAGAGTGTGAATCTTCTAGAAAACGAAGATCAATTCATCTTCTAATCTGAGCCATTGATTAAAGTTATAATTTGGGCCGTTGATTCATCAGCGAAAATACTATAAGAGAAGGCTTGAGGGTCATTTGGAAATCAAGCCGGGCACATTCTCAGTACCCGAAGGAAATCGATTCTGAAGTAAGAGAATTCGATTTCAGTGGGTGAGTTTGTAAAGGCAGGGTTGCAGAGGTAGAAGGAGGAGGGAGAGGTCAACAGAGTTAGAGAGGAAGAAGGCAGAGGACAAGGAGGAGGCAACACTGAGCAGCTGCACTTGCCCTCCACGCAGACTTATGCAGTCCAGGCAGGGACAACACAGAGAGGCTACGCAGACTGACACAGAGGGTGCAAGAGGTCATCCCGTGTGTCGGAAATTCTTCCGGAGTGTCCAGAAAATTCACATTAGGTGTATGCTATTTGATTCTGATCGTCAGGATTTCTGTAAACATTCTTTTCACTGCTGAAGATAAATACAAACCCTCATCTGCTGCACCGGTTTTCCCTCATTGGGTTTTTCCGGGGACAATTGTCCAAAAATAACTGTGTTCATATGGTTGTTTCTATTGTGATAGATGTGTTATTTATGTTCTTCTGCTTTTGATTAGAGTGAAGTACTGCAGCTGTGTTTATTTCAAATTTACTCAAGCATCTGTAAATAACTTATCTAATAAGTAGGTGGAATAAATCAATCACTGCAGTAATAATTTTCAGATTGAAAATTTCACATGGTATCAGAGAAAAAGGCTAAAGACAGAAAGGGAGGATCTGCTATGGACCAAAGATCTGACATTTGAAAGGGTCCACGCAGTCAGGACTCATGCAGTCCTCTAGAGCACTTAGAAAAATAGAGTGAACATGACATGACTGTGTTGGCATCCAGACTAGAGGAGGATTTCGCTTGTGTGTCAAGCATGACCCCTCCAGGTGTTTGGTCAAGCATGACCCCCAATAATATGACTGTGACCTATTGATGTATATATATAGATATGATGAATGACGTTGACCATGTGACACTAATGACAATAACTTATATATAGCATTAATGTGAGAATGCCCTAATGAATGGTAATCGTGATGTTACATTCACATGACAACGGTATGACAGTGAGACAGGGGCCTAACATGACAGTGATCTTTGATATATAGTAGTAATCTTGTTGTATGGCAATACATAATAGTGACAGTACAATGATATGGCAGAAACCTTGATTGCAGTATGACAACGACCTTGCTCTTATGATACATGGCAGTAATGATGACACTTGATAGATAGTGAAGACTCCTGATATTGGTGACACTTATTATAGTGACATGGATGATGCTAATTGAGATAGTGATATGATAGCAACTCTGTTGGACTTGTTTGATTATTAGAGGTCAGATTGTTTAGTTCACAAACGAAGTTGTGAACTGAATTGGGTTGGATCTAGGATGCTTGATGTGATTGATATATTCTTATTGTACTTTGTATTTCAGTTGAATAATTGATGAATATCTAATAGAAGAAGAATTTGGTTGGGTTTTACCCCTTGTGGGGTTTTTCCTAGTCTCTAACCTAAATCTCAATGTCTCTATTGTGTATGTTTTTCTTCTACTGTTCTTTACTATTCTGTTGCTTTGTAATGTTATTGTTCTCTCTACATAATTGCTAAATGATGATATGATGTTATGGGGTGAATGTAATCTAAAAAAATGATGAAAAAGTTTGAAATGCAATTATCTACAATAAAGAACAATATAGCCCTAAAAATTAACATTACCAGAGTTGGGCTGAAGAAAAATCATGGAGATCACCCCTGTAGACACCTATGATGGATTTCTTGAGCAAGCAAAGTGAAAGGGATGAAGTTGTCAAAGACCTAAAAGAATGCTAGGGTTTGAAGGAAACACTAGGAAGTCGTTTTTCTTGCAAATAGAAGCTAGGGTTTGGAGGAAACCCTAATAGTGGCGTAGATATGTTAAGGGCCTGGAATGATTCAAAATTTTTCATATGATGTGATCAATGAGAACTCATTCAGTTATTTAAGTACCTAGTAGAGGGTATGATACAAATTCAGTGGTCATCATATACATTGATGGTTGGACTTGGCTACCGATGATAGAGATAAAAGATATATGTGGTACTCATGAGGATGCATTTCTTCTGAAAACGATATTGACATATGGATGATGGTCCTTCGAACAGGATCAAGAGGGTGTTGATAATCTTCATTAAAGATAAGTACTTTCAAGATTTATGTTATTTTCTGCCCTTGTTTAGATTTTTTGTTTATTGTTTATTCTTCCTGCATGAATATTAGAATGCGTCTAACTTTTTGGATGAGGATGTGATCAAGGAAATAAAATCCTTCTCAGGGATCATCATGATGTAGAGCATTGCAAGAAAAGTTAGCTCTCTAAGGGAGTTGGTGCAAGAAGATTAAACTCCAAGAGGGAGCGGGTGCAGGACAATGAAGAAGCAACTCTTATATGTGGAGAAGATAGATAGTCCTGCCTTATTATCAAATACACTTTCATTATGTTTATCTATTTATTTATTATTCCTCTTGCTCCTATCCTGGGGTCATCAGGTACAACGGATGGATGTAAGGACCTGTATCAAGAGTGAGAAGGATGCAGGGCCATTCCTTGATTAGAGTGGCAATGGACAGGAGCTCAAACCTTGAACGAAGGATTCTGTCTCTCAGATATATATGATTGAAGAGGCTTCCCATTCAGAGGGAGTACACTGTCATGTAATAATCAAACGAGTTGTTCTGAGATAAAGAGATGCTGAGAGCTGTATGTCCTTCATACAAAGAACCCTTTAATTGACAAAGATGTTGCGGTGTTAGATGCTTCCGTTATATTAAACAGTGATAAGGAATATGCTATGACGAGATCCTAGCTTTCGTACATGCAAAATTGGCATCCTCTATGATGTATTTAATTAAGAAGCATAACTACCTGAAGATCTTTGAGGCTATGCAACAGATACTCATGATTGACTGAAGAAAATCCCATACGGATGCTAGCAAGTCCCCTGGACTTGGCATGCCTGGTTTGATGGACGTCTGATGCAGATTCAAACCTCTCTTCAAGGTTGAAGGTATGTCCTTAATGTTTGGTTTCGTATATGCTGACAATTTATTTTTGATACGATTAGATAATCTTAGTGATCAATACCAAAGGGCACTAATCTTTGAGCCAAGATGATCAACATTTTGAGATTGGAAGTATAACTGAGAGATGATGAGGACTTCCTCATTAAGGGAAGTATGTTAAGTCTTGGCGTAATGGACTATACTGAAGCAGTTGAGAGGGATTCCTCATCAAATTTAGATTTGATGGAGTCTATGATGAGCAAGCAATCAAATGGATCTTTGTTTTGCAGCATGTTCCTTGAGTCAATTAGAGCCTGGATATGTATATTGGGTTGCTGCTAAAACCATGTGTTGTGATATCTACATGAAACTATTAATCATGGACTGAGACACATTGCCGAAATCTGATGGATACACCGATGTTGATTAAGACTAAAAATGTTATTGACAGGAAAAACACATTTAGATGTTGCTGTAGCTTGGGGTCTTTCATGATTTCTTGGATGAGCTAGAAACAAAAGTCTGTTGATTTGAGTACGATTGAGGTAGAGAAATTGTTGCTAGCATGGCTAGCTGCGAGGCAGTGCGATTGAGAAAGCTCTTTGGAGAGTGGTTTGAGCATGTGTTGGACATGATTATGATATACTGCGATAATATGAGTGGGATGTCACATTTAGAGAATCCTGTGTTTTAAGACTGGTCCAAGCATATTTTAGATTAGATATCACTATATCTAGGATATGGTGCAGAGGGAGTAGCGAGGCTCCGACATTGATTTGTTGTGGAATTGAAGTAGTGAGGCTTCAACAGATGAGCTAGTTGCTGGCATTCTCACCAAGCCTTTGCCGAAAGGGAAGTTCTTGGTCTTCAGAGAGCAACTTGGACTAGTGGATGTGACCCTCCTAGGAAAGGGTCACGACTGATCGAGAACTATGAGCTATGCTCTTCCCCCCTGTTTGAGCTCCCAGGGAGAGGAATGGAGCCAGAGAGTTCCTGGGGTTGAGGGAACTCTGGAGTTTGGACAACATGATAGTGTGTGATTCTTACCTTTCATGGTAAGTGGTATCTCACTTATTGTCACTATATGGTGTGTGTGTCATCCTTGTCACTTATGACAAGTGGGTATTGCGAAAATTTGAAGATCCAAATCCCTACTGTAGCAATTTGATGTTATTTCTCCTACTTGTTAATTCTCATACAAGTTATTTACTGTGTTACACTGTAAACATCGAAATAAATGCAACTGCAACCTTCACAACATAAATAATTATGCGGAAACAAGTACTGAGAAAGAAAGAAAATAACACACACACAATTGACACCGTTGTTTTTGGACAATGTCCCTGGAAAAACCCAATGTGGGAAAACCGGTGCAGCAGTTGAGGGTTTGTATATTATGCAGTAGTTTTTGAATACAAGCTTCAGATGCCTTATTGGCTATCCTATACAAAGAATCTGACTGGTAGAAAAATTAGCGAGGAATACCTCACACTATCACTGGCGATCCGACATTGATCCAACCTCTGAATGGCTAGCCCCATGCTTCCTCTGCGTTGTCTCTGCATAGTCACTACGCATCTCTGCCTCACAACTGATAGGGATTGCGTCACTCCCTCTGGCTGATCGATCTACTAACTGGATGCTTGATCCTTTGGTCCTTCGGTCTCATACCCCAACTCCCAGCATTGGATCTGATTTGCTCCTCAACAAATGTACGGATATCCTTATAGGCTCTGCGCTGCCTAGTGTGGCTCTATGCTGCCTCTCTGGATCTCTCTCTGCCTTCTCTGTAATGTATTCTCGGATCAGGAAACCTCCAACTGAAAAACTATCCATGTCCCTCACTGCAAGAAATATCTCGATCTCTCTCTGGCAACTGCTACGCTGTTCTCTTGAGAATTCAATCTCTAGATCTCTCTCACACGGTGTGTCTTCCAAATGCCCATCGAAGTCCTTATAATCTTCTCGTTGAACAATCAACGACCCAAATTTGATTCTAATCAATGGCTCAAATCATCTTGATTCGATCTCTGCCTTTTTCTAGAAGATTCACACCCAGTTTTATTAATACCCTTTAATTATTTTAATTTCTTAAGTTTAGACTTAGGCATCCATTAAAAATAATTAATTATTTTAATAAAGCTGTCTCCGGGTGGAATTTCCCAAAATGATTCTGGGTATTGTGGAATACATGTGTCCTAGCCTCCCTGCAAATTTTGAGGCTTAGAGCACATCCGATGCTACCAGAAATCAACAGGTATCTCCCCCCATCGTCAAGCCTAAGACTTGACAAAGTATATCCTAGTATGCATCCTACCCACAAGTTGGGCTTGTTGGGTTGCCACCCATCTGGCCAATGGGTGAGGAGACTTGAGATAGTGTGTGATCCTTGCCATTCATGGTAAGTGGTATCTCGCTCAAGTAATGGGATGCAGGTGTCCTACCACTTGATTCTTGAGGATCAAGGTGGGAAGATTGGCGGACAATATGATAGTGTGTGATCCTTACCTCTCATGGTAAGTGGTATCTCGACTATTGCCATTAGTCAATAAGATAGTGTGTGATCCTTACCTCTCATGGTAAGTGGTATCTCACCTATTGACATTGGGTATAGTGTGGCAGATGTATCTCCCCTATGATGATTCTTCTTTTTTAGATAGAGACATCATTGTTCCGCTGATGATCAGAGATGAGACAAGTTGAAACGAGATGTGATGAGATGAATGACTTGCTAATGCAACTAAGATGAAAGTCATGGAACTTGACTTGGAGACCAGTAGGGTTTGGAGGATCTAATCGATCTCCCCTACAATCTATTGTGGATTCTTCTTCTTCAATGAGACGAGATAATATGAGATGAGACAAGATGAGACATGATACAACAGACATGAACTTCCAAGATGAGACTTTTTGATGCAGATGAAAATTCCTCCCTAGTTGAGGGGGAGTGTTGAAAATTGGGGCAGCTATGGGACAAATTTCCCATAGGAACCCATCTTGCCCCAAAGAGAAAATTCAAAATTGGTTAAGGGGAAATACCATTGGTAATATGGTTGACACTCCTATTATTATATGTTGTGGCAAAACTATTTGGGCATGCAATTATAAAAGAAAATATATTATTATTTAAAGCATATAACAAAGGGTTACGTTGGAAAACACAGGTCGGCTCTTCAAATAGAGTCATGCATTCAATCCATGTAATTGCCTATAAATACCCTATCATTCTATCCAAAGTGTGATAAATACATAGTGAGATCCATGCTCGGGGATAAAATATTTGTAGTTTCTAGGTATGACAATCTCTAGAATACATTTACACTTTTACATGGTGGTAAAGTGAAAAGCCTAGGGTTTCCCTAAGTCATGTGTCCCAATAGGTTCACTCCAAGACCCCCAAATACCCACATCGGCCATAAATGGCCTCTAAGGGATGGTTACTACAAACCATAATGGTAGGACTATCTTGAAAGTTGAAATGGGGAATAAGAGGACCGGCCATGACAAACCATATGGATATAGAGAAACCACCTAGATGAAAAAAATCTTGACATAGATTGTCGCAAAACCCTTAAAGACAATCAAACTTTCTCTATAGGCCCTTAGGTGTGGATGCGTAAGCCACCCATTACTTTGTGTTTGAAAGAAAAATGAGATTCTAAATTGACTGCACCTCCACAACCAACACAAAATTGGGTCCCTCAACCCCCACATTTTGTTCAGGCATGGGACAATGTCAGAAGTGTGTTTTACTCAATCGTAATGGTCCTTTGCCACACATATACAAAAAGGCTCACCATTCCTCCCTCACCAATCCCTCCAGAACAGACTTGACCCATATGATAGATGCCATCTAACACAACTTTGTCTAAACAATTTACCTTTCCATTGTGGGTAATCTTTATTCCACAAATTCTTCCAAAAGAAGAGACCTTTTCTGGCCAAACTTTTGCCTGGAAGCACATTTCATGTTGACACTCGCAGTGATTATTGTTTTGTGTTCAGTTTTTATATTACTAAGAATTTTTTCTTTTCATAAATATTTAATATTTTTCTTTTTCCTGCATATCTAGAATTCAAGGTGAGCAGTTTCAAGGTTAACAGAAATTGATGGTTGGATTTAAATATTAGCTATATGGATTTTTTAACATAAAACCCATTTTTGCCGTGAAAAGGTTATACCAGCAGAAAACATGGTTGCTGCCTTCCAGGGTAGTGAGACATCCATATTTGCTATCACAAAGACTGCTCGTGATGCTCAATTGTTTTTTGAGGTAGAGTGAAACATGTTTACTCACTTCACACCCCAAAAGAAACTGGGCTAATCCATTGTTCCAGGAGAAAACTAGGATTGCTAATTTTCAATATTTTGAAAATTCCTTGTGATTATACATATCTCTTGGAAGCTTGTGTGGTATATATATAAAAAAGTTTTGTGCACTAGACGCTCCTTGACAAGTATTCTGTTCCTATTTTTGCAGGCCTTGGAAAAAGGAATGGATGGTGTTGTATTGCATACAAATGACATGAAAGTTATTCTTGAACTAAAGGTCTACAATTTTGTCTTCCATTTTGTGATCTGTTATTTTGAGTTGAATGATCCTGTTCCATACATTCGATGTCTTATAATGAGGATTGCTTTTGAAATATGTAGCCTTTAAGGGCTTTACTGGGATTTTGATTCATATAAGCAAGGCAGTTGATTTATTTCATAGATTATTTCAGATATGATTTTTTCCTGCCCACAAAGCTCAGAATATTTTCTTTTGTTTCTGTTTTAGCTATATGTGTTGCTATTATTATCTCAAAATAGTGAATCTGGAGTCTTCCTTGGATTAGATAAATAATCATCAGGCCTGCTCATGCTCTTTCACAAAAAGACACCTTGATCTTTCTTGAGTAATTTCAGGCCTATCTTGATAGAAGGGTTGATTCAGAGAATGCTATAAACCTGAGTACAGCAACTGTGACGCGATTGGAAGTGAAGGGCATGGGTGAACGAGTTTGTGTGGATCTATGCAGTCTGTTATGCCCTGGTGAGGGACTTCTGGTATGTTTTCTCTGTCTAAGCTGTTTGTTCCCTTTACTTTCTCATCATATTGGTTGATGTGAACATGTCTTTAATGAAGAACAGAACCAGTTGATTTTTTGGTTTTACTGGTAGCAGGTTGGTTCCTTTGCTAGAGGCCTTTTTCTTGTCCATTCAGAGTGTTTGGAATCCAGTTACATTGCTAGCAGGCCTTTCCGTGTGAATGCTGTGAGTTTTCTCATGTCATTAACTTTCTGCAAAAAGTTAAATTCAGTGAAATGGTAATATTAACTTTCTGCAAAAAAGTACAATTCAGTGCTGTATTATGAAATAATATCACTTTATTATACTGTATGATTCCATCGAATCTAAAGTGCCCAGCATTTCCATTTCTCATCAATCCGCTACGTGGCTTCTCTTGCTTGTGTTGCCTTGTTTTATTAACAAGGGCTGATCATTATTACAGTGATTTGATTTCTCATTTCCTCATTTATTTCTAATAATGGGATTGCCAAGATCACCAGATAAATTTTATATTGTCGAATGGTATGCCTTCTTTACTTGTAAGTTGTGGGATTTGCCTTGTTTGTAGGGTCCTGTACATGCATATGTTGCAATTCCTGGCGGAAAAACCTCTTATCTTTCTGAACTACGAACTGGCAATGAGGTCATTGTGGTTGACATCCATGGTAGACAGCGAACAGCAATTGTGGGTCGTGTCAAGATAGAGTCCAGACCTCTTATCCTAGTTGAGGCAAAGGTGTGTTTTTTGTCTGGTGTCTTTTGACTCCACTAGGATTTTGCAACTTGTTTTTATTTTTTGGGTAAAGTGCTTCCTTTAAACTTTTATTGACAAACAATTTTATGTGAATTTCATACAAAAAAGCGGTGGGCTACAAAGGAGATCACCACGAGCACAGAAACAAAATCCTAAGCTAAAACAAACAACTATTTAAGGGTAACAACAACCTCTAATACTTGGAAGATCACACTTCCTCTTGCTTTCCTTTCTTCCCTTTCCATTTCCTGATTATTTCTATCCAATGCCCTTCTTGATCAAGACCTGAAAAACTTTCAATAACCATTAGTTGCCGATTGTTCTCGTCTGGAACGACATCACTACCACTCTTGTCTTGATCCAAGGAATTGGATTCATGTCTTCTCTTTCTAGCCCCAAAGGAGGGTTTCTTCACTAGAAGCACTATCAAGGGAGAGGGAACCTGAACCATGCTGGTCAAACATCAGTCAAAACAGCCCCAAAAATCATGGTCAAACCTGGTCAACAGCGAGAGAAAGTCTGCGGTCAACTAAAGTACTCAAATTTTCTTGATCTTTGAGCCAATAAATGAAGCCTTCCAAAACAGGTCCAAAACAAGTCAAACCAGGTCAAAGAGAGTCAAAATAAGGCTAGTCAACACTCTTCAAAGTCTCCCAAACAGAAGTAGAATTTGGTCAACAGAAAAGAGAGCCTTCCTCCGCACATGTGAAGAGAACCCTGCAATATTTCAGATGTATGAACCAATAGAAGAAGAGAGAGATGCTTGTGATGTGATGTCCAAATGACGGTGACTTGTCTTGAATTTATAGGCATTGGAGGAGGGCTAGTTTGTCTTCTAGGCCGACCTTGACTTTTGTGCCATTGTGGGTTTTCACTTTAAAAACACATTTTTCCTTGACCAAATTAAATTTTTCCAAGGGCAATTTTGGGCTTGTCTGGATGAGGAATATTGTTCAATGGAGGGAATTTATCCTTGAGCTGCGAAATTAACACTCCTTCTCAGTTAGGGAGAAATTCCCGACTACAATGAATATATGTCCCATCAAGTCAAATGTCGTCTCTTCTCATCTCTGCTGAACACTCTTGAATCTAAAAGAAGAAGAATTTGATATCATAGGGGAGCTCAAGCTACTACCCTCTATCTAATGACAATAGGCTAGGCGAGATCCATATACCAGGCAAGGATCACATCCATCTTGTTGTCTGATCAAAAAGCGAGGTACAACTTGCCATAGAAGGTAATGATCACATCCATCCTATCGTACAGTAATAGCGGGCGAGATCCATCTACCAAGCAAGCATCACATCCATCTTGTTGTCTAATCAACAAGCGGGATACAACTTGCCATAGAGGGTAGTGATCACATCCATCCCAATGTCTGTCGATCTTCCTGCATTGACCCTCAAGAGTCAAGTGGTAGAACACTTGCATCCTAATCACTTGAGCGAGATACCACTTGCTATGCAAGGATCAAAACATATCAAGTCATTTCAATCCATTGGCCAGATGGGGAGGAACAATCCTAACAAGCCCAACTTGTGGGTAGGATGCATACTGGGGTATACTCTGTCAATCATGTTATGGGGAGATACCCATCTTGTCATAAATAACAAGTATCACACACACGCTATGGTGACAATAGACAAGATACTACTTACCACAAAGGGTAAGGATCACAACCATCCTATTGTCCAAAGATCCCTCAACCCCAGGAGATCTCAGGCTCAATTCCTCTCCCCGTGAGCTCAAACAGGGGGGGAAGAGCAGAGCTCAGTGTTCTTGATCAGTTGGGACCCTTACCCGGGGGGGTCACATCCATCAGTCCAAGCTTCTCTCTGAAGACCAAGAACTTCCCTTTCGGCAAAGCCTTGGTGAGTATGTATGCTATCTGCTCGTCTGTCGAAATATGATGGATTCTAACAACTCCTCTCAGTACCATGTTTCAAATATAGTGGTACCTAATCTTAATATGCTTGAGAATGTCATGAAATACAGGATTCTCTGCCAATTAGATCCCACTCTTGTTGTTGCAATATATCACTGTAGTATCCAAGACTTGCTCAAATAGCTCTCCAAAGAGTTTTCTCAACCACACTGCCTCACAACTACCCATGCTAGCAACAATGTACTCTTCCTCAGCCTTGCGCAAAGCTACGGGCTTCTGTTTCCTACTCATCCAAGATATCATAGCAGACCCCAAGCTAAAGTAATACGCTGATGGGCTCTTCCTGTCAATAATATTTCGAGTCCAGTCAAGTCATATATCATTGGCAGTGTATATCAGACCAAGGTTAATCGTCCCATGTAGATATCTCAGTACGTGTTTGACAACAACCCAACGTGCATGGAGGGGCTCAATCATGAATTGAATCAAGGTGTTTATTGCAAAACATATGTCTGGTCGGGTATTCACCAGGAACATCAGTGCCCCAATCAACTGTCGATACTCAGAAGGATTCGCCAGGTTAGCTCTAACAACATCTCTGTATAACTTCTTGAAGGTCATCTCCATTAGGGTGGCCAAGGATTTGCATTCTATCATTCCAAATATTTCCAGTTGCTTCATGACATATTTTCCTTCAGAAAGGAAAATCTCTCTAGGTCTCTGCCAAACTTCTAATCCCAGGAAGTAATGCATCATACCAAGATCCTTCATCTGGAACTCAGAGACCAACTCCCTCTTACATTCGAGCATCAGGGGCTCACTATCTGTCAAGAATAGATCATCATATAAAACAAAAATCAAAGGCATACCTTGGACCACCTTGAAATAGAGGTTAGGGTCAACATTGCTTCTCGTGAATCCAAGCTTCACCAGGTCATTGTCAATGTTGGGATACCAGGCTCTGGGGGCTTGCTTCAATCCATATAATGCCTTCTTCAACCTGCAAACATGAGTCTTCCTGTCCTTCACTTCAAATCCTTGAGGCTGTTCAACATATACTTCTTCCTGTAGTATGCATTGCAAAAATGCCATCTTTACATCCATCTGGTGAAGATTCCAGCCTTGACTAGCAGCAAGGGCAGCAATCGATCTAATGGTAGTGTAGCGTGAAATTGGAGCAAATATATCTTCACAGTCTTCTTCCTCTTTCTGGGAGAAACCTCGAGCCATGAACCTTGCTTTATACTTCTCAATGCTTCCATCAACTCCATGCTTGATTTTGTATAGCCATTTCGAAGTCACGACAGACTCCCCTTTAGGTCTCAAAACAACATCCTATACATCATTCTTCATAATCAATTCATACTCTTTGAGTCTTTGGCCATGGCATCCTTTCAAACTTGTTCTTTCGCAACTTCTTCAAAGGTGGCTACGACATGAATAATAGTACTCATGGCTACAACATATTCCTGATATCGACATGGCTTCTTGCTTTCTCTAAAGGTCCCTTTTGCAAGAACATGCCTCTCAGCATCCTGTAATGTATCACGAAGCTATAATGGTCTCATCCTGGCAGGGGAATCACATGGAGGGGGATCCAACGGGTGCATAGGCTCCATGGGATCATCAACAATATCCTTCTCAGATTCCGACACAGAAGAACCTTCTGGTAGGTCCATGTCATCATCTCTTTTCTCAACAGGAGGAGGCAGAGGGAGATCCCTTGCTTTTCCAAGGGCAACATCTTCATCTAAAGTTACATCCCTGCTAAACTCGATCTTCCTTTTGGCCAAATGTATATATTCTATGTAATATACCCAATTTTGTGAGCATGGGAATTTTGCCCAATTTTGGTGATATTAAGTAAAGGGGCAAATATTATTTTGGAGAAACGTGGCAAGTATTATTTTATTGGAGATTGGCAGCAAATTATTATTGTATTAAACTGGAGCAAAACTCACTTAGTGGAAAATGACCCCCACCAATAAAATAATAATTAAAAAAGGAGTCTAGAAGCATGGGGAGAAATTATAAAAGGAGGATGGACTCATTTTCTATTCATCTTTTGACTGTTACATTTCACCTTTCATCTTCTCTTCTATGAAACCAGATTTGTTCCTCAGCCCTGTCGTGTCCCGAATCGGTCGAATCGGACACGATTTGGTGGGACATGTGTCCTCCGGTTGTGTCTAATCGTGCCCCATTAGGACACCATCGTGTCCCATCAGGACACCATCGTGTCTTGATTTTGGGACACCTGTCTGACTTTTATGAGTGCCACGTGGCCCATAAATGGTCGTTTTGGCCCATTTCAACTTCACATTTAACTCTCTTGATGTGGGTTTGTTGTGGGTGTGTGGGAGCAAAGAGCAAAGCACAGTAGGGAAGGGGCAAAGGAAGGGGAAGAATGTCTCTATTTTTTTTCATTTTTATTACAACAATTTGCATGTGCATTTTTTCTTTATTTTTTTACATCATTCATGGCTCAATCAAGGGCAGTAGGGAAGGGGCAAAGGAAGGGGAAGAATGTCCCCATTGGAGATTCCCCTCTTGTTCCAATCTCATCAGGGTCTGCAAGTGTTTCCTCTATTGGAAGTGGGGCTGCAACAACAGCTTCAAATGTTGAGGGAAGACAATGGCCTCAAGATAACAAGTATCCCTTGTGGAAATATGTCACAAGAGAGCAAGGACCAGGCATCAGAGGAGGAGGATGCGGTAGAGGAGAGCAGTGGTGACCATGATGATGACAATGATGCCGATTTTGATGACTCATGAGCTACATACTCCCTTGAGGCTTGTAGTTGTTTTGTATTTTGATGATTCATGAGCTACATACTCCCTTGAGGCTTGTAGTTGTTTTGTATTTGCTATTTCTATTTGCAATTGACATTTCTACTACCTATGTAACACATTTTGATTTTGAAGACTTAATGAGAAAACTGCAGTATCTTGTCTTTCTCCTATTGGATCATTGGTGAATATGTCACAATTGTATTTGTATGCATAATGTTGCTTTGTTAAACTTACATCTAGATGAAGATCTATGTTTGAATCAATGAATTTGTGTCATGAATGAGAATGTGTAAGAAATATCTAATTTTTAATATATATATATATATATTGTGTTCTAACTTGTCCTGTTTTGGGGGGTCAACACGTCCGTGTCCGACACTCGAATCCTCGTGTCCTTTGTGTCCCATGTCCCCGTGTCAGGTGACTTAGTTTCTCTTGGGGTTGTTTAGCACCAGGAATTCCAAGCGGAATTCCACCCTCATTTCGGAGAACTTTGACTGTCTCCCTAGTGAGGGAATTTGGGGAGTTCAACTCAGAGTTTCCATTGGGCATAATTGCAGGTTACTTCAGCTGATACATGTTTCTTCCAGGGCATAGTGGTGGCTCGAATTGATTGTGGGGAGATTAGTTACAGAGGAGAAAAACACGGGAGGATTTGCAGGTATTTTCCCTTATTTTAGCTAAAGAAATTTGTGGTGATTAGTAGGGCTGAGTTTGAGGGAATTCTTGGGGTCGAAATTCTGCATTTTTGGAAGTGCGCAGGGGCTGGAGGAATAGAAGATGAGGAGAGATAAGGGCCAGAGATTGCAGGTATTTCTTAGGGGAGAATTTAGCCAGAGTTCGGGAGAGATTTCTGGTGGTGGATTTGAGCTTTAATTCAGCAGTATTAGTATTGTGGGGCGTTTTCTGGCCAAATTCGGCAATCACCGGGGGTCGGTGGATTCAGCCCAAACCCTTTTGGGTTTTTGTGGGTTTATTGAGAGGAGTCTGGCTTATTTTATAGGATTTTTTGGGTGATATTCAGGCCTAAAATCCTCATTCTTATAGCAAGGCCAATTTCTAATTAGTTGGGGAATTTGCAACATTTTGTGGGTTCGATTTTGGCTTGGAGATAGTCCAAACTTTTTCTGGGTATTTTCGGGTTTGAGAAGAGGAGCTCACGACTGCAATTTTAGAGCATTCCGGGGATTATTTTGAGCAGAACGTCCAATTCCATTTGGCACTTCGTAGGAGATTTTCTAGGCAGAGCGTATTATCAGTTTGGAGCCATTTTAGCTGTTGGGTCAGCGAGATTTCACCTAGGGTCTACATAGGTTGCTTGGCAAGCCCAAGTTCCATTGTTCTCTCATTTTGTACTCAATTTTTCCCATATTAATAAAATGGCTCATATATTCTGCTCATATCTACTAGTGTTCTAATTTGGGCTTTTGATTTTATATTTTGCTTCTTGTTCCTAGTTCATAGCTCTATATTCACTGTTAATTTCCAATTAGGAATATCAAGTGGTATCAGAGCCATGATCTTGGCTAGCTGTGGGGTAGCCAACTAGATCATGGGAGATT
This sequence comes from Pinus albicaulis, assembly GCA_034641835.2. NCBI lineage: Eukaryota > Viridiplantae > Streptophyta > Pinopsida > Pinales > Pinaceae > Pinus > Pinus albicaulis. Next base: position 946,464,660 of record CM076582.1, read on the forward strand.
TGGGCATGTATGCACAGTGATGGGTTAAACCATACACAACCCATAGCTCAAGCAAGATTCGATATGTAGGAATTCTGGGTGGAATTCGTTGGAATGATGAGAGGTTGGGCCAGTTGAGGAAGATGATAAACCAAATCCATCCTCACCCTTGTACCAAAGACACTAGAGGTACACAGGTCACGGGGGCACAACCATCTACACCATGTGGGGAGAGTCGACAGAATCAGGGCACCAGATCTCCTCAAAAGGAGCAGACATGACAGGGATCGCTTAAAGGTGAGATCAGGGGGAACTATTGTTGGTGGAGACCTGACTTTAGATATCAGGAGCCTGAGGAGGAGGTTGAGCATGAGGTTGAGGGCACACAGGATTGTGGGGAGCACATAGATACACCCAGTGTGATGCATGAGTCATCCTTGTTGGAGAATCCCTTGACTGCTCTGGTTGACATCTTAGAGGAGAGAGTAGAGAATACACCCATAGAGCCATCCATTGACGAGGTGCTCAGAGACACAAAGGTGTCCACCGTTGAGGAGTTGCCATTCGTTGTGGAGATATCCATTGGTGAGGTGTCCATGGTCGTGTCCGAGTTGTCAAGTGATAACAACGCACAACAGATTGGTGAGGTATTGGGAGACATGTCCATTATTGATGAGGTGCCAGGGGATATAATGGCATTAGATGATGGCTGCCCACAACAGTTTCATCAGTTCCAGGCCGACCTTCTAGCGTTGAAGAAGAAGACCACGACAGTGTGAGAGGCTATTCTGCAACAAAATGAGGAGTTGGAGGGCATGAGAGTAGTTTGTGCCGAGTCAACAGTTAGACTGACTCATGTTGCGGAATGGTTGGATTCCCTAATGGTCTAGCTAGAGTGCACATTAGAGCATCAGAGCAGCCCTCTTCAGACATACGTAGATGGGTCTTGTAGCACTCACCTTGATAGATTTTGTGTGTTAACCAGGATGGTGAGATGAGGCGACATGCTCTGTGCAAGGTGCAACACTTGCAGCATGGAGGGCTTGTTCTATGTGCGAGGGTTCGTGCATTCGATCCCTCTTGGGGTTGGATGGCGAGAGATTCTGAGTTGGTACCCGGTGGAGTGGGATGTATTCATGGAGATGGTCGTAGCCTAGAGCAAAGCTCAGCGGGAGCTCTCAGACACAAAGGGTACATGAGGCCCAAGTTGGGATTGGGATCCAGGTGGGGTTTCCTATCCGATATCAGACACCCGGGATGGCTATGGCATTGATGAGGTAGTTGACCCAGTGACTGAGAACATGCATTCCTTAGGGGAGTTCCAGTTGGCATTAGTGGCCAGGTGATTTGTGAGCAGACTCCATGGATTGTTTTGGCATGTTGGTTGCGCATGGGGTCGCAGGATGATTAGCATTCTCTGGCAGGAGTTGGTTGGCGGTGGTGGCATGGGCCATCGGACAGGGCGTTGTATGGGGACGATGTTCTCCCATTGAGATATTGGGCGCAGGAGTCGCCGAGGATCAGCACAGCAGAGTTATCCCCTCTAACAGGTGTGGAGTTAGGCTACTTAGGTCTACTAGGACAGATGAGTGGGTATGACGCGTGTCATGGTGGGCTCACTAGCAGAGTGGTAGATACTTTGGCACATGTGGGATATCGTATGTTACAGGGTGGTATCACAGTACGCAATATGATCCGGATTTATGCAGGAACGCAACATAATACACATATCGCCATAGATACATAGATGCAGCAGAAATAATGCTTCATTTTATTAAAATCAAATGACTGAAATAAAATAGCTAGGGCGCTGGTAGCGTATCTTTGAGAAGAGATGTGGCGGCTACAGGCCTCTGAACTGTGTTACAGAACTGAAAGTTGTTTATAGACATAGTGGAAATAGATGAGCTAGGGTACTGGCAGCGCTTATCTCTGAGAAGAGATGTCTCGGCTACCAGCCCCTGAACTGTGTTGCAATACAAACATGATGGGAACAAGCGAGCTAGGGCACTGGTAGCGCTTATCTCTGAGAAGAGATGTATCGGCTCCCAGCCCCCTAAACTGTGTTACAATGAGGCTCTAAGGCCTATTTATTGTTGAGAAACAATGTAAAATCTGAAACGTCCAAAAACCTAACCCTAGGAGATGAAGCACCAAAATTGTGGGTCCCGTTTGGGTAAATTGGTGTTTCAACTTCCCGGGGACGTAACTTTGGCATCCGATCTCTGTTTGACGTGCTCAATAGCTCGTTAGAAAGATATATCCGAGGACTACAACTTTTGAGTGAGCAACATTGGTCTATGACACATGTTGCTCCCCGTTTTCCCAAAAAGCGTCGTTTAGGGCCTCAAAACGACTTCGGAAGTTCAGGACCCGAAAAGCTTCTAAAAATAGTAAGTTGTGCTGAAACTTACAATCTGAAAGAACTGATGGTGGGGGTTCAAATGGACTTGGTGGGTGGCCACCAATATCCACCTGGATCATTAAGTCCCCAAAACGGCTCCGGGTGTGCAGGACCCGAAAACCTGCTAAAAATAGTGAGTTGTGCTGAAGCTGAAAAAATGAAAGAATTGATGCTGCAGGTCCAAATGGAATAGGTGGGAGGCCACCGATATCCACCTGGATCACAGTAGTACATAGGAATACATAGAGTTATGTCGTAAGGCCCAATGTTATGTAGAGGGATGCAGATTGATGCATACAGACTCAATTTTAGGCCATAACATCTAGTGGTGTGCAGGGTTATGTAGCAAGGAGAGGTGGCCTATAGAGGAGCATGGAGGTGCATGGTGTGCGGTAGCATGTCAATTTACACTTTGGAGTAGGAGTGACTTGCATTGCATTGAGTACCTGCGGGGAGTGTTAGGTACAGTGACATCGACAGGACAGGAGATGATACAGGATGGGGCAACAGTAGGAAGGGGTATCCAGTGGTGTACCGAGGTAGGCTGCAATTTATAGTGGCATGTCGAGGAGTACAAGGATGCTTGGTGGTATGTAGGGGTGTATGGTGCTGCACAACGGGGTCTTGGAAGGTTGCCTCTAGGGAAACTTATGGACGGAGACACCGGGCAAACCTTTGGGTGCAGTTCACCCAAGATCGACAAGGATGTAGATGAGCAATACTCGATGGTATCCATGAGGACTCACACGCTAGTCCCTCTTCTACATCACTTGCAGGCACAAATGATTTGGTTGTTGTCTTTTGACACATAGGGCATGTAGCGGGGGACAGGGAGCTCACCCGAGATATTTGAATGACACACAACACACTAGGGGAGAGACTTCTCAGCGGTGGATTGGGTTGGTGCGCAAGGTGACAACCACAGGTTGGGGGATGAGGTGATCATCTGTAGGGGTGGAATATCATTCATCATTAAGCCTACACCTGGGGAGCTGATAACGAGGGAGACATGTGTCACTCTTTCCACAGGGCATGTCAGGACCATGCATGAGCAGAGGGTACAGTGTACCGTTGAGGCTATTTTCCAGTATGTGTCTGGGCTCTAGACATTGTATTGGCACATTATCGAGAGGGAAGATGGCAAATTGAGTGGTAATGGTTGACAGGATCAGGACAGGTCCACATATAGTGAGTTGATTGCGAGTATCAGATACCCATTTATTGGCTGCCTTCAGGGGGTAGTATTTGGCACATGTGGCTTCTAGTAGTCATCTGTACTACGCAGTGGCAGGCACAGATTAGTTTAGCATGCATCAAATTAGTTCATGATATATGGGGCCTATATGTTGGTTGCATGCAGGGACTAGGGACGAGGCATGGATGGATTCCAACAATTGTTAGAGCTATGCCGCAGCAGGTTTGGCTAGGGGATCCAGGGATTTAGTTTGTTGACAGGCAACTCCATCTCGTTAGGAGTAGAACCATAGCAGAGGGTGATTTAGCTCACTTTGGGTTTGACACATGGGGGATCACTGAGGCCTCCATTTTTTGGCGAGGCAAGCTTCTTCAGTTGCAGCTAAGGATCGAGATTAGTGATGGGTGGGTAGATATTAACATCATAGAGACACCTAGGTAGGATGAGCTTTCGTTGATATTTCGCCTCTAGGTTTCAGGGGAGGAAGTTGCAGTGTGCACACGATGGGCATCCTATTCAAGTCAGAGTGGCACAACGACAACATGGTGGCGCTTTTCTTAGATGTGCATGGGACACTGGCATCACAGTACTAAACAACTCAACGACCTTTAGGGATGAGTTGGCTCCTATAGGGGGAGATCACTCATATTTTCTATTCGGCTTCAGTGACTTGTTGATGGTGCGACGGACTTCATCAGCATGGCAGGTTGGTCAACATGAGGATATCAAGAGGAGCTCATGCGGGAGAGACTTCGTCCCCACAGGGATTGGGTTGTATCTTCAGGAGTTTACTCTTGGTCTGCATGAGGTGGACTACTTGGTAGGGAAGCTTCATGGAGAGTTGGGAAGAGTCCTACATTATCATGATGCTCTACTTATTGATAGTATGTAGAGGGCTTCTGGAGCTTATAACTGGTTGGACGGTGAGTGGAGCAAGGGGTGCTTCACATTGATAAGGATGCCTTGGTATCCTGGGATTGAGAGATTCCTTCATGATCAGATAGTGCAGAGATCAGGGCTGAAGCGATGGCACATTTGGGACCCTCGTATTACTGGTGGTGATATATGGTGATTAGTAATTAGAGGGGGTGTTTGTTCTGGCATTGCTTGAGGACAATAAATTTTTGGCGGGGAAGACTGTAATATCCCCAATTTTGTGAGCATGGGAATTTTGCCTAATTTTGGTGATATTAAGTAAAGGGGCTGTTATTGCCTGCCGCCTACACCTACCTACAGTTAGTGGGAAAAGCCTTTAACCCCACAAGGTGTGGTAGGTGTAGGCGGTAGACGATAACATTTTTGGCTCCGTTGCTGGGGACAAGTCTTCTTCTGCCTGGGAAAACGACTAGCTTTAAGTTTTGGCATATTTGAATTTTAGATTTAGATTCTTGCTCAAGTGGCGACTCCACTCAATCCTAATTTTGCAAGAGTTTCTACTAGGAGAAATTCAAGTGGTCTAGTTAGCCTCTCTCCTGATCCTGAAAGGGATTTTAGAGAGGTTAAATAGACTTTCTCATAGTAGAGCTCTTGCTAGTCTTGGGCAAGAGGCTATTTCTGACATTCATTTGTTGTTTCAAGAACAAGTTGAGCCTAACATCATGAGTGATCTTTTGGCTCCTTGTAACTTTACTAGCATTAATGGCTATCCTCACAATATCCCTGACAAGGCTATTGAAAGGTTGCCTTCTCTTCAAGGTAACAATGCCATTAGCGTTACATCACATGTGAAGAAATTTAATGTATGCATCTTTAAGTGGTGAAACGTTGCTAATTATGAGGATGTAAAGATCAGGCTTTTCGTTCTCTCTTTGGAAGAGGATGCTCTTGATTGGTTCACTGAGCAACCTCCTAACTCGTATGATTTTTTACAAGCGATTGTTAATGCTTTCATGGGAAAGTATGGAGAGAGAAGAGAGAATAGTCATTTGATCAGTGCCATTAACACCATGAAGAAGAATGAGAATGAAACCATGGAGGAGTTTAACAAGATATTCAATGAATTGGTTAAAAGCATGCCTACTACTGTTAAACCTCTTGATGAATTTCTCTTATGTTCCTATCTGGATTCTTTTAGTGTTGACACTGCTTATGAGTTGAGAAGAAAGGAGCCTGCAACTTTGGTGTAGAAATTTGATAACCCAACCCCGATTTTCAGTTTCTCCTTATTGCTCCCATAAAGTTAAATGCCCATTCCCATAGCCATACATTCAACAAGCTGGAAAAAATAAATATTTTCTGAAAACACAAATTCTGGAAATTTCACAGTGCTGAAATGCAGAAATAAAAACTCAGAAAAATAAATCAGCCACACAGAAAATTGACACGCTGATTTTTGGTCAACTTGACCCTGAAAAAACCCCTTACAACTCTTGGGGAAAACCAATTTGAAAGCTTCTCTTTATTTCTGAATATGCTTTTACAGTGAACATCAATACATAGAAACAATTACAACAAATACAAAACCCACTTATCTCGATTTCCGTGTCAACCTCCAATCTGGAAAATCGTGCCAACAGCAAAACAAAAATTTACAGGAAAAATACAGCAATAACACTGTACTTGCCGCCTAGAAAAACGTGCCCAGATTTCTGCCTGTACTGTACTGTACGGAACTGTACAGACAGTACAACAACACCTTTCTCGATTTTCGTGCCCCAAAAATCTGCCTAAAAAATCCTGCCATTTGCTGCTGAATCTGCTCCTTGAAAACAATGTTGTACTTGCCTTGGAAAACGTGCCAAACAGTGCTGTACGAATTTTTTGCCTTGGTAAATGTGCCAATAAATGCTGCTGTACGGAAATGCTGCCTTGGGAGATGTGCCCTCTTGCTGTACAAATTTTCTATGTAGCTATGCTGCTCTCTATAGGAATTTACAGGGTAAGTTCCGTAGATCAAGAACCAAAGGTCACCGCTCACAAACAGATCACAAATCAGTACACCAATATAATCACGTGGTTAAAACCCTCAAAGAGGGAAACAGTCCATGCCCTGAGCCAACGCGGCCACTTCAGGGAATCTATTAATATAAAAGAAAAGTTACATATGTTTCTCTCATAAACAGTTACCGAACAAATGACCCTCCATGCTCTTTAAATAGAGATCATGGACCAATCGGGTGTTAAGCCATGGATCAAGTGCCGTTAATACTGAGGTGAGAGATAACCGTTGGATCACTACAAATCGTGATCGTCGGATTATAAGTTACAAATGTACATGGTAAAGAAACACACTTTACCTAACTCTACACTAGACTAAGTTATTCTTAACTATTTCCTATGTGTCGGAATATCCTAACATCCCCCCTTAAGAACAAGTTGGGACAGGATTGAAGGATTTACAAAGGTGACACAAAAGGAGCCTATTTCCTATGTGTCGAAATATCCTAACATCCCCCCCTTAAGAAAAAATTGGGATAGGATTGAAGGATTTACAAAAGTGACACAATAGGAGAAGGAAGGAGGCATTAGAGCCTATCCCCCCTTAATGACAACTTTCCTGAATTCCAAGCATGGATCGAAGTTTGGTAAAATTCGCTTCTGTGAGAGCCTTCGTAAAGATATCAGCTACTTGATCATTGGTCTGACAATACTGCACTTCAAGAACACGATCATGAATGAGCTTTCTAATGAAGTGTATGTGGAGTTCAACGTGTTTCATACGCTGATGCTGAACTGGATCTTTACATAGCTAAATGGCACCTCTGATTATCACACCAAAGTGTAGTTGGATGTTGCTGATGAAGACCAAATTCAGACAGGATCTGACGAGGCCACATGGCTTCCTTGCTGACTTCAACTGCACCACGATACTCTGCTTCTGCTGAAGAAAGGGAGATGGCACTTTGTTTCTTACAAGACAGTAATAGGTCCTGAACCAAGAGTGAATACATATCTTGCAGTGGACTTTCGATCATCAGGGTCACCAGCCTAATTAGAATCAGTGAAACCAATCAACAAGGGAGATTCTCCTGCACTGTAATGAATCTTGAACTGAACTGTACCTCGAATATATCGAAGTATTCTTTTAGCTACTTTCCAGTGACTTTCATGAGGTTGGTGCATAAACCGAGCGACAAGACCAACGACAAAGGAAAGGTCAGGATGGGTATGGGTTAGATATAAAAGTTTACCAATAAGTTGACGGTATAAGGTAGCATCAACTTCAGGGGTAGTACAGTTGACTGAAAGCTTGACTCCAGACTGAAAGGGAGAAGGGGCAGGCTTACAATGTTCCATGTGAAAATGGTGTAGAAGATCACAGGCATACTTGGACTGAGAGAGGGTAATGCCTTCCTTGGATTGCAAGACTTGAAGACCAAGGAAATAATGCAAGTGTCCTAAGTCTGTCATTTCAAACTTCTTTTTGAGGCTAGACTTCACATGGTTTATATGATTTGGATCACTACCAGTAAGGATAAGATTATCAACATAAAGAACAAGGATGGTGAAGGAATTACCCACCTTCTTGGTGTAGACAGTGTTGTCAGAATGACACCTAGAAAAGCCATTATCTAAGAGAAATCTATCCATTTTGGCATACCAAGCCCGAGGAGCTTGTTTGAGACCATAGAGAGACTTCCTAAGGCGACAAACAAGGTTGGAGTCTTTTTGGATAAAGCTAGGGGGTTGTTCCATGTAGATTTCTTCATGCAAATCTCCATGTAAGAAGGTGGATTTAACATCCATCTGATGGACTTCCCATTTAAAGGAGGCAGCAAGGGAAAGAACAAGGTAGATAGAATTCATTTTGGCAACAGGGGAGAAGGTTTCAGTATAGTCAATGCCTTCAAATTGTGAAAGTCCTTTAGCAAAAAGACGAGCTTTATGTCTATCCACTTTTCCATCTGGTCCAAACTTGGTTTTATAAACCCATCTACATCTGACAAGTTTTCTTCCTTTTGGAAGAGGAACAAGATCCCAAGTATTGTTTGCCAATAAGGAACGATACTCTTCATTCATAGCTTCATCCCAATCTGGATGACCGGAGGCTTCTTCAAAGGTTTCTGGATCAAGTTTTTCTGGAACTTGAGCTAATAAGGAAGAGGCTCTTTCGAACTAAGAACGTGTACGTCGTCGATCGACAGGGTCACCTGCAAGAGAACCTGCTACATCACGAGTAGAGCGGACCCATCTTGGAAGCGGTGGAGTATAAGGAACAATTTCACGAGATGGAGGAGGATTTTCATCCTCACTGTCATCATCTGAACTAGAAGGAATGATATTAAAAATAGGAGAGAGAGAGGTGGCACATATGCCGAATTAGGCTCGTAGGACAAAGGTGGCACACTCGCCGAACTAGGCTCGCAGGCCGATATATTTTCATCAAACTTTACATCTCTTCTAATGATTATATTTTTGGATTTGGGTTGAAGAAGTCTATATCCTTTGACATCTTTAGAATATCCAACAAAAATACATTTTTCACTCTTAGGTTCTAAGGCTTTATGTTTCGCATCTGGAATATGGGCCCAAGCATCACTTCCAAAAACACGAAAGTGACTTACATCTGGTTTGATTGAGCTCCAAGCTTCTTCTAGAGTTATATTTTTTAAAACCTTAGTAGGAGTGCGATTTACTATGTAATTTGCATAGTTAATGGCTTCTGCCCAAAAATTGAGACCAAGTCCTTTAGATTGAAGCATACAATTAACCATTTCTTTTAAGGTGCGATTCTTCCTTTCAGCTACACCATTTTGTTGTGGAGTATATGGAATAATATGTTGCAATTGAATGCCATGCTTAGTGCAGAAGTTGATAAATTTGTTGTTAAGATATTCTCCGCCATTGTTTGATCTTAACTTAAGAATTTGATGTCCAGATTGTTTTTCAACAAAGGCCTTAAAGGCCAAGAACATGTTAAAAACTTCACTCTTTGAGTTTTAAGAAATATACCCAAGTGCGTCTGGAAAAATCATCAATGAAAGTTAAGAAGTACTTGCGACTAGAGAAAGAAACAACAGGAAGTGGACCACATAAGTCACTGTGCACAAGTTGCAAAGGGGCTGAAGCGTGTCAAGAGGCACGTTTGTCAAAACTATCCCAATGATGTTTTCCGAGTACACATCCGGAGCAAACACCATCTCGGCAAGATACCATAGGAAGGCCCGCACCATATTTTCCTTACATATAGTTTGAAGAGAGCGATAGTTTAAGTGACCAAATCGCTCATGCCAAAGTTTGCTCACATCATCATTATGAGCAACAAAAACAGAGGGAAGAGATGATGACCCAAAGTTGTCAAACTTATACAAACTTGTGGAATCATCAGCAATGCCAGTAGCTAAAATATGTTTAGGATCTTTGAGGTCCTTGATTACAACATCATGAGGTGAGAATTCTACTATTTTCCCTTCGCCTGAATGAGTTATCTGATAAACAAATAGAAGGTTGCATGACAAGGTAGGAACACATAGTACATCATTAAACTGACCATTATCTAGATGAATGGTTCCAGATCCTACAACACTAAGAGATCTATCATCACCAACATAAATATGTTTGGTGTTACAATCATTTAAAGAAGAAAACATGGATTTATTTTTAGCCATGTGGTAAGAAGCTCAAGAATCAATGAGCCACTCATGAGAAGGAGAAGAAGAAGATACATTTAATGCATAACCAGATCTTGATGCTTGACAACCACAAGCAGAAAGTGCCATGCCTGAAGATGAAGGTGAAGAGTGCTCCACATTGATGTTGTGCTTCTTCATTGCTGCTTCTAAGGCTTCCATCTTCTTAAAACATTTGGACTCTATATGGCCATCCCGATTGCAAAAGTTGCAATGTCTGTCTGTCTTCTTCCCTTTGTTTTGATTTGCCTTATTATTTTGGTGATTTGATTTTTCAGTTTGCGGCTGAAATTGCTTAGGGCCCTTGTTTGGTTTAGGACCATATTTTTTAGGATACTGCTTCTTGGGATTCTTTTGATATGGTTGTTGTTGGGCTGCTAAGGCTTTTTTAGAAGCGTTTCCAGCAGTGATAAGACCAAGGTGTAAAATTTTTTCTTGTTCTCTTATCAAAGAATCACAAAAGGCATCAAAATAGGGATTCTTGTAGGTGGTTCCTAAAGAAATGATGGCTTCTCTAGTGGAATGGAAGGTGGAAACAAATACAGAGTATGCAGGACCAAGCTTAGCAAGAATGCAATATATGAGGCTACCATTGTACTTTTTGATCTTACAACCTTCTAAAAGAATTCGGAGGGTCTTAAATTTGGAAAAAAAATCTTCAATGGAGGAGAAATTATTGGAGTCCAAAGTAAGCAACTCATTTTCAAGTTGGTGGGCCCGGATTTGATTTTGAACACCAAAAACAGTTTTTAGCTTTTTCAGGGCCTCATCAGGGGTGTCAATGTCAAGGATATGAAATTGAAGATCTTGAGCAATGGACATTCCTATCAACCCTCGTGCTTGATCTTGTTTATTTTCCCATTTAGCAGCTTTATCATCATCGGAAGGTGCTGTGGCTATTTTATAAAGCCCTTTACTTCTAAGTATATCTACCATATGAGGTAGCCATTGGAAATAATTGGTGTTGTTAAGAATAACCAGGCATGCACTGTCCATTTTTAAAAAAAAATGAAGCTGAGAAAAACTGAAACTAACTGCTCGAATGGAAAGACCTCGAAAAATTAGGCCGTTTAAAAAAAAACGGCTCGAAAAACGGCTTCTGGATGAAGAAGTTATGCCTTTTGAAAAAACTGAGTTGTAGATGCCGAATAGTTACAGGAATGGGATGAAGTGCGGCTTTTTAAAAAAAAAAATTCCGCTCCTTTGAACAAAAGCTTTTTACAAAAGAAGCTTGAGAAGGAGACTTGAACCCAAGATCTCTATTCTCATAAACTAACCCTTCACCAAGTGAGATAGTAAAAGGATCATGTTCTTTTAGAAAGGAGGAAGGGGGGATTATTATTATTACTACTCTTCGGTGGGCGTGCCTTTTCCTGCACAAAAAACGAGCAAAAAAAAAACGAAATGCAAAGTCTTACAGTAGAATGTTAGATTCTCGGTTAGCCTTACCGGAAACTATCACTTTTTTCACTATTTCTGATTTCCCGAGATCACACGAAGACGCGGGGAAAGAGCATACGTAGCAAAAAAAATCCCTTTTTCCTGTTTCTGATTTGCCGAGATCGCACGGAGCGCACAAAAAAGAGCATACACAGAGAAGAGGGTATAGATCCGGCAAACAAATAAAACCTTAATACAAAAAAGAAACCGAAATGAGCAGAACTATTAACAAATATAATTGCAAAATAGATGCTTTATACTTCCAGATCTAAACTGACATAACTTGGGCAGCTGGAAACCTTTTCACATGAAACGAAAGGCATTCCTCACTGTAACAGACGCTCCAGACACAATCAAGCAGTTCTCCAAGCCCAAAAATGTTCAGAAATAGTAGATCTACAAAACGGCATTCGCATGCAGTCAAACCGGCTTCGGATTTTGATCAACAATGGACGCGGCCCTCAAAATAGCTCTGATACTGTGTAGGAATTTACAAGGTAAGTTTCGTAGATCAAGAGCCAAAGGTCACCGCTCACAAACAAATCACAAATCAGTACACCAGTATAATCACGTGGTTAAAACCGTCAAAGAGGGAAACAGTCCACGCCCTGAGCCAACACGGTCACTTCAAGGAATTTATTAATATAAAAGAAAAGTTACATATGTTTCTCTCATAAACGGTTACCGGACAAATGACCCTCCATGCTTTTTAAATAGAGATCATGGACCAATCGGGTGTTAAGCCACGGATCAAGTGACGTTAATACCAAGGTGAGAGATAACCGTCGGATCACTACAAATCGTGATCGTCAGATTATAAGTTACAAATGTACATGGTAAAGAAACACTTTACGTAACTCTACACTAGACTAAGTTATTCTTAACTATTTCCTATGTGTCGGAATATCCTAACACTCTCCCTCCGCTCAGAAATTTTTCTTCAGCTTTCTCTCCTCCTCTCTCAATCTGCTTATGAAAGAATGACTGATCTTTTCTCTCCTTTTCCTCCTTTAACGTAACCCTAAGTGACTTTTGGGGAATCCTTAAATCCAATGGCTGAGATAGCTTTAGATCTAGGGCTGAGATTAAATGCTCATTTAAATCTCACTTTCTATTTTTTAATTCACCCCACTTTAATAAAGACCCACTTAGTCATTTATTTCTAAAGTCACTTTTCACTTTCTAATTTCACATTGACTTTATTAAAGTCACTTTAAAATTAGACTTAGTAACTTTATCACTTAAAGTCACTTTTAAATTAGATTTGACTTTATAACATTATAAAGTCATTTTAGGAGAAAAATTAAATTCTTTTGAAAACCTTTCCCTAGGCCAAAGATCAAAGCCTTAGGGAACCACCTGTCCTCCGGTAACCAAATTTCAACACTCCCTCTTACCGAGGAAGGTGTTCCTCACCACACCCATCTTGTCTCTGAAGTAGACATGCTTGCCCCATGGTAACGCTTAGGTAAGAATATCTGCAACCTGCTCATCAGTGGGAATATACTCAAGCTTCACAGCTCCCTTCTGAACATAGTCTCTGATGAAGTGATATCTGACGCTGATATGCTTTGACCTGTCATGAAATACTGGATTCTCCGTGAGTTTAATGCAACTTTGATTATCACAGTAGATCATTGAAGGTCTTAACTGCTGACCAAATAAGCCAAACAACATCTTGTGAAGCCATATGGCCTCACAACTAGCTAGACTGGCTGCCATGTACTCTGCTTTCGCTGAACTCAATGCCACTCACTGTTGCTTTCGGCTGAACCACGACACTACTGCCGAACCCAACCCAAAACAACACCATGAAGTGCTCTTCCTATCAGAAGCACAACCTGCCCAATCAAAATCAGTGTAACCTGCCAATCTCATGCCATCTCCCTGCTTATAATCTAGACCATAATCCACTGTCCCTTGCAAGTACCGCAAAATGTGTTTTGCAGCAACCCAGTGAACTCTCCTGGGCTCACACATGAACTGGCTCATCGTGTTGATTGCAAAACATATATCTGGTCTGGTGTTGACCAAATACATCAAGGAACCAATCACCTGTCTATACAATGTGGGATCCACCAACTCGGAATCTGAAGTGTGAAGCTTCTTCCAGTTGGTGATCATCGGTGTCGACATGGGTCTACAATCCTCCATGTGGAACTTGCCAAGGATGTCCACAATATACTTCCCCTGCCCCAGGAAGAAATGCCCCTCCTCCTGCCACACCTCCAAACACAAAAAGTAATGCATCAAGCCAATGTCCTTCATCTCAAACTCCGACACAAGATCTCTCTTGCAGTGCTCTATGAGTCTCTCTGCACCTGTAATGACCAAGTCATCCAAATACAACACTAGAATGAGAGGCTCCTCACCTATCACAATAAAGTAAAGGTTCGGATCTGCATCACTCTTTGTGAAACCCATCTCCTGCAAGTATGTATCTATCCTAGAGTACCAAGCTCTAGGAGCTTGCTTCAGGCCATAAAGGGTCTTCTTCAGTCTGTACACATGGGACTCCTTCCCATGCACCTCAAAGCCCTATGGCTGCTCAATGTACACCTCCTCCTGTATGAAGCCATTGAGAAATGCAGTGTTCACATCCATCTGGTGGATCTTCCAACCCATCTCTGTTGCTATCGATATGATGGAGCGAATGGAAGTATATCGAGCCACGGGAGCGAAGGTCTCCTCATAATCAACTCCCTCTACCTGGGAGAACCCTCTAACCACAAACCTTGCCTTAAATTTCTCAATGCTACCATCTGCAGCATGCTTTACCTTGTAAAGCCATCTGGCAGTAACCACGGATTTGCCCTCAGGCCTCAGCACCACCTCCCAAACATCATTCTTCATGATAGAAGAATACTCCTCCTGCATGGCCTCTTTCTAGACCTGCTGGCTAGCTGCCTCCTCATAGCTAGAAGGCTCAGAGTCAATGATGTTGGCAACCATTGCCATATAGCTACAGAACCTATCAGGTGGTCTGCTCTCTCTGACAGGCCTCTTTGGCCCAGCAACAGATGTGGCCTCTCTCAAGGTATCCTGAAGCCACTTGGGCTTCTTCTTCCTTGAGCACACTTTCCCACTGGAGAAGGAAACTCCTCCTCCTCATCATCAGGAGCTTGAACTCCTGACTGTCTGTCTGCTGACCTCTTGCCTGAACCTGAACCTGTACAGTGTAGACGCTGAAGTACCGTGTGAACTGTCCATTAGTGGACTCCCTAGTGAACTGCTCTGCATGCTGCTCGAAGCACCACCCCTCTGACTCTGCGAGCCACTGCTTACTAATGGACCTGACACCGTAATTGATGTACCTCCGGATCCTCCTGATCTCTGCCCACTGGATCCCTGTGCCTGACTCAGCTGCTCCTGAGGGTCTGGTCGATCCAGATACTCTATCTCTCGTGACCTCCTGAAAGCCCTGTCCTCCTCGAACTTCACATGCCGCCTGACAACAACTCTCCTCTGTGCGGGAATATAAATTCGAAAGGCCTTCGAGGTCTCACTGTAGCCCACAAAGATATCCTTCTCTGCGATGGGCTCTAGCTTGGTCCTCTTCTCCTTGGGTACGTAGGAGTATGCAATATACCCAAAGACATGGAAGTGACCAACATTAGGCTTTTTCCTAGAAAAAGTCTCCCGCGGAGTCACATGCCCCAAGGCACGATGCAGACTCCTGTTTTGCAAATATACAGCAGTGTTGCAGGCCTCTGCCCACAAAAACAATGGTAACCCCTGATCATGTAACATGGCTTTGCCAGCCCCAACGATGGATCTGTTCTTCCTCTTCGAAACCCCGTTCTGCTGGGGGTTGTAAGGAACTGTGAACTCCCTCCTAATGCCAAGGGTGTACTCTCCTCCATTGTCCGACCTCAGGGACTTGATCTTTCGACCTGTCTGAGTCTCCACAAAAGCTTTGAACTCCTGAAACCGCTTGAAGACCTCCCTCTTGGTCTTCAAGAAATAAATCCAGGTCCTTCTAGAGTGATCATCAATGAATAAAACATAATACTCATATCCACTCAAGGAAACATGAGACATCCGACCGCTCACATCGGAATGAATCAAATCAAGTATTCCAATCGATCTGCTGTCACCGCTGGGAAAAGGGGATTTGGCAAACTTGCCCATAACACATCCTTTGCATGTATCAATGTGATCAGTACTGAAATCTGGCACACCTATAGTGATCTCCTGCAATGTCCTCAAGGCTACATGATACATGTGCCCCATCCTGTGGTGCCAAATCTCACACAGCTCTGAACTTCTAGCTCTGCTGCCGGTACTACTGGTCAATGCCAAAAGGGGCTGAAATGAAAACTTGTACACCTTTGCATGGCGTACACCAATCACTCTAGCTAACTCAGCTGGAGCGCCCCTGGGATATATCAGCACCTGTCCTCTCCTGAACAATATCTCATATCCTCTGTCCTCCAATGTTGAGACGGATATGAGGTTCTTCCTCATCCCTGCCACATATAGAACATCCGACACTTTCAAGGGAGGTTTGGGTTCCCTATCAAATGTCAATGTCCCTACACCGACTGCTCTAATAATGATGTCATCTCTGAGTACTACCTCTATATTAGTGCCACTCTTTGAAAGCTCTGAGAAGTACTCACAGACTCCTGTCATATGACGTGAAGCCCCACTGTGAACATACCAGATACCTGAAGATGCTCCGCTAGTGGAGGGAAATGCACACTCCCTCTCAACCTTCGTGGCAGGTGATCCTGCACTAGTGGACTCACAAGCAATGAACCCAAACTCTCGATCAAAGCTATCCGTAAAGTCCTCTATCTTTGCTGATGCTGCCATGCTTTGGTTCTTCCCCTTCTTCTTCTTCTCTAGACACACAACTGCATAGTGTCCCATCTTCTGACAACTCCAACACTTCACCTTGGAATAGTCCTGCATGTTCCCCTGTTTACCTTTACCTTTGCCTTTGCCCCCACCACCACTTGTGGAAGCTTGCTTCTTTCCCTTGCCCTTCTTGACTCCTACTCACAGTGCTACATCCTCATCCTGCTCAATGGGTTTGGCTGCCCCAAGCTAGCTCTTTCTGATTTCTGTCTGTATGCAATCATCCCAGAACCTCTCCCAAGTGGGAAGGGTCTCATGTGCACAAACCTCATCAGCAAAGTTCAACCATGAACTGGGAAGACCATTCACTGCAATCCGCACCAACTCAGTGGGTGGAATGACCTCTCCAACTGCTGCCAATGCATCTCTGACATTAGTAATCTTTGTGAGATATCCAGCTGCACTATCAGTCTTATCCATCTTAATGGTCTTCAGCTTCTCCCTTAGGACCATTTTCCTGTTCTCATTGATACTCTAGTAGAGATTGGTCAATGCTGTCCACATCTCATGAGCATATCTCTTTTCTCTCACATGAGGAATGCAATGGTCTTTGATTCCATCCAAAATCAGTCTCTTACCTTTCTTATTCTTTTTATTAAACGTTGCCAACTGAACAACATCAGTAGGCACATTAACAGGGTGTTGTGCGGTATGCACCATGATATCCCAGACTTCTGCATTCTCAAAGATGCTCTGCATTTTCTCCTTCCAAACACTGTAGTTACTATGTCCATCCAACCTATCCTCCACCCTCAAGCCCAAAGACAATCTTTGCTGTCATAATAAACTGAAAATAACACTGCTGTAGTAAAGGTACTGTTTTCTGTGTGAAAAATCAGCTTGCTGTAATTTTTCTTCTTGTTGTCCCAAACTGTACTTTTCAGCAAAATAGCTTTGATACCATGTAGAAATTTGATAATCCAACCCCAGTTTTCAGTTTTTCTTTATTTCTCCCATAAAGTTAAATGTCTATTCCCATAGCCATACATTCAACAAGTTGGAAAAAATAAATATTTTCTGAAAACACAAATTCTGGAAATTTCACAGTGCTGAAATGCAGAAATAAAAATTCAGAAAAATAAATCAGCCACACATAGAAAATTGACACGCTGATTTTTGGTTAACTTAACCTTGGAAAAACCCCCTACAACTCTTGGGGAAAACCAGTTCGAAAGCTTCTCTTTATTTCTGAATATGCTTTTATAGTGAACAACAAAACACAGAAAAAGTTACAGCAAATACAAAACCCACTTATCTCAATTTCCGTGTCAACCTCCAATCTGGAAAATCGTGCCAACAACAAAACAAAAATTTACAAGAAAAATACAACAATAAATACTGTACCTGCTGCCTAGAAAAATGTGCCCAAATTTCTGCCTGTACGGTACTTACGGAACTGTACGGACAATATAGCAGCACCTTTCTCGATTTTCGTGCCCAAAAAATCTGCCTCGAAAATCGTGCCCTTTGCTGTTGAATTTGCTCCTCAAAAATAGCACTGTACTTGCCTTGGAAAACGTGCTAAACGGTGCTGTACGGATTTTCTGCCTTTGTAAACGTGCCAATAAATGATGCTGTACGCAAATGCTGCCTTGGGAATTGTGCCCTCTTGCTGTACGGATTTTCTGTGTAGCTATGCTGCTCTCCCTCCGCTCAGAAATTTCTCTTCAGTTTTCTCTCCTTCTCTCTCGATCTGCTCATTAAAGAATGAATGATCTTTTTTCTCATTTTCCTCTTTGATACCGCTGTAATATCCCCAAAGCTGAAGCCTTGAAAATGGAGAGGGCCATAAAACAATCAGGGAAATCTGAGATTCCTGGTTTCACTAGACGGCCATTGAATTCGAATGATTCCAAAAGCAAGGCCTAGGAAGAGGCTACCGATGATCCTATTAAGGAATTAACTCAACTCATCAAGAGCATGGAAGCAAACCACACTAAAGAAATGCAAGCCATGCAAAGTAGGTTGGTGGCCATGGAAAGATCGCAAGTGCAAAGATTCCAACCTAGGAAAAATAATGGATGGCAAAAGAATAAAGGCCCTCAACAAGATTATAGGCCTCCAAATCCATTGGAATCCACCAACATGGTAGATCAAATTCCCCCTTTTTGTAGGCCATGTAATGAGTTCCATGAAGAAGCCACATGCCTATATGTAAAGAGAATTATGGAAGGTAGCATGTTGGGAGATGAACATGTAGGAACTAGTGGTCAAATCAATATGTTCTCCATGGAAGATCAAATATACACCATTGAAAGAAATCAAGAGATTGACCATAGTCCTAATAATCTTGGGGTTGATAATATGATTGCAAATTTTGACAAAGTCATTAAGATTTTTGGGGAAAAGCCTACATCTGGACAAATTCTTGCTATGGAAAAACACAAAGGGATGACTTATCAGAGAAGGGATATTCAAGACCAAAATAATCACATAAATTTTTCTCCTCCTACTTCAGAATTAAATTTTGGCGTGGGCAATTAGGTGAATAATGCAAAGGTTTCTATCCCAGTGACAGAGCTTTTAAAGATACCATCTCAAAGGGTCAAGTTACTAAGTGCAATTGAAGTTACTCAAAGGGAAGAAAATCCTAATAATGAACAAGAAGATGAAGAAATTGTATTGAAAAATATGAACTGTTATGTGGGGAACGAAGATCATCTACCATTTTATGTTTTTTTGATAGTGAATGATTGTCTTTTACATAACTGCATGCTTGATTCAGGGGCTTCATCAAATGTCATGACCAAGAAAGTCATGGAGCAACTGAATTTAAGGGTATCTAGGCCCTATCACAACATATGTTCAATGGATTCTAAACGAATTGAAGTGTGTGGGATAATTAAAGTTTTACAGGTTTTCCTAATTGCATACCTAGACAAAATAATGACTATGGATATTGTTGTTATAGATGTTCCTAATTTATGGGGAATGCTCCTATCAAGAAAATGGGCATCAAATTTATGTGGTAGCCTTCAAATGGACTTGTCATATGCCACCATCCCCATGCCAGATAATAACTTTGTCAGACTTGATCGGGAGTTAGAGAAAAGATATCATGTTGAGGATCCAAGGAAACCCAAGAATGAGATTATCTATAGATAATGCCAGACAGGAAGTGATGTTGTGTTGATAAATTTTCTTCCCCCCTTAACAAAACAGATTCAAAACGAAGAGATTAGGCATAGCTCAAAAAGCGGGGGTACTTCAAATCTTCCAGCAAAGCATTTTCAAGACAGAGCTGTAGGATTGACAATAATTACATCATCATCGCCATCGCAACTAACCAGGAAGAAAAGAAAAAACGAAAAAAGAAAAAGGATATAAAAAATGAACCACTAGTTCTGAGCAGGATCAAGCATCAACGCGTCAAAAGTCAAAAAAGGAAAAGGAAGAGGTTTGGTATATCTAATGGCCACAAACATGTTAACATTGGGGCAAGTCATAGTCCCAAGATAGTCAAAATTGGACAAGGCACATCAGAGAAAGAGCCTATGGATTTGCTAGTGAGTAGACAGGTTCTCAAGATGGATTTCACTAAAGACATTTGATGCCATGGAGCATCCTGTATATCATATTCCTAACCCTATCCCTTGTAAATTTTGTTTAAGTAGTTTTATTTCATGAATAAATTGTTATTTATGTTTCCTAGAATAAATTTCCATTTCTGTACTTGATTTTATTTGATGTTATTTTGAATGGATACTGCTAATATAAATCTTTGGTCGGTGGATGCAGATTCCAGGTTCTTGCACACTATCACTTCATATCTAGCATGCATCCCCATATGGAGCCAAATGTTGACCTTGGAGTGGCGCCTGATGATAATGAGAAGACTCTATGCTCAAGGATGAACCAGAGGACACATGTATCATCAGATATCATCAGTTCAACATAGTTTTTAAGCTCTACTTCTACTTCTCATAATCTTTCTCTTGTACCCAGATTCCACGCCCTACTGGGAATTGTAATAAGTGATGCTAGTAATGATGAGTTTTAAGTCAGTATTGAGTCTGTAACAGGCCTAGGTAGCCTTGGACCTCGCTAACAAGTGAGTATTACTCTAGGAGGTTTTTTTTACTTTGTTAATTATCATCTCCCTACCAAGAGATAATGATTAATTGAATTTTTTCTTCCAATTTTACCCCAAAGCCGGAGTACGGCTTGATGGTGAGGCCTTGGGTGAGTCCTAGTGTCTAGAGTCAATGTATATTACCATATTAGATCACACAAAAAATTTCGTGGAATTTGGTTAGGTCTAGGTAGTGATTTTTTAATTTTTTAGATTTCCTGCAAGTCGAAAATTGCAATAAAAATTGCAATTGAATTGTAATAAGTGTTGCCTAGAGAAGTTGTATGGGGTATGAGTAATCAAAATTACACCTCTCACGCTCAAATTTCTACTACGACACACTTTGAGGGGTTAAAAATGTGTTTTGAACCCTCAAAACCCACTTTTCCTAAGTTTAGTGGGAAATCTGGCAATTAATTAAATCAGAAATTAAATAAATGGAGAAAAATAAATATCCACACATGCTAAATGAGGTGGAAAATTAATAAGGTGGAAAATTATGGAGGAGTTAATATGAAGTCCCAAGGTGATGTGGACTCTTAAAATCAAGGAAAAGACATGTGCTCAAATAAAATTGAATTTCCGGCATTAAATGAGAGTTGCTTACTTGGAAATTCGAATTTGTGAAGTTAGTGCATATTTAAGAAGATTTGGGAGAATATTTGGTCGAGATTTTTGTGGGAAATTGTCCCCACATGGGTTATCAACCATATACACATGTCATTCCATCATAAAATTCGAATTTGGCACATAAGGGAAGAAGAAAATGATGTTCACTTGCCAGAATTCGATTTTTACACTTGGCATTGGAGCTCCACTTACCAAATTCGAATTTGCCTTGAGATCTCCTCCCTCTCACCACTTGGCATATGGTTCTTCATTGGGATTTGCTCCCAACTTTCTATATAATGGAGCCATGGGCTCTCATATTGTATCATTGGATACGAGCTATTGTGCTTGCGGAAGCGCTGCTACTTTGTACACTTTTCAAGAATATCAATAAAAAGACTTTGGGGGTTCATTCATAGGTGTTCTTCCTTTGGAGCATGGTGCATTTGGAGCTATTGGTATAATCTTTTCTATGCTTTGAGTTATTTCATTTTCCATGTATTCTTGTGAATTTGCTAGTGCACAGCTAACTTGTATTAGCATTTGATTTGAAAGTAGGCCCTAGAGGTTGAAAGTTCTAGTTTATTTTCAAATAAATTTCTAGAAATTTCAATTCATTGTTTGCTTATCTAAATCTACATGGACTAATTTGTGATTTGAGTATTGTAGAAGAATTCTTTTTGGATCAAATGTGAAGGTGAAGTCTTTGGGAGACCTACCCACTCTTGAAGCACCTTCAAAGGAACTTTCATTTGTTATTTGAATTTTCATTGTTTATCTTACGAAAAAGTGCCTTGCAGGGATTCGTTTGGACATAGTTTGTATGCATGCAATCATTTAAAAATATTTTACTTTTCATTGTGCATCAATGGATCATATTTTGCTATTTAGAAAGCTTAAGCATGGCTAGACAAAGAGGAGAGTTTACTCATCCTCTTTGGCTTAGCCATTTGTAGATTATTGTGCAATATTTTGTGATTTTCTTTGTCTAACACTTGGTTGGTTTTTTGTAGCCTTCTTTTTCTAACTTGTTTTCTTGTAGCAACTTGTGGGATTCCCCTTCAAGAAACTACTAACAAATTGTTGCAGGACCTTTGAGCTCTAATGTCAAACGAGGAGGACTCTCTCTTTTTCCTTTGGTCGTGGGCAGTTAAGGAGCTTCCTTGAGGAAGGCTGAGTTCCTTTTGTGACTTCTTCCCTCTCTCTTGGCTGTGAGCATTGAGGAGGCTTAGCCTCTCTTCTTCGCTTGTAAAAATCTAATTTCTATTGAGCCTTTATATTGCAGAAATTTCTCATCAAGGATAAGTCTAAGACCTCAAGTTTCATTTGTAAAGGTTTTCCTTGAGCTTGTAAGAGGCTTCATAGTCTCTTACTTCTAACAACTAATAAAAATTTTGATTTTGAAAGCGTGGGTTTTACCCATTGGAATCTCAATCTCTCCATTTTTTGAGAAGACTTGTGGTGTGATTTGTTGATCCCTTTAAATTGCATGCATCTCATTTAATTGGTAAATTAACTCAACCATGCATTTCATTCATTTCACTAACTATTCACTTTGATTTGCTACAAGTTTTAAGAGCATTTACTTTCATAGCAAATTCAGATTTCTTTTTTGCAAGCATCTTTACTTGAGTTTATTTAGCTTGAAATCATACTTCAAATTTTCTTATGCTTCACCATTGAGCACACTCTATAATATTAAGTTTGATGCATCAAGTAAAACTACATTTTATTTCATGACAAGCAAATATATTTCAAGTTGAAGTTGAATTTTCATTTTCATGTTAATTTACTTTTAGATCTTACATGCTCCAAGCATCACTAAAATTTACCTCCAACTTAAGTTGGTTGAATAGACATTTTAGGGACCCTCTACCTCTATGGACTCCTCACTGTGAGATCCAAATATTTGGGCGAGGGTGAGGTCTGAGGATTAGAGTTCAATTGTAACCTTGCTTTAGAACTAATTAATAAAATAAACCAAAAGCACTATCTCATCACATTTACTTGCAAAGTTCCCAAATTTTTTGCTATCTTGATGGTTTAAAGATTCACATGCAAATATTATCTCAAGAAGCACTTTGGATGCAAACATTTTAATTCCTTAAATTTTGCAACAAGTTTAATTCTATGGTACTTGGAAATTTGCTTACTTTTGCAACTTCATTGCATGTTGTCATTTTAATGATCATTATGCTTATGGATGATTGATATATCTCGTTTCATTGGCAAATGCCCTTATTTGGTGTTGCAAATTTAATTGCATGTTGTGATCTTGGTCTAACATTTGAGTTTTTCTATCATCTCATTTACATTCTCCAAAAGTAGAACACTAAATGTTTCCTTATGAGCAAGATAGTTTCTCATGCTTTGATTCATAAATCTATTTATCTTGAGAGCATTTCTGATATCTTGTGCTAACAGTCTTTTGTTTCCATTTCAGGATTACTGTGTTCTCATCTCTTTGAGCATTTCTTTTACTTTTGAGCATGTTATTTGTAAAGGCACTGGTTAAATGGTTTGTCATTATTTCAAAGTTGCTCATAAATGTTCATGAATCTTCAAAAGTAATCCAATCTCACTCTAATATTCTCCTAGAAAACTCACATCTTTAACTTAGTTTTTCTTTAGGGACCAACCCCCATAGCTAACCTAGGAGATAGATTAAACGGAGAGAGTCGGGAATAGGTGACAACCCCTTCTCTGAGTTCCTTGCCACCAACCACACCTTGTGGGGTTAAAGGCTTCTCCTGCTAACTGTAGGTAGGTGTAGGCGGCAGGCAATAACAGGGACCATTCCTTGGGAGGATGTTCCTATTACAGGACTTTTACAGATGACTTCTCCTACAAGACCTGGATATATTTCTTGAAGAAGAAGGACGAAGCATTCAAATGGTTTCGTACCTTCAAGGCCTTTGTGGAAAATCAAACCAAGAAGAGAATCAAAGTTTTGAGGACCGACAATGGGACCGAGTATGAGTCAAATGAGTTCAATGACTTTTGCAAAGCTAGCATTAAGAGGGAGAACACAACTACGTATACTCCTGAGCAAAATGGTGTTGCTGAAAGAAAGAACAGGACCATTGTGCAAGTTGCTTGTGCCATGCTATGTGACCAAGGTCTTCCAAAGTTTTTATGAAGAGAAGCTGCAAACACTGCTGTATACATTCAAAATAAATGCCCACATTCCGCTCTGGACTCCAAAACTACCGAAGAAGTCTTCTCTGGTAAGAAACCTGATGTTTCTCATTTTAGAGTTTTTGGTTGTCCTTTTTACTTTCATGTGCTGAAAGAAAAGAGAAGCAAGTTGGATGCTTCTGGAAAGAAGGGAATGTTTGTGTGCTACAGTGAAACTTCGAAGGCATATAGAATCTATGTGCCTGGTCAAAGAGAAGTGGAGATATTGCACGATGTCACTTTCGATGAAGATGTTGCCCTCAAGAAAGTGAGAAACCTTCCTAGCTCCAAGGAAGACAAAGAAGATGAAGAAGCAGGGAAGCAGGAAGAGTCGAAGGATGAATCGATGCCAAGCAGGAAGAGTCGAAGGATGAATCGATGCCAAATGTTGAAGGACCTATGGATCCTATTGATCCACCTCCTTCAAATAAGAGAAGACCCTCATGGCTCAGGGACACTCTTGAAGATGTCGAGAGACATATTGCCCCAAAGGGGACATTCCTTGAAAGCAAGAAGCCGAATAGGTACCAAGGGTACCTAGCAGCCATGAGTACAATTGTACAATTTGAGCCTAGATCATTTGAAGAAGTCGTAAACCACCAAGTTTGGAAGGATGTTATGCACGAAGAATATGAATCCATTATGAAAAATGATGTCTGGGAAGTGGTCCCGAGACCAGAGAACAAATCTGTTGTCACCTCGAAATGGCTCTATAAGATCAAGCATGGATCTGATGGTAGTGCTGAAAAGTACAAAGGCAAGACTTGTTGCCCGAGGCTTCTCTCAAAAAAAAGGCATAGATTATGATGATATATTTGCACCTGTGGCCCGCTATACCACCATCCGATCTATCATTGCCCTTGTTGCAACGCAAGGATGGAGTCTCCATCAGATGGATGTGAAGACCGCTTTTCTGCATGGTTCTAGAAAGAAAGAGGTGTATGTGGAGCAGCCTCTGGGGTTCAAAGACCGAGATAGAGACACCTATGTATGCAGGTTGAAGAAAGCCCTTTATGGGTTGAAGCAAGCCCCCAGGGCTTGGTATGAGAGGATAGATAGCTACTTGATGAAGCTGGGCTTCACTCGAAGTAATGCTGATCCAAACCTTTATTTTAAGGTTGATAGAGAAAGGCCTCTCATTCTAGTTCTCTATGTGGACGATCTCTTCCTAACAGGTGCTGACCCTCTCATTCATCAGTGTAAGAGGGAGCTAGCTTCCGAGTTTGAGATGAAATACCTAGGACTGATGCACTACTTCCTAGGCTTAGAGGTCTGGCAGAGGCCAGGCGAGATTTTCCTTTCTCAAGGAAAATATGTCGTGAAGTTGTTGGAGATATTTGGTATGGTGGACTATAAGTATGTGTCGACACTGATGGAACTCAACTTTAAGAAGTTGTGTGGAAACGTTGTTGGGCCTGTGCTGGGAAATCCCACCGAGTATCGACAACTCGTAGGGGCCCTGATGTTCCTAGAGAACTCTCGTCCGGACGTATGTTTTGCCGTGAACACTTTGAGTCAACATATGGTTGATCCTCATCACATTCACTAGATTGGTGCCAAGAATCTATTGAGATATCTTTGGGGCACAATCAACCATGGGTTGAGATACACTGCCAGTAGTTTGAGAC
>CM076582.1:947148174-947320230 GCA_034641835.2 Pinus albicaulis
AAGTCGACATGTCAAATGTGATCATCAGAGAATTCTTTGGATCAACAGCCCCAATGGCAGTGAGAAATGCACTCCTTTGTCCAGGAGACGACTGGAGTACCTCTAACACAGACATGGCGCAAAGAACTTGAGCCAGATCTTCTACAATTGAGTAGTTTTGGGCAGCCTTGGCATTAGGATTGATCTTCGTATGCTTGGTGGACCCTTTCAGAGTTCGAGGTATAGGCTCAATTGCAGGCCTCTCTATATGGAGTGGCTCACCATTACTAGGAGCAACTTTAGCTTTCAAAGACATAGCTTCGCCATAATCACAAGATCTCATAGCAATATCTGCATGAGAACTGATCATGTATATGTGTTATGGATTTTCCCCTTCCTAGTTACCCTCAGAGGGAGCTCCAATATTCACATTCACGCCAACAAGCAATTGTTGCCCTTGGGGAAAAGGGTTTGTTAGTACAGCCTGGGAGCTAGAAGAACCCTACTGTGTTGACAAGTGCTGAGCATCCTAAATTTTCGGGAAGAGGTGAGTAAGATGGTCTCTAGTGCATAACTTGCATGGAAACTTAATCTTCTTTTTATTATCCATCTTACTCTCTCCAACATGATCGTTGGATCTATTCGTGTTCCCCTTCCCATCCTTATCTTTATTCTTATTATTCTATCCCTTCTTCTTCCCATCAATTTGTTGATTTCCTTTGGGGTTAGAAGTTGGAACGACATTAATAGCCAAGGGCTGAGAAGGATTTGACACTGAAGACGTAACCTGACCAGAATAAGCAGATTGTATAGAAAAATTCTGTAATTGATTTAGCAGGTTAGCCGTATCACTATCGATCGTATCGATAAGTTCGTTACCATGAGGACTAGGTTTGGTTTTTGGCTAAATCTATCTTGGAGTAAGGAGCATCCGGAAAGATTTTATTAAGGACCCCAGATTGAGAATAGATAAGTTCTAGCTGTCGAGCCCTAAAAATAGCCTGCTCTTCAGAAAACACCCCTGAAAGGGATACATCCTTTGAGACTTCTGGCTACAGATATTTCAGAAACCATTCGAGAAGGAACTCATTCAGAATTTGGGCTTTGATTAGCCTCTTCCTTCTCCTCCATTCCTGAATATGATAAAAAATGTGAGTTGCTTTGTCTTGTTGGAAATTGGCCAAGAGATCAATCCCGACATCATAATGGACATGAAACTAAAAATAGTTTAAGAACATAGTAGCCAACTCACCAAAATAAGAAAAACTCCCCCCTGTTAGCTCAATGTACCATTTCACTCCATTCTTCAGTTAGATTTTGTTGAAATAACCTCAACCTAATCGAATCGTCGATAAGGGAGTTCGATGAACACCATAAGTGGAAAGTGGTGACATGGTCCGTCGAATCCTCACCAGTCTTCCCTTCAAAATTTGGATTGTCTGAGGGTATTTTAGTGGGGACCAGAGGCCAACCCGGACTATATCGAATATGATCATTTGTCAATTTTGATAGATATAGCAAGTTTAAAGTTGCCAGGAATGGTAAGCACGGAGCAGCCTGGGAATTCCATCCCCCATAGGAAGGATTCCCCCCATTTTGAAAAGAAAATCTTGGATTTTTTGAGGCACCAGGTTTCCAGATATTGTTCGTAGAAAATGTTGAGCTGTAAGAGAAGCCTTGTGACCCAAAATTCGGAGAAGGACCCCCTCCCATCATAGGGTTACTATAAACAGGGATATTCCCTCCAATCGAAGTGTTAAAAGATGAAGAAATCCCTTGGTAAGGGTTTCAAGCATTAGCGAATGGAGAAAATCCTTGAGAAGCACCTACCGAAGGGAAAGTAATATTCCCTTGCGGACCAGAGAAAATTTGACTCTCATCTCCTAACCCTGTAAAAGCAGGGTTCCATCTCGAAAAAACATTAGAGCCTTGACCTCTGGTGAAAGGATTGAATCCTTGATTTTCAGAGGTGAAAGGCAGAGATCCTAAGGAAGGGTTCGAATGAGGAATATTCCCACTTCCAAAGGGGAAATATTGAGAAGCATATGCTTGGGTGCTTCCACTCAAAGATGGAATAGAAGTAGAGACAAACATAGAAGCACTAGAAGTGATTGTTGAAATGGTAATAGTACCTCCTCCTTCGACTGAAAGAGGAGTATGAACACTTGTAGTGCTCATAGCCAAAACTCTGTTCCCAGCCATGGCCATCGAAAGAAAGGGATATGAAGGAAAAGGGCTACATGGTCTTTGAGACTTGGGCCCAATGTACAAAAGGATGTAAGGAAAACTAGCAGGAAGAGGAGATGAAGGAGTCTCACAAGGTCGAGGAACTTCTTCAACTTCAAATTCTTCTGCGGGAAACAAGACTCTAGAGATGAGTGGAGTACTCCTCACTACAATAGCACTAGCACCAGGACCACCCAAAGAAACAACAAGCCCAGACGAAGGATCACTCTCCATTGCATTCGAAACCACCAGATAAAAATAACCCATTGAATTACTCCTACACCTTCTTGAAGAAGGCTTGACACTTGCAGGGGAAAGACCACTAAGCCCCCTCGATCAACGAGGCGATCAGTCAGCCACTTTATGAGATTAATTAGACTAAAAAAATATAAGAATCTAAGCAATCTAGGAGCAAAGAAAAAACTCTAAAAAGTCCCTAAGATATAGTCAATGAAGCGGCCTTCGGGTATTTTCTCTTTGGGTGATTGGGACCGGACACCAAAATACAAGAAATCGAATAAGAGGACCCTCTGAAAATAGTTTGGGGTAATTACGCCCCATGCCTACTAGAGAAGGTAACAGAAATAGTTAGGTTTACCTTCTGACAATATCCTTTTCTGGTGCAAGTCCTCGAGCTTCACAAGGTCACCCTCTAGAAGTACTAATGAAAGTGATGCAACGTCTATCTCAGGTACCACGAGTATTCCCCCTCGCAGTCACCTGTGTGGCCCATAGGAGAGGCAACTAAGGGCACCAATCTGTATCAGTAGCAGGGTGGAACGGTCTTAGGTCAAGATTCAAAAAATAGGAGAGGGGGTATCTCTCTTCTCCGCCTTCACTCTCCCTCGCACTTAACTCTCTAGAGGTAGAGCTTTCCCGGTCCACTTAACGGAATTGGATTTTGCTCATTAATAAAATTTCTATGTTTGACAGTTTTGAGCGGCCTTGAAGACTTTACTCTCCACTCACCTATTCCAAGGCCCTATGACCTAGCTAGTTGGTGTATGATTAATGACAAATACAAAAACTTCTAGTTCATTTTAATTATAGCGCTGGATTTTAAGTGGTTGTTACTTAATTCAAATGTATACAAAAGTGAAAATGATGGTGTTTATCAACGCAAAAGAGATCAATGAAATCCTACTACATGCAAATGAAATACTTTTCTTTCGATGAAAAGAGATTTCTAAATGGGTTCTATGAAACTAAATAAGCAAATTTTTATTTTATTTTATTTATTTTATTTTTTATTTTTATTTATTTATTTATTTATTTCGGTTATCACTCTTCACACACTTTAGAAAACTATCAAAAAGGATTAAAATGCTTTAGTGCAACTAATGCAAAAACTACCAATGATATGCAAATTCTAGGATTACTAACTAAGGAAGAAAAAAGAGCTTCTACGGAGAAGTGGTTCAATCACTTTTGACAGACAAGAAAGGAAAGTCCCAACAAGAAATCCTTTGCATACAAAATGCCAAAATATACTTGATATAAAAGAGAGAGAAATCTAGAGAAAGACTCCTTTCAAGACCAAGAAAACGAACCAAAAAAAGAAGCTAACAAACTGCCTCAAAATATATGAGAACCGTAAAAGGGAAACCAAAGCAAAAGCAACATAAAACAATAATTATTTTTTTTGGCTTTTCACTTTTAAGGAAAAAAAAAATATTTCAAAAAGACAAGCACAAAACTACTCAAGAACCATAATCAAGAAAATGAGCCACAAAAAGACTTTAAAATTGCATAAGCCAACTGTGATACTTTCGTAGCAGGACTCAAACAAGAAATAAGAAGCAAAACACCCAAGAAACTGATTCAGAACAGTAGAGCACACTTCCAGCGAACAAAAACTCAAAAAACCAAGAAAAATGTTACTTTAAGACTTGCTAAAAGGCTAGTCCCAATAAGTCAAGAAAACCAAAGAAGTCAAAAGAGGCAAAAAGAAAAAGCGAAGAAATACATAAGGCCAAGATGAGCAAACAAGTTCTAAGACTTACTGTTCTGAATGGTCAGAACAGCTAAGAGCTCCAGAAAGAGGTCTTGGTGCTACAACCGCAATTGCAACTTCACAAAATAGGAAAAACCATAAAATGACTAGGTATTCAAAAGAAAATGAGAGAAACTGAGATACAACCAGATACAGGAAGGGCTTACAGGGCCTCAAAAATCAGATTTTCAAATTTTCCTAGGCATACGCGGGTTCGCTATGTGCACACGCATGTATATGCAACTGTAACCAAAGCAACAAACATATACATAGGTTCTTTTGGAGAAAACATAAGGCATACATGACTGTGTACAGCCGAAGTAGCATACAGAAATAAGGAAAAAAAGAAAGACCTACGTCTGATCAAGAGATCAGGGCTTCTGTCTGGTTGGGAAAAAGACTTACTAGACTGCAAGTGTGATTAACCTATCATGGAACCTACAAGACGGATAAAACAACCCAAACTAGGAATTACGCAGATGTAATCCCCAGTGGAGTTGCCAGTTTTGTTACGAGAAAAGTTACCCTATGGTCTTGGTTTGAAATATCTAACAGAGCAGGGGCATGTCATCACAAGAAGGACTCAAATTACCAACTTCTATGCTTTAAACTAGAAAGTGAGGATTGCATATATTACCCGTTTATCCTTCGTTTGTAGTAGATCCTGTAGGTTTCAAAGCCCCTGCAACTCCTCGTGCTCCAGAACCTGCAAATTAGTTAAGAAAAAGCACAAAACCTAGTTGTACAACATAGATGTCCTAGATGTTATCAAATTAGCATACATGATATCATAAAGATAATATGAAATAAACTATTCAAGATTATTAAGCATGTACAAGAGACATATAACACATGAATAGCAAGAACATGATGGTACTTCTTTTATTGATAACATGTACAGAAAATAATAGTGGAGAAATCACCTCAGATCTGCCATGGCCTTGAGCAAAACCGTCGTCCGAATTCGTCTAGCCCTAGCCTCACAAGGCTTCTTCCATAAATGGTGCGCAAAGGATGTCACATGGAATGAGGGTGATCATCACAAGGAAACAAGGGTTTCGTGAAACCTAGGAAGTGCAGGACTCATAGGGGAAATATTAGACTTGATCAGGGCTATAACAGGCTATAATATCAATAGTATTCTCTCTCTCCTCTCTTAGGCCATTCGCTTGAGGGGTATTTATACTTCCTCAAATTAGTTTTTTCAGTTGGGGAACAATTAGGCCACAGGCTGGGGTAGTTAAGTTACAGGAAAAATCGTAAACCCTGCTTTAATAATAGGGAAATTTTATATTTTTTAATATTTTAAATAGCATACACGGGTTAGCTATGGATGGACCTGCGTGTGCACGTGGAAAAATTAGGCAGAGTCGCGTATGGATTTTAAAATATTGTTTTTTGAGAAATGTGACCAATTATGAATGGAAGGGATACCCAAGGCCAATGCATAAGTCATCAAATATATCGAGGTGATAAATGATGCTATAACAAAGTGAGCCAACCATGTTTCCAACTTCTCCACCCTTTTAGTTAGCAGATTTTGGCCCCGCTACACCACCACGATCCTTTTTCAGATATGGCATTGAAAGTAATGAAATTGATTTAGCGTAGCAATCAAAACCTCACGTTCTTCCTTTCTAGACCTATCATAAGATTTTAGGTGATCCAGAACAGACTAAAGCAAATCATGATAGATTTCGGAGCGACTCTGTCGGCCAGCAACACTTGCATGCCCTAGCTGACGATTCTGACCCCACACACCTGCTCCATCATCAGGTACCACTCTGCCTTTATTTTCACCACCAGTTGTACGACCGCCTCTTGCACCACCTCTGCCACCATGGAATCCCAACACCACACAGACCAGACCCCCAGTAGCTCGGCCACCCTGCCTTGTATGACCAATAATACGACCCTCTAATGCCACCTTATCCTTTGTGCTACATCCTTCCTTGCTGGATGAAACTCCCATCTGCTTGGGTTGAGAGTGGGAGTTACACATAACAAGTCTCATGGTGAGGGCCAAGGGATACACCTCAAAAATGAGAAACAAGACCACCCAACAAGTTGAGAAATAAAACAGGGCAAAATATAGCCTCGACTTATCCAACAAAATTCTACTCCATAGGGCTGAAAACCACCTTTCTCCAATCCAAAGAGTTACAAACAAACCCATAGATAAGAAACACACCAGCCAAACTAAGACCTTTGCTTCTCTTCTACGAGGGGAAGCACCTGAGAACAAAGACACAAACAAAAGAAATTGACACCAAAGTGTGAACACACAATATACAAACCTGAGCCAATTACCAACCACAACAATTGTCTCAAGACCGCCCGTCCACCACTGAACCCCATTATTGCTTACCCAACGGTGGGTCTCAGGAATCCATGGAGAAGCCACAGAAAGAGGAAGAACAAAAGGACACGTGATGAACAAGAAACATAAAAACATTCGCAAACAAAAATAACACTCAGGGAGAAATTTAGAAAGAAACACAAGAGTAGGCACTAGAATCAACCAAATTACCATGCAAAATTCACTTAAGTTGTTGACGGAGTAGAGAAACCAGGCTGTGGGAGAATAAATTTAACACATTTGTGAACTGTTCATGGAGGAGGAGGTGACAACGACAAAACCTACACCTCTCCGAGATTAACCTAGGGCCTAAGATATCAAAATGACTAACTAAGCTTAGACCACCAGCCTCCAGCTACCATACTACCACAACGATATAACATTCCTAAACTGTGAAGATCACCATAAACCTGCTTACCTCTCCAACACTCAAACCCAAAGAGAATGAATGAGACCGAGACTTCACACACAACACTGTTAAACTCACCGTACACCATCCATAACAGGAGGACATGGAGTCTATCCTCCTTCCCATTTTTCGAATGTACACTCTCATCGCACACGCGTTTTGTGGACCTCAGTGTTTGTTACCCCCATCGGGGAGTAGGCTTCATGTATTTTAATTAATATTCAAATTAAAAAAAATATAAATATAATTTGTAAAATGTAAACGAAATCCAAATAATTTCACCTTAAAATGATTTTTCTCGATCATATTAATTTATAAAAAAAATTAACAAGAAAAATCAATAAATTAAATAAATATAAATTACAAAACCATGGGCTCACAAGATTAATATCTTTAATCATAAATTCTTGTAACTTAAAATAATAAGTTTAACCAATCTCTCGATTGGTGATTTTGTTGGATAAAATAAACCATTAAGTTGCTTGTGTCAATGCAAGCTCTATCATATAAAATTATAATAGGAATATTTTCCATTTAAGTTGTCACTTGATTGGTGTGCATGAACCAGACTATATATATGTATATAGTTGTAACCTATGAGGGTATCTTTATTTTATTAATATACTTAAAATGGTACTTGATTAATATGTTTAATTCATTTTAAATGTAAAAATTATATATTTTTATTATTATATATAATAATAAATTATAAATAAATTATTTAAACAATTGGAAATTTTTATTTCAAATTTGATTAATGATGAATACATTAAGATATATAGATAGTGTAATATATATATATATATATATATAATTTAATTAGAAATTAATATAAATTTATTTTAGTTAGAGATTTATTAAGAGATCAAAATTTTTAAAATGTAAATTTATTTTTTATTTCAAAATTTGTGGAAATTTTTACAGTTTAAGATATTTGATTTCTCTTAGCACTTAATATATTTGGAGTTAAAAAACTCTCGGGGTGCAAACTCTCGTCCGAGAGTTTTTAAACTTTCAGCCGAGAGTTTGCCCGGGCGGTTAAATTTAACTTTGGGCGGGTTAAACTAGTTTCAAATTTCTCGGCCGAGAGTTTTAGAAAACTCTCGGCCGAGACATTTTCTCGGCCGAGAGTTTCTGGTCAACAAAAAACTCAAACAATCCTGCAGTTTTAAGAAACCTGCAACTTCGGAGGGACAGAACACCTACAAAAACAAACTTTTTTATGTCGGATCAAGTACCATTAGATTCATCTCTAAATCTAGTTTTTGATGATGTAAGATTTATGGAGTTTCGTTAAAAAATTCAATTTTTTATTAATTTTTTACTAAACTATGTCACTATGGAATTTCATTGTTCGAAAAATTGCACTGAATGAAAATTCAATAACTTTCAAACGAGGACACCAAAAAATTTAAAAAAATCATAGTGCACTTCCTCTCCCTGTTTACTTCAAAAGGGTACTCTCATTTTTCTTATTGACAATCACATTGAAAAGAAAATCAAAGGATAATAAAATGTACTGAAACATCACTGTTTTTTTGTCTTCGTCCATTTCAAAAAATAATAAAAAATAGTGATTTGATCCGAAAATTACCAAAAAATAGTCTGTGCACTAGTGCAATATATGCAGATTACGATGCTATGGTTTTTTTCCAAAAATGAATAACCTTCCCTAAAAAAAGTAAAGGATAATAAAGTGACTATTTATGTTTGCCTGAAAATTTCAAGTATATGCAGTTAGTAAACAACAAATTTACCCCTCTATATGTCAATATTTTTTTTTTTTAAAATATCGGTATGGAGACAATTCTCTACAATTCTTGTTTTTATGTCAAAGCATAATTTGCGATAAAAATATGAGTTTAGTGGAGTTGAAGTTGAAAAACATAGAAAATTACAATTTTCAACGTCAAAAAAGGGCAAAAAGTGTCCCAACTTCACATTTTCACCCTTAAATTAAAAAAGTTAAAATTGTTTAACCATATTAAAGCATTATTACTTTAGAAATTATTACTTGAAAATTTGAAAATAATTAATGACAAAATGACTTGTTAAATTAAAGCAAAAATAACATTTTTTACAAGCAGAAAGTATTGAAAATGAGTTCATGATAAATTAAATCAGATAACACTAAAAATAAGTACAAATCGAGAAAACCAAAATGTACAAATAACTACAAAAACAAAAAAGTATTGAGGAGTTGTAAGATAAATTGCAATTAATACAAAATTAATAAACAATTTAAATAAGTACAAATTGAGGCAGGACAATTTAAAACCAAACAACTATTAACTGAGAAAATAGAAATAATTAAGAAACTACCAAAACTGAAACCAAAATCAGAAAATTACAAATTAAAAACCTTAAATCAAAATAAAGATCACATCTCCCTCACCTCATGAATTGACACAAATGAGAAATGAAGATTATATATATATAGGTAGGTTATAATAAAGCTAATTCTAGTTTGGGTGCTAAAGTGAAAAAGTTATTACTTTTTGTTTAGGTTAAAAAAATATTTTAAGCACATTCTATGATAATCTTATTTTTGCCAAGGGTTCGAGAGTGAGATAAGTTGTTTCCAAGTATTTAAATCTGGAAAATTACTTCAATAAATTAATGGCATTATTGTTAAACATAGGCACTATACAACTGCCTAGCCAATTCCCATAAGATTAAATATGCTAAATTTGCAAGACAAACTCTACACTAATCACCATCTTTAAATTTATTGAATTGAATAAACTCGCCTTAAATAAATTTTCATATATATATTTAATTTTGAAACTTTAAACTTAGTAAAATGTTATTATTTATACAATATTATTTTCAAATAATATATTTAATTTAAATATGATTAAATTATTTAATTAATTTAAATATATTAGTTTATATAAAAATAATAATTATTCGTTTATAAACCGATAAATTTTCAAAGTTACCATATTTTTAATATTTTTTTCTTATAAATATTATAAACTAAATTAAAATGCAATTTATTTGTTACAAAATTCAAAACACCTTGAAAATCAAATCGAGCTAATTAAAAAAGTAAACATCAGATTAAATGTGAAAAGTAATACTGGTAATGATGGGCTCACCTTTCTCATCAGATAAACTAAATGAGGCAATACTTAATATAAGTGGTCAAAACCATATTTATCAAGTTCGGCAAGATTGGCTCAAAAAGAATTTTTTAATATAGTTCTAAGTCGATTTTAAGAAAATAACTAGTTTGACTTTTCTTTTCTTTTTTAATTATTTATTTATTTATTTATCTATTTTTAACTATATATCATATTTATTTATTTTTAATTAATAATAAATATAGTTTTATTTTTATGATTAAAATATTCGGTTAATTTATTCAATTAATTAATGGATTAATTAACTTATTAATTATCTATATATATATATATATATATATATATATATATATATATATATATATATATATATATTTCATATTTTATTTAGTTGACTTAATTATTTAATTATAAATTTTTTAAATTTTATTTATTTATTAAAGGGCTAGGTCCAAATAAAAATTAGCAATGACATATTAAAAGATAAAAGAAAAAAGAAAGAAAGAAAAATAATCAATAATAATAATAACGAAAAATAATAAGTAATATAAAAATTAAAAATATAAGAGATAAAATTAAAAATTAAATAAAATAAATAAAAAATTAAAGATAAATAGAAAAATAAAGGAACAATAAGCAGGATAGAGGAAAGAAAAAAAAATCAAGAATATAAGGTAGGTATCCAACACCTGCTGATGATCTAGCCATCATCTCTATTGAGATTAACGGGTCTTTTTTCAATTTCTAAGGCCTCTCTTAACTTCCGATGATGGAAATGGTCAATCCTAGCAATGACCTTAGCCTCTTCGAGGCAGATATGATGGTTAGTCTTTTCTGCATGTTCAGCTAGAGCAGACGAGTGGGATCTTCTATGTTTAATGTCAACAACATGCTCACAAATCCTTTGATTTATAGACCGACCTGTTTCACCAATGTAGGGAGTCCCACAAGAACAAGGAATGATGTAGACACATTTCCCATCCCTAGGGTCAATCAGATCCTTAACTGATTTGAGAGAGCTGTGAATCGTGTTAAAGGGATTGAACGACGAAGACACCTTATGCTTCCTAAGGACCCTAGCAATTTTATCAGTGGTTCCCTAAATGAACGGAAGATGCACACTGCTGGACCAATGACTAAGGTCCTTATTATTTTTAATTAAAGGACCTTTTTCTGCTTTGAGGAAAGCTTTAAGGCCTTGCGACCTACTATAACCATTTTTACAAAAGACACTCAACAAATGGGACTTTTCTCCCTCAAGGTGAGACTCATCAAATATCCTCAATGCCCTCGTGGCTAAGGTGTTTAGGACACCTAATTTTTTAGCAGGGAAATGGTGTGAACTAGCATGAAGATATTTCTCAGTATGGGTTTTCTTCGAAAAAATTGATGGGAGAAAGTACCATCATCTTTTCTAGAGATAAGAACATCAAGGAACGGAAGACTACCATCCACCTCATACTCCATGGTGAATTTTATGGAGCGCGATTGATCATTAAGATGAAGGAAAAAAAATCTAACTTTTCTTTGCCATGCGGCCACACGACACAAGTATCATCTACAAACCTTTTCCAAACCTTTGGCTGGAAAAGAGTTGTGGAAAGAGCATTAGATTCAAAGTCCTCCATAAACAGATTAGCAACAATCGGGGAAAGAGGAGAACCCATGGCAACACCACATGTTTTTTCATAGAATTCTCCTTCAAAACTGAAGAAAGTGCAGGTTCAGCAAATCCTGACTAAATGAGCCATATCTTGATCAATAATGCGATTAATGACATCAATAGCCTCATTAATGGGGATATTGGTGTAAAGAGAAACGGCATCAAAACTGACAAGCCTATCCTCAAGATCCATTTTAACATCCTTCAACTCATTAATGAAAGAAGAAGAATCTTTAACAAAGGAGTCTGAACGACCTACAAGATGCTTAAGCTTATGGGATAGATACTTGGCGAGAAGATAAGTCAGACCGCCAATGGTATTAACAATGGGCTTGAGAATCCAGGATTTTTCGAGAACAGAGGAGCGCTCATAAGATTATATGGGTTAAAATCAAAGCCCTGCTCAAAGACTGCATTGGTAATAAGCTCGAGGGGGCGGAATTGAGGGATAACGAATCTGTTTGGCGCGATCATCTGGATCTCCATTTCATTGTTGCAGACAGATCGCTTAAACCCCTGCAGGAGTGGCAGCTCAGACTTTCCGCGCCCGATCTCATGTCATTCTGTTTATCGAAGGCGCACTGCCAACTTTACTTTGACGGCGCTGCAAAAGGGAATCCAGGTAGATCCGGAGCGGGGGGTGTGATAAAAAATGCTGTTGGCGCCATGGTTCTCTGCTACGCCTGGGGTGTGGGGTTCACCACCAGCATCCAGGCCGAGGCACTGGCGCTGCTCCAGGGTCTCAAACAGTTAAAAACGCTTGGCATTCTTGTTGCCTCCGTGTTTGGAGACTCTCAGACTATTATTAAAATAATGGTTGACAATTCCTTACCCTCAGATACAAGATTGTCAAGACTGATCAGACGTATTAGAACACTGTCAAAGGCATTTCAGAGATTAAGCTTTTATCATATTATGCGAGATAATAACAGAGAAGCTGATACGGAGGCAAATAAAGCAGTCAGCCTTCCTCCAGGAGTCATCAACAGCAAGGGAATTGAAAGCCGAGACCCCATTCCTTAACTGACTGTCCTATGTTTTACAGGCTTATATTGAATCAGTTTGTCTGCTCGTTTAAGGGAGGAAAAATTGAAGCGGTGGTCCGAAAAATTGATTGTATGAACTCATGGGGGTGCAAAGAAAACGAGGTGTTGGCTTGGCCATGGAGCCAGTAGGCCTGCACATTTGAAATTGTAACCAGATTTGAGGCTATGAGCCAGCATTAATATATCCTTCTAACCGTTTTTGTTAAAAAAAAACAATGGGTCGAAGGGGGGCACCATCCTTATGGATTTTAGGAAGACCACAGATTCTTGGAGTAAGAGGGTTACTTTCAATCAACTTCTTACTCAGAGAGCTCACCGAGTTACTTGATTTAATAGCCTCAGCGACAGCTCTTCAGATCTTTTTAAAGGGATTTTTAGCAAGTTTCTTGTAACTCCCACTATTCTCCAAATGATCTAACATTTTCATCCTATAATCCTCCCTATTAAGGATGACAGCCGCACCACCTTTGTCAGCTTTAAGAACAACAATGTCCTTATTATTATTTAAGGATTTTAAAGCCTCAAACTCGGGCTTGCTCAAGTTGCTCTTGGGGGGCTTGGCTTTCTTCAAAAGGACTGCACAATCTTGCCTAATGATATCCTTGGAGGAATCCGACAAGTTTTTATTTATTAAAATTTAACTTTGTAATTTCTAGTTTATCAAAGATTTTATAATTTTTGGTTTATCAAAATTTTATAGCAAAAAGTGTGAGAAAATAATATTTAGGTTTACCATTTTTAATTTATCAAAATTATATATTTCTACTTATATATTTATAATTCTTAGTTTATGATATAAACCAAAAAAAATGAAAAAAATAATAATTTATATATTAAAAAATGCAATAAAAATTTATATTTAAAAAAATATAATTACTAAAATAATCTTGTATTTTTATAATTTATTACTAAGCTGAACTCACGTTGGTATAGAAATTGTGGTTCACTCTAATTGTTGGTTTGAAATTTTACTTGTGTGGTTTTGTAATTTTAGGAATATTGCTTCTGTGATCCATAAATTGTGAAAAAATCTTTCGGTAAAAATCACATCCAAATAAATTTGGTCGACGCGTTTCGAACCAGCCAGTGTGGTTCATCATCAGGACTTGATGAAAAATCTGATCAGGAGACCCAATTAAATAGATATGAGAAGCTCCAACTAGACGTTAAAAATAACGGCTAGTTAGACTAAATCAAAGTCATAAAAATAAAAAGTCAAAAAATATATATAAGAAGATTAAAGTTTATAACAAGAAAATTAAAGTTTTTTTGTAATTTTAACATTAATAAATTTGATGGTTTTATTTTTTATTATTTCTAAATTATTTCTTCTATTTAAAAAATTAAAATTAAAAATAATAATAATATCTAAATTATTATAATGATGTATATTCTAAAATTCTCCATATTTAATCGAATTCATTTTTTAAGTCTGATAGTCTGGGAATTGAAGAGAGACCTCCGCATCAAATACAAAACCTACTAGCACAACCACATTAGTAAAAACTAATGTGGTTGATATACGCCGATAGGCGTATATAAAATAGATTTACAACCACATTTACCAATGTGGTTGATATACGCCGATAGGCCTATATCCACTACCCATCACATTAATTTATATATCAATAAATAAATATTATATATAATAATTTTATTATATTAACTTGAAATGTATATATTATATATTAATAAGAATATCAATATATTAAATATATTAATTATGATTAAAATCACAAAAATATTATATATATATTAATAATATTATAATAAGTATTAATAATATATATTAAAAATGTTTATTAATATATGAAAAGTATTAACTATATACATACTATAAATAAACTTGAAATATATATAATATATATTAATATAAAAATAATATTAATAATATATAATAATTTAATATTTATTTATTTATTTATATATTAATATCATAGATGGTTATATTATTAATAAACCAAAAGAACTAATAATATATTAATAATATATATTATATCATAGTTAGTTATATTATTAATAATATTATAATATTACTAATAATCATTATTTAAAAATATTTGAATATTTATTTATAATTATTATTAGTAATATTATAATATTATTAATAATATATATAAATAATGTTATAATATTAATAATAAAAATTATTAATAAATATTTGAATATTTATTAATAATATATATTAATAATATTATAATATTACTAATAATCATTATTAATAAATATTTGAATATTTATTAATAATATTATAATATTACTAATAATCATTATTAATAAATATTTGAATATTAATGATATTAATATTAATAATATATTAATAATATTATTAATAATATAATAATAATATTAATAATATTAATAATAATATTAACTATATTAATAATTTTTTAATGGTATTAACTATATTAATAATATTATAATATTAATAATAAACATTATTAATATATATTAATAATAATATTAATATTAATAATAATAATATTAATAATATATTAACTATATTAATAATTTTTTAATGGTATTAACTATATTAATAATATTATAATATTAATAATAAACATTATTAATAAATATTTGAATATTTATTAATAATATATATAATAATATTATAATATTACTAATAATCATTATTAATAAATATTTGAATATTTATTTAAAATGATTATTAGCAATATTATAATATTATTAATATTAACCAAAGGTTTAAATATTATAAACCATAGGAATTGGTGAACCCAAGGGATAAATATTATAAACATAAGGGATCAATATTAAAAACACAAGAGATTAATAAACCGTAAGAATTGATATTTTAAACTAAAAAATCTAATAAATTAATAATCCATAAGAATCAGTATTTTAAACATAAGATATTAATAAATCAACGAGATTATTAACATTATAAACCAAAAGAACTAATAGACCCAAGGGGTTAATGTTATAAACTAGAGGAATCAGCGAACCCAAGGGATAAATATCATAAACCTAACGGATGAATATTATAAACAACAAAGATTAATAAACCCTAAGAATTAATATTTTAAACTGAAAAATCTAAGAAATTAACAAACCCTCAGAATTAGTATTTTAAACTCAAGAGAGTAATAAACCAAGGGAATTGATTTAAATATTTAGACAATTGTTGTCACAATGCGACGTTCGACCAACTATGACCATGGTTGGCCATGGGTGATATTCATATTGAGACAATGTTTGTCAGAATGTGACATTTGATCGTGGATGACATAAACCCAAGGGTTTAATATTATAAACCAAAAGAATTGGTGAACCCAAGGGAAACCATTACCCAACAAATTATAAACCAAAGGAATTGGTGAACCCAAGGGAATTGATTTAAACATTGAGACAATTGTTGTCAGAATGCGACGTTCGACCAACTATGACCATGGTTGGCCATGGGTGATTTTCATATTGAGACAATGTTTGTCAGAATGTGACATTTGATCACGGATGACATTAACTCAAGGGTTAATATTATAAACCAAATAATTGGTGAACCCAAGGAAACCATTACCCAAAAAATTATAAAAACCAAAGGAATTGGTGAACCCAAGGGAATTCATTTAAACATTGAGACAATTGTTGTCACAATGTGACGTTGGACCAACTATGACCATGGTTGGCCATGGGTGATTTTCATATTTAGACAATATTTGTCAGAATGTGACATTTGATCATGGATGACATTGATCGATTATTCATATTATAAACCAAAAGAACTAATAAACCCAAGGGTTTAATATTATAAACCAAAGGAATTGGTGAACCCAAGGGAAAACCATTACCCAACAAATTATAAACCAAAGGAATTTGTGAACCCAAGGGAATTGATTTAAACATTGAGACAATCGTTGTCACAATGTCACGTTGGACCAACTATGACCATGGCTGGCCATGGGTGACATAATAATAAACATAATAATAAACATAATAATAATAAAATATTAATAATAAATAAATAAACATAATAATAAACATAATAATAATAAACATAATAATAAACATAATAATACAAACATAATAATAATATAATAATACTCAAAAAGAGAATGTTGTAAACATTATAAGTGCCTAATACTAAAAGCCCAACATAAAAGTTGAAACATAAATTAATTCCTTTAATAGAAGTTGAAGTTCAAATTCCTTTTTTATTTATGTTCACGAAAGAAAATAGAAACTAACAATTTTATTAGAAGAAATGATATCCAAAGTTGCAAGGCTAGATGTACCACAAAGTATAGGCTTAGAGCTCAATAACAAGACAAGATAACCAACAATTTCATTGGAAGAAATGATATCCAAAGTTGCAAGACTACATGTACCACAAAGTATAGGTTTAAAGGCTTATGACAAGACGAGATTTCTATCCCAATTTGCACATTACAAATATTATTGAGATTAGTTTATATCATTTTCTTTGGTTGCATATTTTTTAAGCACTTTTGGATTGGAGTTTAACTCAAGAACTTAAATATTATTTTACACACAAACAAAATTCAAATACTCAAAATTGATCTTTTTCTAACAACCATTAAATTGCATTCTTATTCTTCTTTCTCCCTTTATTTATTACCACAAAATGTATTCAAACGGCCCTCACATTCACATTCACATTCACATTCACATAAAACACCACAAAATGTAATAACCCCTCATTCACGTTCACATAAAATGTAATAACCCCTCATTCACGTTCACATAAGATAGTCTAGCGTCATAATCTTAATATGACTTAAAAATATTTGTGATTTCACTCTTATTTTAAAATTAGAAAAAGAACGAGTTATAAGTGAGTCTATTGTTTGTTTTTTTTTTCTAAAGCAAGTTCAGCTCAAATTTAATATTTTTTTGAGATGTTTAACAATTTGATTGCTAAGTCTACTAAGGCATACATACACATGCTCTTAACCATTAGACCCACTCAAGTTGTATTAAAAATAAAAGCTATTAAATCCTTTCACTTTTAATATTTTATTCTTCATTATTTTGATCTGATAACATGCTAGAAAGCTTTTGTTGGTAAACTATGTCACCTTTTTTATATGTCCATTGCAAGCTTCATAAGATTCTTAAATTACAAATATTATTTCCTATTTTTAAATTTTGAATATTAAAAAAGAATGAATTATGCTATGGCTATAAGTCCACATGATAAATCAAGGGATTCAAACCTTGAACCTCAAACTTCACAAAGATTTTATATCATGGTGTGAATTAAGTTGCAGCATAAACTATTTTTTTCTTTGTGATTCATTGTCCCAGATATCAATGATCGCTAAGTTCATGGAATGTGCATGGAATATGAATCTACCTGAAGGGATCACTTTTGGCCTACTCAACCACAGAGCGTGACTGAGAGCCTCTAGAGAATTGAACATGTGACCTCTCAACCACAGAGTGTGATAGGAGAGCCTCTAGAGAATTGAACATGTGACCTCTCAATATATTCTGAAAATAGGATTTATTATAAAAAATAAATATAAGTATTATATTTTTTATTAGATAATTTATACGATTTTAAAGTAAATTGTTACATATCTCCAAATCTAACTTAATTTAGGATTCATGTCTTACTATCTAGTTATTTACACAAATAGGAAGAAATAGACATTATATGTACTTTTAAGGGC
Organism: Pinus albicaulis; assembly: GCA_034641835.2. Lineage (NCBI taxonomy): Eukaryota > Viridiplantae > Streptophyta > Pinopsida > Pinales > Pinaceae > Pinus > Pinus albicaulis. The sequence goes on from CM076582.1 coordinate 947,166,590, forward strand.
CCCTGGGTGTTTTATTAGATAAATTATACTATTTCAGAGTAAATTGTTACATATCTCCAAATCTAACTTAATTTAGGATTCACGTCTTACTATCTAGTTATTTGCACAAATAGGAAGAAACATATAGTTAAGATCTGTTACGCTAGACTTGTGAATAGCATATATGTAAGTTATATAAGAAAAATGTTTTATGAAAAAAAAACACTTCACTTTTACTTATTCAATATATTATAAGATGTTTATAGATATTTTAATTTTGGATATATTATAAAAGATTAAATGTGTGTCTTTATATTAGATAATATATACAATTTTAGAGTAAGTTGTTATATATTCTAAATCCAACTCAACTTAGAATTTCATGTCTTACTACCTAGTTATTTGCACAAATAGGAAGAAATACAAAGTAAGATCTCTTCCACTATCCAAGGTTTGTGCAAGTTCACTACAACATATAATTCATATTTTATGGACCTTGAATATGTTATGAGAAACTAATTGTTTCATCTTTACACAATTCTATGGTTGAGTTATGAGAGAAACTAACTTTCTATTTAGTTATTTTTTCCCAACTCTATGTGTCAAATTTAATGTTATTATTTCAAATGAATGTTACAATTAACTCAGAAAATGGATGTTTGGACATGTAAATTTTCATGAACATGCCAATACATAAAACTAAAAATATGAGATCCATAATCCATGTTACATTGAATGGGTATGAAATTATACACTTGTATCCATCTAGATTATCCATATATATTAGAAAGAACTAGTAAAACATATATGCCTTAAAACCCTCTTCAAAGTAAGGCTCCAACAAATATATACATGTTTCATTTTGCATTTCATATTTTATTGTTAATTTATTTGAAATATTTCAAATAAATTTTTTGTTAAAAAAAGCCTTGAAACCCTAATCTACCACTATTAAATAATTAATTTATTAAAAGTTCAATCTAAATATCTAAAATATTCTCCTTGAAGTGAAGGCCTTTGTTCACAATCACAACTCTTTTTCTAGTGTACAAGTTAAGGAAATGATTACACTCCTAGAGATTTGATCCCTCTTGGCACTTGATAGACGTTTGAATTAAGATAAATCTATGTTGGTTTTATATCCATATAGCTATATACCAAAAAACGATTTAGAAAAGAAATAATTTTTTTTTTTTAAGAATTTTATATCCATATATCTATACACCCAAAAATTAACATTAATTTAAATTGTACTAAAATTAATGTTTATCTTTACACAATACTGTAACCGTGTAGACATTCCAATTCATTTTTAAAAATTAGACATTCATTAATCTTGGTTAGATCAGAATATGTAGAGCAAAGATTTAGAGTCCTAAGGGATATTTTGCTAGATTTGGTGAGACTTGTGTGAATGATAGATTGGCATTTCTAGCAATTTTGGTTTCATTTATAGTTTTTAATGGTCTAATTTGAAAAATTGTAAAAATGAGATAATGATGTTATATGAACAATGTTTTCATAGATGTGCAATTTTGATATGGATAAATTGAGAGATCCTGACAATTTTAAATAGTTGAAAAAATTAAATAAATGATGTAAGTATTAAAATGCAACCAATGAATTGTGATTTTTATAAAATAATTTCTTATTCATAAAATGTACATATTTATAGTTATATGTAAATGATTACATAAAATTTAATGAAAATTAATTTATTTATTTTTTAATTTATTTATTATCAAAATTAATTAAATTATTAAAATATTCCAAAAAATAGACTAATTAAAAAATCCCATTTTTTATATTCTAAAAAATTATATTGCTAAATGCGCTAATTCAACAAAGTATATATTCATGAGAATTCAGTGCTGAAGCAGCAACTTATTTCCATTTACTTTTATCTATATTACTGGCCTATTTCAATGTGGTGATATACAAATATTTCGTGTTATATTGTATGTATATTATCAATATTGATGGCTTTTGCTGAGACAGAAGATCAAATGACAGGACGTCAACATGTGAAAGACACATTGGATTCAGTCCCATTTCCACATTGATCTCCCACCAGCCATCCTCAAGATCAGGACACCCATTCAAAAAATATTTGATTTCAAATTTCTTGGGGCTCTACTACTTACTGGGCTCAAATGCTTTCTCCCCATACATATATAAGTTTAGCTTGTGTGGTTAAGACCATAATTTTCTATTTTCTCTACTTAGATTCAAATATCATTTATAACATGCTTTTCTATTATGACTTGTTTAGAGTCGATAAATTTACTACTTATATTTTTAATTGTTTCCAAACCTTTAAATTTTTAAAATTGATTGAAACAATTAATATCGTTATGATATTAAATCTATATCATAATTTTTTTAAATTTAAAAAATAATATATATATATATATAAACAATTATATTATTTATTCAACATTATTTTTAAATAATGTAATTATAAAACTTAAACTTTATTTTTAACTAATATAATTATAATTTAAATAAAAATACACATTTAAATAAAAATACACATATATCTATATGATATGATTTGAGTCATTTGCTAAATTTAAATGTATTATTTTACATTGACAGCATTTACTTATTTTCGTAAACTTTTTACCTAGTATCTTGATTCGTAAGAATGTCCGCATCCGTTTAGAAGTAAACAATAATACGCGTAAATTGGAAATAATACGTGTAAACTGGAAAGAGTAGAGAATCCTAACTGGACCCACTTCTCACGTTAAATAAAATAAATACAAGGGGTTGTATCATTCACGGTAAAGGTAAAATATCATAAATACATAATAATTTAATTTTAAGATGATGGTTAAGGCAGATACCAAATTGGTGGTGTATAAGATTTTTTTTGTTTATGGAATATATACTCTACATTTTTCTGGTTTTAAACTCTTAATTATTAAACTTACTCAAACTATATATTATCAAAAAAAAAAAAATACCATATTTCTCATAAATAATCTGTAATTATACATATATTACCCAAAATATACGGTGGTTTTCATAAATAATCTCTGATTGTACGCGTCACAGGATTGGAAAAGGGAAAATCAGCCAAGGTGATTTTGAATTCAGAAGAAACCGAACCACTGTTTTCACGTTCGCAGATGCGGAAGGTTTGGAATGAAATGTGGTTTTGAATTTTAAAAAGTCCGAATTATGAGTTTCACATCTAAATTTTACACAGCCACATGATGTTTGGAAAAAGAAAAACAGAGAAGGTGGCTTTGAGTTTGGAAGAGGTGATATAATTGATTTCAGTTCAATATTACGCTGCCACAGGTTTGATGGAAGAAAAACCTGTGCGCTGTTGAGGGAAAAAAAGTTGTAACATGTATCCTATGAATTTAAATAAAAACAGCTCGGACATGAAAATTCTTTAAAGATGAAATAGAAATTCCTCTTCACAGGGAGATATCCAAATATATCGAACAATTTCTAGTTCGACCTGTACAATCCTCATGAGCCTAGCCTGACCTTAATCTGCAAGAATAGATTTTATTTATTTGAAAATGAGAATGTTTACTATTAACAAAGTTTGTTGAATTTTAACAGTACATAACAATGTAAATTATACTAACTATACTAAGTAAATTATGATAAATATTAGTAGATAAAATTAGTTTATTTAACATTTTTAAGTATAATATGTCAATTATTTTAATTATTAGTAAATTTAGTAAATGAAATTAGTAAATTCAATACATAAAAATTATATAAATATAATTAATCAAAAATATAGACTAATTTTTATAAATTAAAAAGTTTAAATTGACATTAAGCATTATTACTTTACAAATTATTACTTCAGAAATTTGAAAATAATTAATGACAAAAATGACTTGTTAAATTAAATCAAAATAACATTCAAAACAAGCACCGAAAGAGTATTGAAAATGAGTTTATAAATAAATTGAATCAAGATAACACTAAAAATAAGTACAAATCCACAAAACCAAATGATAAGATAACACTACAAATAACTACAAAAACAAAAAAGTATTGAGGAGTTGTAAGATAAATTGCAATTAATACAAAATTAATAAACAATTTAAATAAGTACAAATTGAGGCAGGATGCAGAACAAGCAAAACCAAACAACTATTAATTGAGAAAATAGAAATAATTAAGAAACTACCAAAACTGAAACCAAAATCAGAAAATTACAAATTAAAAACCTTAAATCAAAATAAAGATCACATCTCCCTCACCTCATGAATTGACACAAATGAGAAATGAAGATTATATATATATATATATATATATATATATATATATATATAGGTTATAATAAAGCTAATTCTAGTTTGGGTGCTAAAGTGAAAAAGTTATTATTTTTTGTTTAGGTTAAAAAAATATTTTAAGCACATTCTATGATAATCTTATTTTTGCCAAGGGTTCCAGAGTGAGATAAGTTGTTTCCAAGTATTTAAATCTGGAAAATTACTTCAATAAATTAATGGCATTATTGTTAAACATAGGCACTATACAACTGCCTAGCCAATTCCCATAAGATTAAATATGCTAAATTTGCAAGACAAACTCTACACTAATCACCATCTTTAAATTTAGAAAAATACTTAGAACTATTTTTCAAAGTTACCATATTTTTAATATTTTTTTCTTATAAATATTATAAACTAAATTAAAATGCAATTTATTTGTTACAAAATTCAAAACACCTTGAAAATCAAATCGAGCTAATTAAAACTCGTTGAAAAGTAAACATCAGATTAAATGTGAAAAGTAATACTGGTAATGATGGGCTCACCTTTCTCATCAGATAAACTAAATGAGGCAATAAGTGGTCAAAACCATAGTTATAAAGTTGGCGGTATTGGCTCAAAAAATAATTTTTTAATATAGTTTGGTCAATTTTAAGAAAATGATTAGTTTGATTTTTTTTTTCAATCAAAAGATCATTAGCCGTTATTTATTTATTTATTTTTAAATATATATTATATTTATTTATTTTTAATTAATAACGACTAGTTTTGTTTTTATTAATAAAATATTTGATTAATTTATTCAATTAATTAATGGATTAATTAATTTATTAATTAATTATTTAATATATATATATATATATATATATATATATATATATATATAATTTAGTTGACTTAATTATTTAATTATAAATTTTTTAAATTTTATTTATTTATTAAAGGGCTAGGTCCAAATAAAAAATCAACAATAACATATTAAAAAATAAAAATAAAAATAAAAAAGTAAAAGAAAAAAAGAAAGAAGAAGATAATAAATAAATAATTATAATAATGAAAAGTAATAAGTAATATAAAAACAAAAAATATAAGAGATAAAAATAAAAATAAAATAAAATAAATAAAAAATTAAAGATAAATAGAAAAATAAAGGAACAATAAGCAGGTAGGAAATAAAAAATTCAAGAATATAAGGCAGGTATCCAACGCTTGTTGATGATCCAGCCATCATCTCTATTGAGATTAACGGGTTTTTTTTTCAATTTTTAAGGCCTCTCTTAACTTCCGATGATGGAAATGGTCGATCCTAGCAATGACCTTAGCCTCTTCGATGCAGATATGATGGTTAGTCTTTTCTGCATGTTCAGCTAGGGCAGACGAGCAGGATCTTCCATGTTTAATGTCAGCAGCATGCTCACAAATCCTTTGATTTATAGACCGACCCGTTTCACCAATGTAGGGAGTCCCACAAGAACAAGGAATGATGTAGACACCTTTCCCATCCCTAGGGTCAATCGGATCCTTAACTGATTTGAGAGAGTTGCGGATCGTGTTAAGGGGTTTGAACGACGAAGACACATTATGCTTCCTAAGGACCCTAGCAATTTTGTTAGTAGAATCTTTTAGATTAATCACATCCATTTTTCATGTAATCGACATTTCGAACCAATCCTCTGTAGTTCATCATTAGGATAGATCACTCAGTGGTTCCCTGAATGAACGGAAGACGCACACTACTAGACCAATGACTAGGGTCCTTATTATTTTTAATTAAAGGACCTTTTTCTACTTTGAGGAAATTTTTAAGGCCTTGTGACCTACTATAACCATTTTTACAAAAGACACTCAAAAAATGGGACTTTTCTCCCTCAGATATCCTCAATGCCATCGTGGCTAAGGTGTTTAGGACACCTAATTTTTTAGCAGGGAAATGGTGTGAACTAGCATGAAGATATTGCTCTTGGTTTTCTTTCGAAAAACTTGATGGGAGAAAGTACCATCATCTTTTCTAGAGATAAGAACATCAAGGAACGGAAGACTACCATCCACCTCATACTCCATGGTGAATTTTATGGAGCGCAATTGATCATTAAGATGAAGGAAAAAAAGATCTAACTTTTCTTTGCCATGCGGCCACACGACACAAGTATCATCTACAAACCTTTTCCAAAGCTTTGGCTAGAAAAGAGTTGTGGAAAGAGCCTTAGATTCAAAGTCCTCCATAAACAGATTAGCAACAATCAGGGAAAGGGGAGAACCCATGGCAACACCACATGTTTGTTCATCGAATTCTCCATCAAAACTGAAGAAAGTGGAGGTTAAGCAGATCCCAACTAAATGGGTCGTATCTAGATGAGTAATGCGATTAATGACATCAATAGTCTCATTAATGGGGATATTGGTGTAAATAGAAATGACATCAAAACTGACAAGCCTATCCTCAAGATCTATTTTAACATCCTTCAACTCATTAACGAAAGAAGAAGAATCTTTAACAAAGGAGTCTGAACGACCTACAAGAGGCTTAAGCTTATGGACTAGATACTTGGCGAGAAGATAAGTCGGACCGCCAATGGTATTAACAATGGGCTAAAGGGGGGCACCATCCTTATGGATTTTAGGAAGACCACAGATTCTTGGAGTAAGAGGGTTACTTTCAATCAACTTCTTACTCAGAGAGCTCACCGAGTTACTTGATTTAATAGCCTCAGCGACAGCTCTTCAGATCTTTTTAAAGGGATTTTTAGCAAGTTTCTTGTAACTCCCACTATTCTCCAAATGATCTAACATTTTCATCCTATAATCCTCCCTATTAAGGATGACAGCCGCACCACCTTTGTCAGCTTTAAGAACAACAATGTCCTTATTATTATTTAAGGATTTTAAAGCCTCAAACTCGGGCTTGCTCAAGTTGCTCTTGGGGGGCTTGGCTTTCTTCAAAAGGACTGCACAATCTTGCCTAATGATATCCTTGGAGGAATCCGACAAGTTTTTATTTATTAAAATTTAACTTTGTAATTTCTAGTTTATCAAAGATTTTATAATTTTTGGTTTATCAAAATTTTATAGCAAAAAGTGTGAGAAAATAATATTTAGGTTTACCATTTTTAATTTATCAAAATTATATATTTCTACTTATATATTTATAATTCTTAGTTTATGATATAAACCAAAAAAAATGAAAAAAATAATAATTTATATATTAAAAAATGCAATAAAAATTTATATTTAAAAAAATATAATTACTAAAATAATCTTGTATTTTTATAATTTATTACTAAGCTGAACTCACGTTGGTATAGAAATTGTGGTTCACTCTAACTTGTATTTTTATAATTTATTACTACGCTGAACTCACGTTGGTATAGAAATTGTGGTTCACTCTAATTGTTGGTTTGAAATTTTACTTGTGTGTTTTTGTAATTCTTAATATTAATAAATATTTTTGTAATTCTTAATATTAATAAATTTGACGTATTTTATTTTTTTATTTTTTATAAAAAAAATTAAAAAATAATAATAATATATTAAATATTATATGATGGATATTCTAAAATTTTCCATATTTAATCTAATTCGAATCTTTGAAGTCTCTGATAGTCGGGAATTGAAGAGAGACCTCCCGCATCAAATACAATAAATATAAGTTGCCCGACCGAGACTATAAATGATCTTTCATCAGAGGTTTGGAAAAGGAAGAATCGAGAAGGTGATTCTGAACTAGGAAGGGGCCAAACCTCTGGTTTCACGCTGAGTCTTTCTCAGGAACGGGAACTTCGAAGAGAAACCAGGGAGATGATTTTGAATTAAGAAGAGGTTAAATCATCCGTTTTACTTTCAACTCTACACAGCCTTAAGAGGTTTGGAAAATCATTTAAATATGAAGATTCATCAACGAAAACACTGAAATTTCTCTTGACAACATTACAGGTGGGAATCCAAAAGAGAAACAATTTTTGACTCCGCTCCTCTATATAATTCTCATAAGCCAGACCTTGATCTATCGGAATAAATTGTATAATTCTCATGAGCTAGACTTTAGAGAATCATCAAAATCATCAAAGATAAAATTGAAATATAAAGATTCATCATAGATGAAATTGAAATTTCCCTTTCCACAACATTACAGGTGATGAAAATGCAGAAGAATTAAACAATTTCTAACTCAGTTCTTCTTTCTATATAATTCTTATGAGACCGACCTTATCCAAAAGAGTTAAACAATTTTTGACTCCGCTCCTCTATATAATTCTCATAAGCCAGACCTTGATCTATCGGAATAAATTGTATAATTCTCATGATTTAGACTTTAAATAATCCTCAAAATCATCAAAGATTAAATTGAAGTATAAAGATTCATCAAAGATGAAATTGAAATTTCTCTTTCCACAATATTACGGGTGAAAATGCAGAAGAATTAACCAATTTCTAACTCAGCTCTTCTTTCTATAATATTCTCATGAAATTCTCATGAAACCGACCTTAATATATGGGAAGCGATTATATAATTCTTATAAGCCTGGAGTAAACTATAGATAAAAAACAATTCAAACATGAAGATTCGTCAAAGATTAAATTGAAATTTCTCTTCACAACATGACAGGCGGGAATCCAAAAGAATCCAACGTTTTCAAACTCCGCTCATACAATTTCTAACTCTATATAATCTTCATGCGCCCGACCTTAATCTACTGAAACATATTTCATAATTCTCATGAACCCTACCTTAAACTACCCGTAATTTGCAGGACCTTGGGGTTATTTCTTAAATTTCAACGCTATATCAAAAGGTTAGTGATATTTCTTGAATTTTTTTATAATTCTCATGAACCCGACTTTAAACTACCGGAAATCTCTAAAAACCAGGGGTTGTTTCTTGAATTTCAACGCTACTTCCTGGATTTCAAATAAATATAAATATATATATATATATAACCAGCAATTATTTATTCGACTATGTTTTATATTTTTATATCCACCATTTTTTACCTAATTTTCTGAGTTACTTTTTAATCTATTTACCTAGAAATTTAAAAAGCTTTTGTTCAAATTTTCTCAGATATAGTAAAGCAAACTGCCATAGCTATTAACATATTCACTTAGAAATTTAAAATAGTTTTTGCTTTTTTCAAAAATTCTAAAATATTTTAAACAATTAACCTCCATGAATCCAGAAATGTGAAAATAGAGAATAGTTTTTGCTCTTCCTCAAAAAATTTAAATCTCTTAATCAAATTCAACACCATTACTCTGCGAAGAAGTACAAATAGAGAAGCATTGAGAAGTTGTAAGGTACCTTAAGCCTTTGGCGCGATAGCAGTATTCACTCCGCCTTTCGCTCAGCCCTTTCCATTCTTTTTCTAAGCTCCATAGCAGTATTCACTATGCCTTTCGCTCTGCTTTTGCACTCTTTATCTAATCAGGATGCCAGAAAAAAACAAAGCAACATCAATTGACAAAATCTATAAATAATTAATAAATTAATAAAACTAAAACCAAACCACAACTTAGTGATTAAAGATTTCAATTCAAAATAAAGACGTCTCTCTCACCTGATCGATTGATTCGAAAGAGGAATGAAGATTGTGTTTAACCAGTTTGCTTTAAAGATCGAACGACATGGAATCAGGAATGATCCTCTTGCTCTGCTCTGCTCTGCTCTTTCTCGCTTTCAGGCGTTTTTCAAACATAAAACAAAAACTACATACAAAACACAGGCATACACGTGAACACAAACACAGACTATTGAAAGATGTACCCACACACAGACAACTAAACGAACGCAGAGATAAAAACAAGGGGAGCGCTCCACACAGACGACCATAGCACACCAGAGAACCACCGCCTGAGAGGAGATCGGAGAAAAGCACAATACACATTAAGGAAATTGGAACATAAATAGAGTGTGCCATCCCTTCTTTCCTGCTCTTATTCTCTATCTTTAGATGACGGTAAATCTTAAATGGTAGCTAACGGTCAAATTTTCTGAAATAGATGCGGAAAAGGCCGGCCGCCGGATAAACTTCAACAAAAGAGTGTTGTTTATATATAGAGCCAGCCCATCTTTCCGGCCGCTCTTATTCTCATCTTTACATCACGGTAAATAACGGTCAAAATTTCTGAAAAATATGTGCAAGGCCAGATAAATTCCAACCCACTCTTACTATTTGATGGGTTGAAAACTACAACCCACTGTTTGGTAGTCAGCTCCTCAGATTTCTAATTTTATTAAAATTTTAGATTTTTAAATATCTATATTTGAATATTTTTATTATTGAAAAATTTTATTAAAATTTGAGATTTTATTAATTAATAGTGGAAATATGGAATTTTAAAAATTAGAGTATTTATATATAAAACAAGAAATTATTTTAATTTTATCTTATTTTTATATATGGTTTTTTTGTTTTTTTTTTTTAGTTTCACAATAGTTTATGAAAAACTCCTTGCTCCATAGATGCCAAAATATCTGCTTAATTTTCCATACTATCTTTGAAGGCCTCACATTTTAAAATGAAATGTTTTTCTGTTTGCATTTTTCAAGAAAAACAAAAATACATATATTTATTTTAATAAAGATATTTATTTCTTAAACTTAATAAAATATTAAATAAATAAAAAAGATTAAATTAAATATTTTTTATAACTTATTTTGTATATTTAAATATGGTTGAAAGAGAAGTGTCAAAATAATTATAATGAGATTGAAAATAATAAGAATAATTAAATTATATCAATAAAATTGTAAAGAATAATTAAATTTTAAAACTTGATAAAATTATATTTATATATTTTTTTAAATAAAACATATTAAATTGAAATAATATTTATTTTTAACTTCTTTATTAAAGATATTACCATTTGTTTATTTTAATTTTTTGCAATAAGTTTAATGGTTAATTTTAATTATTATTATGAAAATCATAATGATGGGTTATATTGTATTAAATAATTTTAAAAATCATAAAATTGGTTCTATTATGTTTGAAATTTGAAAGGATAAATTGCCTTCCAATATGTAATATTGGAACAATAATTATAATTAAAAATTGGTTATAATTTTTTAAAAATAATTATAATGTTTTATTTTTTTTGACATGGAATATTTTGATGAAAAAATAAGTAAAATGTATATATTCTATGTTTATAATTTTTTTCTTCATTAACAAGTTTTTATAGAGAATTTTTGAGGCAAAGTATGGTGGGACTTCTAAGACAACTAGATTATGTTTATTGGTATTTTATGTTTATATGTTTGAAATATAACATAAAATTAGTGCATCTTTGTGAATTAAACGAATTAAATCACTGATAATAAACATCAAAACACTTAGTTTATTATACATTTTTTTTTAAATAATAAAAACTAACTAAATTATATCTTTATTTCAAATTGTTATTATTAAAAAATAATAAAAAATAACTAAATTATATCTTTATTTCAAATTTTTATTATTATTAATTATAAAAATAAGTAATATATATAGATTTTAAAAAACATGGAACAAGATTCTTAACTGTGGAGATTTACCCTACTTTACCATGAAAAATCTTAATTTGTAAATAGGATTTGTTACAATACCCCCTCTTAGTGTTTCCAACAATTGGTATCATAGCATGTTCCTTTAGACATAACCTAGTAGTTGGAAGGTAGAACTCGGAAACACAATTGACAAAATCAAGCGATCATGAATCCAAACTCTCGGAAGATGTCTCCTCCATAACCATGAATATAGAAATTTGTAAAGAAGAAGAAGAAGGCAATCAAAAGAAATAGTCAATCTAGAAGAAGGTTGCACCATTGATGTTGAAGCAGAATTTGTGAGGTTGAGAAGAGAAAATATAAGGCTTAAACAACAATAGCAAATCCTTGAAAAGAGGGAAGGAATATTGAAAAGTTAGTTGAAGGAAAATATTGAGGACTATGAGTAGCTAGAATTAGAAGTTGATCAAAAATAGAAAGAGCAAGAGAAGAAATTTGAAGTCATTTCCTTGAAAATCCAACTAGAAGGAGCTAAGAGAACATAAGAAGTGATTAAAAGTTAGCTAAAGGAAAAAGAAGAAAATTGTGAGAAACTTGAAGCAAAGATTGTCTCATTTGTAAGGAATGAGGTACACAAGCTCAACAAAAACTTGAAAATTTCTTAATTTGTTGGATGATATTCTCGGCAAATAGAGATCACCATATGACACACCCGTCTTGTTTATGTGGGTGAGATTTTATACAAGATTCAAGAAGATGTAATCCTTAAGTCACCAAAAAAGCCAGAAGGCCATGCTAATATACTTCAAAGTGCCAACCATAGTGGATACAAGGGAAGAAATTAGAATGATATTGGAAGAGCTACTTCACCAAGAAGTTATGTTCATGCTCTCAAGGGGTCTATACATAATGCAAGGAATAATGTACTAATAAGAGACAAAGGTCAAAAAAAAATTTGAATCTTTTCCAAAATAGACTACCTTTAGAAGAACTACTTCATCAAGGGAATCCTACTCATTCAGGGATCAATATATATTTCTTGGTCATTGTTTTTCATGTACAAACTTTGGACATAAAATGAGGGATTGTAGAGCCTATGATATGAGTGATTGTGTAAGTAATAAAGGACTTTATCAGATTTCCACAAAAATAAAAATAAAATTAAAAAAATTAAAAAATAATAATAATAAAATAAAATAAAAATTTAAAAAATTTAAAAAAATAAATAAATAAATAAAAACAAAAAATAAAATAAATAAATAAAATAAAAAATTGTAGGCAATCAAATCATAGGTCTTAATGGTTACAACAATAGAAATCATAATTCATTCACTCAATTATTCAAGTACAATACAAAATGTTATAAATGTCGGAAATTTGGACATATAGCATGTACAAAAGCAACGTGATATGGTCTCCTAAGAAAATCAAGGAAGAAAATCTCACAAAATTATGGAGAAGAAATAGGAAGAGCCAAATATATACTTGTATGCTCAAGACATAGGTCTTCGTGGATTGCAACTTACAACCAATGCACTAGATCAATGCAATGCACATGAGCTAGTTTCTTCTTCTCTGAAATCATCAGAGTCCACCTCATCAATAGACCAAAGGAGTGGTAACTTTTTATATGCAAAGAATTATTAAAGAATTAGGTCAAAAAGAAGAAGAATGATGGCACAACTTGTTATATTGGAGATGTTTTGTAGGTTGGAGTTAATTGAAACAATGATGATAGTGAGGAATTAAGGAGGAATCTAGTACATGTGGCATCATCACAGATGACAAGGGAACCCCCAAAGGTGAAGGAATTTCGAGCAAGAGTGAGAGGCACCACAACTCTTGTAATTCATATATTTTCTAATCACAACCATGACAAAGAAACACATGGAACAAAACTAGTGTAATCAATATCTCAAAAAATATTGTCATGCACTAAAAAACAAAGCATATTCCAATCAGTATCATTTCCTCATAGAACAAGTCAATGAGAAATATGCCAATATGGAATATATTGGTACCAAAGAAAACATTACTGGCATATTTACCAAACCTCTGCCCAAAGAAACTTATGAATATCTCAGGCAGATGGGAGTGATATTTCCTTGATTTAAATAAAGGAAGCATAAACTCAAGGGGAGCACCCTTTGATATATATGTTAAAGGGGGAGAGAATGAAAATAGGGAGAGAATCTAACAAGAAGTATGAAGAGGGTGAAAACATGGGGAGTAGTTATTGGAAGAAGCAGATGTTAAACTATGTCATCAATAACAAAGGGGGAGATTATTGAAAATGGGTGTTATTGATGTCAAAGGCTATCCAAATGAAAGAGGAAATTACATATTCAAATATAATATTATGATACCTTTCCAATGATATACGATACTCCCTATAATTCCATAGGAATGAGGAGATATGAAATATTTTGTCAAAATGACCCAACCAACGTACAAGACCTATTTGAATACCCTATCTTCGAAGTAATTTTTACTCCAATTACCTAGCTCAAATGGGAGCATACAATATATGGTTGGAAAAGTTATTATGATATATTTCCAAGAATATATTGCATGCTTTCTAACTCCTCGCAATTGAGGAGAAATGAATTTTTGAATATTCACTATACATTCTGCTAATTGCACTAGTTGGCCCAACCAATAGATAATTTGCCCTTAAACCAACATCCAAATGCACTATAAATATATGTGAGAAAGATCATTTCTAACCACTTGACACAAGAATTCAATTTTTTGTTTAGGAGAGTGAAGTAGCAGGTCCAAAGTTCATATGTCATGAACTAAGAAGTGAAGTGAAGTCGAGTTGAAGTGGTCTTTTGTGGAAGGGTTTTGGCACATCTTTTGAAGGGTTTTTAGCATTATTTTTGGGAATGGTTTATCGTTGTCTAAGAATTATTTTAAGGACATATTACTAGAGGTTTCAAGAAAAATTTCAATTCTATTTTAAAGTTGAGTTTAGGCCTAGTTTGAAGGCTAAGTCCGAGCCTAGTCGAAGGCCCTTTTGTTGCACAATTTTGAGGGAAAGTTCTGATCTGATTTTGAAGTAGGATGAACTATGTTGAAGGCTATTTTCAAGCCTATTTCTAGAGGGAAAACCATAACAATATAGAAGTTCGAGTTTAGTGTGCAATGTAAAAGAAGGTTGAGCCCTACAATTAGGACCAAATTTCTTAAGAGGTGGAGGTATGTTTAAGTTGTGACTGCAATGTTAAGGGAGTTGTTAGCTTAGTTTTGTTAATTTTTGAAGTTGTTAAGGAAATATTACAAGAGTTTGAAACCTGCCATGAAGACTTCAAGGTGATTAGGGAAGAAGAAAAAGGTGATGAAGAAGCAAGATAAAGAATAAGGACAAGTGGTTGTGGTCAGACTTGAAGGTGTAATCTTAGAGGTGGTATGGTAGGGGAATAACCCGACTAAAGAAAGTAAATATATTACGAGAATTGGTGTTGAGAGTTCAAGGAACAAATTGAAGAGTAGGTTGGTGACTACAAACTGTTGAGTTGGTGCTTAGTTGAGGAGACTGGAGTCTCCTGAAGGCTCCTACAAAGTTGTTGAGTTGGAGCTTAACCAAAGGACTAAAATCTCTTGTAGGTTGGTTCCTATGAAAGGTTTAAGTTGGTGATTACAAATAATTGGTTTCCTCATATTCTTGACTTGTTAGAGCCTGCAATTTTTGTAAGTTGGTTCTTACAGATGGTCGTTGAACTCATAAATGGTTGTAAAGAATTGAAGATTTTTCATGAGTGTTTCTTATTAAAAAATGTTACTTTCACTTTTCATCTTTACATTTATACATTGTAAATGATTGATTATGCGATGTGAATTCATTTTCAAGATTAACTAAGTGAAAAATCATTGAAAGTAATGAAATACTGATTCATTCCCCCCTCTCAGTATTTTCACAATGTTCATATGACATTTTTAAATAATTGATTTAATTAAAAGTGAAAAACATATAACTACTTTGGAGATAAATCTCAACCTTTGATTTGTGTATACTACTATGAATGTTATATAATATTTCATCGAGTGTAAATCCTTACCATCCACCTGATAATTATTGATAATTATTGCTTCTTTTTTTTAAGCAATGGCTGTAACTTATTTTATCAAGGATTTAAGCTCGAACTGTGAATGACTTTGTTTATAAATGAATGGGTTTTTCCTCCCCTTAGTCATTATTGCTATATAGAAGTTTCTTTGAGACAGTAATCACAGTTTTTTTGTTCAAAGTAAAGTTTAAATTCTCTCCATATTTTCCAGAATTTGATGGTTTTCGTTATAAATGGTTATTATGAACTAGGTTCTAATCATGGTTGTGTTCCAAATTTTATTTCTATTTAAAACCTCATTGCCCTGGTACTAGTGATTAGTGTTTGAATGAAAAGTGTGCAATTGCATTAGTTGCATTAGAGACATTCTTGTTAGTATTCCGTTCATTTCGTTTGTATAAAAGCTCTCAACTCTCATTTAGCTAGTTTTCATCGAACGAAATGTTGCATCGTGGCATATAGCTTGCATTTAGGAGACACTACATACGATAGGGCCTGGAAATTGAAACTTAATTGAAGATCAACTATAAAATTTATTCAATTAACCTAAGGCAACATTGGAACTTAACGCAACATATTTAGAAGGTCTAGGCTAGAGACGTGTTTCGGCGTCGTTAAACCTAGCAGCTGTCGTTCGCCTGTTGGCTTTAGACAGCGCTAGTACGGACTTGCGCTCCCCGTACCGTCGCGTATATAAAGGGAGACCCCTCTAGGTTTTCAATCCTTTATCCACAGGAAGCCGAGTCTGCCGCCCTATACCCGTGATACACCGAACACGGCATTCGGGGAGACTACCTACACGTACGGAAAGTCCTTGGTCGATTTCTGTTTCATTATTGAAACCAAGGTGTATATTGCAGTTCACGGATATTTGGTACACCCTTTGTGCCTAGTTTTTTTCCTGAGCAGTCATTTGGTCTTTTCTGACTCCCTAAACTTGAAAAGACCGTCAAGCGCTTGTCCTTTCACGCTTGTATCAACTCTGAAAGAGATAGAGTCAGCTTTTTATCGTTTCTCGACTCTTAAAACATGAAACGGTAGAATTTGTTTATTTTCCAATGTGGTAAAATCAATCTCCCACGATAACACACCCGTTTAGATATTGCTTGTGGCTGTTTGATCGTGTGTCTTTATTCGTTTTCAGCCCGTGTGTGTGTGTGCTCTCTTCTTCTAGTCTTGTGTCACGGTGGCGGAACCCTCGGTTTCGTCTACTGGTAGTCCTTACACGGACGATTCTTCAGAGGCTTCGGAGCCTTCTGTTGGACCACAGCAGCCTGTTGTTTCCGAGTTCCCTGACGGGGGACCGGTCCTCGCCGAGCAACCCTTTGGAGAGCCAGTTGAGTTCCAGTGGCCCTTTTCGGACCCTGTGTCTGAATTGAGATTAGGAGCTGATTTCCTTTCTCTTACATCGGGTTCACCGTTTATTGCTGCTGTTTTTCCTCCTAGTCCTCGCTGTCTTCTGCGTGATTTAGCGGCAGGATCAACCATGAGTGATTATGGTGAGGAAATTCCCGGGTCTGATGACTATCAGCGCATCCCTCGTAGATTGTTCGAGGGAGACGAGTCTGAGCTGGCTACCACATCGTCAGCTGGTCCTTCTTTGCCATAGGGATACAGATCTCTGGGTCAGATTATTTCAGCTGCTGCCTCTATGGGAATATCATCTCCTGCTTCGAGGCCAGCTGCCACTACACCCGGGGTGTCTCCTTCGACGCCCGTCACTTCTGTTCCCGTGCGACCCACTGTTTGTGTGGCTGCCTCTTCTGCTGTTGCCTCAGCATCTGCTACTAGATCTGGGCCAACTCCGGAGGACATTTATCTAGCTACTGTTATACCGGAGAATATCTCTCCGGAGGAGTATCGGTTGTTTTTACAGCAGCCGAACGCCGGAGCTGGACAGCTCCCCCAGGATCCTTACCGATCTTTCTTTTCGCATTATGCACAAGACGGCACTCCCGTGTATGGTTTTCCGGGTCAGCTTGACGAGCATGGAGACATTTTGCGTCTTCCTGCTCCTGAGGCTTATCTGTATGTTCAAGGTTTACCGTACAACCAGGCTCAGAACACACGAGCCTGACCTCCCAGTAACCCTGCGAGCCAGCTTTCGGAAGCCATCGATGCGACCCACGAGGGCCGGCCCAATCAGGCTACTCTGCTGGGCCGGCGGGGCCATTCTATGTCATGGTAAGGGCATATTATAACCTGTTGGTCTTTGCTCGGCCTCGGCGGAGGTATCGACGGGACCAGGCACATGGACTGGGGGGCAAATCCGGCCCTTCTTCTGCCGTCTGGCTGTGATATCCTGTTGTCTCACAGCTCATGCATATCGGCGGGACCACTTTATGGATTCTGGCAGATCGTGGTTTTCAATGGCTTGCACAGTCTGTTCGCCGCCGGAGCCAACGGTCATCGGTGCAACCTGGGGCTCACTTACAACCAGGTCAGCCTGCGCAACCAGCGCCGCCTGTCTATCCGGGCCAACCTGTTCATTCAGGGCCGCCCCCTCATTCGGGCCAACCTGTTCATTCAGGGCCGCCCCCTCATTCGGGCCAACCTGTTCATTCAGGGCCGCCCCCTCACTCGGGTCAACCTGTTCATTCAGGGCAGCCCTCTCATTTCGTTCACTCTGCTCACCAGCCTGCTCACTCAATGCCGCAGCCAAATCAACAGCTGCGCCCTACGTACCAGGCTCCGCAGGGTTCCACTTATCAGCCGTCTACTCATCCTCAGAGCAGTTATTATCCTCATGGTCAATCTCAACCGAACTATAACCACTCTGGGGGCTCTCAGTATCCTCCTCTGCCGGGTTCAACTATGCTGGCGACCAAATCCAGCGCGCCTCTGGGCGAACGCCCTAATCGGGGCCGAACCACGGTTGTCAGACCCTGATAGTTGCCGACAGTGGTCTGGCTATCACAGTGCCCTCACGGTCGAATCCTACGGGAAGGATACCGCCAGGGAGAGGGGATATTCCACGACCATGTGGAGCATGGTGGGACCTTATTGGGGCCGCATGATTAACCTCGTTGCAGTTCTGGCTGTGGATCTATCGGACGTTTCGAAGTTGACCAATGATCCGATTGCTCATAATTGCCGTTCCTGGCTACCTTGGATCTACCGAACGTTTCAAAGTTGACCAATGATCCGATTGCCCATAATCCATATTGGCCCCCGGTTCCGACCAAGATACCAGGAGATTGTCCCAAGTTTGAGGGTAAATCTGGCGAAGACCCCCAGGCGCATGTGATGACGTATCACCTCTGGTGTTCGTCTAACTCTTGGACTGACGATTCGGTTCGTTTGCGTCTTTTCCAGCGTACGTTAACAGGAGCTGCTGCTAAGTGGTATATAGAGCTGTCCCGTGGTATTTTTCAAGATTTCAACTCGTTAGCTATGGCTTTCCTCACGTATTTCCAGCTACCAGTCCGGTATGAGACTGGGACGCACCTCCTGTCTTCCTTGAAGCAGGATACAACCACTCACATCTCGGATCACATCCATGAGTGGCGGCGCCGTCGTCGACTGATCAAGTTTCACATACCTGATCAGATTTTGACTCACTGGTTCACCACCTCCTTTGTGAATAAAATCGCTCAGGATATCGCGATGGGAGCGTGTGTGACAGAGAAACAAGCTATCGCACGTGCCCAGTACTTGGATCTTGTTTATTCACAATCTGGCACGCTTTATGACATCCTGCCTGATGCACCACGGCCCGGAGCCAAAAAGGCCCCGCCCACCCCTTCGGTGGATGGTGTCATTGGTTCCGTTTCTCAAAATTCGAAGAAGTCTTCGAATGGGAAGCAAAAGGCTAATTATTCCAACAATACCTCTGCTAATCCCGCCTCATCCGATTCTGGTAAAACCGCGGAGGTAAATGCCGTTCAGGCCAATCCTGCGGACAAATCCTCCAAGGGGAAGAAGAAGGGCAAAGGCAAATCAAAATCTGATGCCCCAAAACCGAAATCTAAATCTCGGTCTGAGGATGGCTCACAACGTAAGCCGAAATTTCCTTGCCTCATCTGTGAAGGTGACCATTACACTAAAGATTGTCCAAGACGATCCGAAGTCAGTCAACTTCTTAAAGGCTCAAAGGGAACTCCGGCTGTTTTAAAAGAGCCATTTCCCTCTCAGCAGACCCAGATGGTCGAACAAGGTTCATCATCTGTACCGTTTGGGTCTCAAGTTTTCATGATGAAGACTAATGCACCTATCACTATCGCTACGAGGTCCAAGGATTACAATAATCAGCAGCAGGCACCCGGGAAGGCAGTGGCGGATGGACCGCCTCCCGCACCTGCTTCTGGTTCATTGGAAATTGAGAAGCCGACTCTCGAACCCGTTGTGAAGCCACCTCCCAAGGGTGTTCTTCGGAGATCCTCTTATAATCCAAACGCTCGTGCCGCCCAACATTACAGTATTGTTGAGGATCTGGCACAGGCGCCATGTGCCATGTCTGCACTTGAGGTTCTTCAGAGTTGTCCTTCACAACGGAAGGCTTTATTGTCTGCCATCAGTGGTATTGATCCCGCCGATTCGAGCCTTCTCACCTTTGATCTGGAGAATTTTACTCCCCGGCTTCCACATCAAATCGCTTTGGTTATTCAAGTCGGGATTAATGGTCTGAACGTTCACAGAGCCGTCGTAGATGAGGGTGCATCTACTTGTGTTATGTCCTCCACTTGTTGGAAAGCCATCGGCTCTCCAACCTTATCGTCATCTCCCAATGCCCTCGAGGCATTTGATGGCCGGGAATCTAAACCCCTGGGAGTTCTCGAGAGTCTGGCGATTACATTACAGGGAAAAACTGTCAACGTGGAAGTAGAAGTGGTTGACGCTAAACTCAACTACAACATACTTCTTGGCCGCAGCTGGACCCATGCCATGCTCTGCGTGCCGTCTACTGTCTTTCGATTCATCAAGTTCCCTCATGAGGGCAAGATTGTCACGGTAGACCAGTTGTCGTTTTTTACCTCCAGCTCCGAGAACAACGTGCCGTATGTGGATCAAATTCCGAATCCCCCAGACAGCATAGGACCTGGTCTTTTCAAAGACCCAGTCCTCATGGGTATTTTCCCTGCGCCGCCACCGAATACCGCTCAAGTCAATATGTTGTCCAGGACTGATGACCCCTGGATGATTCCTACACCTGAGCAGGTATATGAGTTTGGAGAGTCCATGCCTTTAACGCCAGTAGAGATCAGCTACTGTGAGATTGTTGCTGCATCGGACCCTCCACCTCCTCAGCATGCTCCGATGAGCATGGCTTTTGACGTCTACTCACAATCCCCCTGGCTTGGTCAGGCTGATTCGCCCGATCCTCTTAGAGAGATTTTTCCCTCAGATGAGGCTATCATTGAAACTATGTCTCTGGAGGAGCTACCCTGGGGCGATGGGCATCATCGTTCCTCGTTTATGCCTAGCCTGGGGGCAATGACTGACTGTCTAGAGCGCTATGCTACTTAGGTTCCTTCCCCTCCTCTTCAAACACTGATCTTGACGCATGAGGTCTTTTCGGAAGGCAATCTGAGTAACATTACTCAAACGGTTCCTATCAACATCTCTGTTAAACCAGGGATTGTTGAGAACATTCATGTGGGTGTGACCTGTTCTCCCGAAGAGATCTAGGTCTATACGGAACTTTTCAAAGAGTTCAGAGATGTTTTTGCATGGTCCTACGAGGAAATGCCGGGAATTGATCCTAGTATTGTCGTGCACGAGATTCCAACCTACCCAGGTGCGAAACCCGTGCGCCAACGCTTGCGTCCCATGCATCCTCGGAAAGCTGCCGCTATCAAGGCAGAGGTTGAAAAACTTCTGAACGCGGGGTTTATTTATCCTATCCCCCTTACAGAATGGGTGTCCAATATCGTCCCTGTCGATAAAAAGCAGGGTACCATTCGAGTCTGTGTAGATTATCGCGATATCAATCGCGCCTATCCTAAGGACAATTATCCCACTCCGTTTATCGATCAGATTATCGACGATTGCGCCGGAAGTGAGATCTACTCCTTAATGGACGGTTTCTCAGGTTACAACCAGATTAACATTGCACCCGAGGATCAACATAAGACCACATTCATCTGTCCGTGGGGCACTTTTGCATATAAAAAACTCCCGTTCGGCTTAAAGAACGCTGGCGCCACGTTTCAACGTGCCATGTCATATGCTTTTCATGATATTCGCCATATTGTCCAGCCTTATCTGGACGACTTGCCTGCCCATTCGGGTAAGCGAGAGGATCGTCCGGAACATCTTCGCCAGATATTTCTTCGTTGCAGACGCTACAATATTAGGCTGAATCCTCATAAGTGCGTCTTCTACGTCGACTCTGGCCGTCTTTTAGGCTTTATAGTCTCGAAAGACGGAATTCGCCTCGACCCTCTGAAGGTTGAGGCCATTATAAATCTCCCGTCACCCTCCTCCCTGTATCAGTTGCAGAGTCTGCAAGGGAAAGCGAATTTTCTTAGGCGCTTTATCCCGAATTACGCCGAGGTGGCCAAAGGATTCACTCGTTTGTTAAAGCAGAATGTTCCCTTTCATTGGGACGAAATTGCTCAAGAGTCCTTTGAGAAGCTGAAGACATTGCTAGTCAATGCTCCGTTGCTTCGTCCTCCGGACCACCACCGCGACTTTACTTTGTATCTAGCCGCCGCATTAAGCACCATCGCCATGGTCTTGGTGCAGGATGACGAGAACGGTGATGAACATGTTGTTTATTACCTTTCTCGGAACCTTCTCGACCCGGAAACGCGTTACGCACATGTTGAGAAGTTGGCCTTAGCAGCTGTACACGCTGTACAGCGCTTTCGCCATTACATCCTTTTGCGCACGATAACAGTGGTTTCAGACTGCAACCCCATGACATATATTCTTTCTAGACAATTGCTGGGGGGCAAGTACTCCAAATGGATTGTCATCCTGCAGGAGTTTGATTTGGAGTTCACCACCGCCAAGTCAACGAAATCACTGGTCTTCGCGGATTTGATTTGTTCTCTCCCTACAGACTCTCTTCCTGAACACACTGAAGATCATATTCCGGACGAAACGTTGTTTCTTATCGATACTCGTGATCCTTGGTACGGGGACATCATAGTGTATCTTCAGACCGCGACATTCCGGTCTGAGTTGGATAAAGCTGCACGCCGTCGGATTCGGCACCAGCCCCAACCCTACCGCATAGTGGGAGATACCCTATATCGTATTGGAGTAGATTCGGTGCTCCGACGATGCCTTACCTTGGACGAGGCTGAGAAAGTCTTGAATGACTGCCACAGTGGCGCCTGTGGTGGACACATGTCCGGATATGCCACTGCCCAAAAGATTCTGAGGGCAGGTTACTTCTGGCCGTCTATATTCAAGGATTGCATCACTGCAGTCCAAAAATGCCATCCGTGCCAGATTTTTCAGCGCAAGATGCGCGCGCCGCCGTTGCCTTTTCATCCCGTTATTACCGTCGGCCCTTTCGCGAAATGGGGCGTAGATTTTATGACGTGTAACCCTCACTCGGCCGGGGGGCATGCGTATATCATCGTCGCCGTCGACTACTTCACTAAGTGGGCCGAGGCGATGCCTACACTTGCTGCTGACGGAAGAACGGCTGCTTCATTTTTATTCAACCATGTTATTGCATGATTCGGGGTCCCTCAAGCTATCGTCACTGATCACGGTACTCATTTCCGTGATTACATGATGGCGGAGCTGACAGCTGCGTTGGGCCTGCGTCACGACAGCTCAACGCCATACTACCCTCAAGCGAACGGTCAGGTTGAAGCAGTGAACAAGGTTTTGGTCACTATGCTTCAGCGAACAGTTGGGATTCATAAATCCACTTGGCATCTCCAACTGTTCTCAGCTCTCTGGGCGTACCGAACATCTGCTAAAAGTGCAACCGGATTCACACCATTCCAACTGGTGTACGGTCTGGAAGCTACTTTGCCGGTTGAATGCGAAATTCCTTCGCTTAAGTTAGCTGTGGAGCTCTTACCGGGTACTTCTCCTGAGGAAGAGCGTCTTCTGTATCTCGAACGGTTGGATGAAACCCGTCGTCTAGCTGCTTTGATCATCGAAGCACAAAAGAAGAGGGTCAAATCTCATTTTGATCAATCTGTTTCTCCCCGTTCTTTCATTGAAGGAGACCCAGTCCTCTTGTACGATCAGGCACATGATAAGCTTGGTGCCGGTAAACTCCAGCCCATGTGGCACGGTCCCTATATAGTAAAACGTGTTTTGAAAAATGGGGCCTACGAACTTATAGACTACGAAGGAGTTCCATTGGCGCAGCCCAAAAATGGGTTGTACCTTAAGAAGTACTACGCCTGAAATGATTTCTTGGTGTGGTGTGTGTACATAGGTGTGTGATTGTCATTTGTGTGCATGGTGTGGTGTTCTTTGTAAACATCTTTTCTGCTGATCGGGTCTTCCTGGTTGTGCAGATGTCTATTCATCCATTTGTTGGTTTCGCGGACGGTGCCTCCCGCAGTACCAGGAATCTGTCTTCTGCAGCCTGGGTAATCTACGATCCTGCTGGTGAGTTGATCGACCTGCAAGGTGTTTGTTTAGGACGTACCACGAACAATATCGTGGAATATAGCGACGTGTTGGAATTATTAACCGAGGCAGTAAACCTTGGTATCCGTGAATTGCTCGTATACCTAGATTCACAGCTTGTAGTGTTGCAGCTGAACGGGCACTATTCGGTAAGAAACCCGTCCATTTTACGATTGTATTTGCGTATTCGATTACTGGAAAGGAATTTTGAATATATTACATATCATCATATACCCAGGCATTTGAATACATTAACAGATGCAGTAGCAAATTTGGTGTTAGATAGACATTTGCGCAATTTATAAATCATCATCACATGTAAAGAAGACTCATCTAGAAATAGATATGCATATGTATAGATATCGGAATGTTTACATAGAAGTGTGTCACATAAAACTCAAAAAATATACATAAGTGTCTTAATACATCCGGAGACACTGTGTCTCTCAAAAAATAGGTGTGGCTAAATCCTAGAGACTAATCAACATGGTGCTCATGATAGCACGTCACTGCACGCACTAGCCGCCTCAGGATTCGGTGGAGCCAGTTTGGGACTCCCACCGTATGGCGCTGGTACTCCATCGGTACATCTGACAGTCGGGCATAGTTTGGGATCCCATGGACGATCCCCTCGAGGTTCTGAACCAGTGCCTCTCCTCCGGTACCTTCCCCCTGGATCTCAGGGGCGAGTTGTGTCCTCCGGAAGATAGGAGACATCCCGGCTGGTCTCTCAGGTCCTACATCTGCATGCATATATAATTGTGTTAAGACAACTATGTATTAACAAAAAAAAAACATATAAACATAAAATCAAAATATGAGGTCTTACCCAGCTCTTCGTCCCAGTGGTCTCCTTCTGGTAGCGGGAGATCCGGGTCCCCTGTAAAGTCAGTTCCCGCATAGGGCCAATCTTCCACAACGATCAGTTGGCGCCGTATCCATTTGAAGAACTCGGGCTTCCAGGACATCTGTTGCCCGCCTCCAGATCTGGGCATCAGTGCTGCCCAGCGAGCCATTCTCGGCTCTCGTGGTACTGGACTCGCCACAGGGGCCTCTTGGCCCTGGAAGGTTGGTATGCATTCCAGAATGAACGATACCAAGATGGAACCATACCCAAACTGCTTCAGTTTGCCCCGTTTGCACTTTGTGAGCTGCCTTTTCATGTTGATCGTGACGGCTGAGCTGCCTTTTCATGTTGATGGTGACAGTTGTTGCCCAGTCATACAGTCGGGGACCCATGCACTCTGAGGCCAGTAAGAGTTGAGTCTTTGTAGCCTCGTGCGGTGCCTGCGATCCAGCAGCCCGCGTAATGGTGTGGAGTACAACTCTCAGTGCTAGGTCAGGGATGGTTGAGATGTATACCTTCTTACCCCCTGTTCCTGTTTGTGCCCCACGGCACACCCGCGCCATTACTTCTTCCATCTTCTCCCCTGATGGTCTGCTCCCAGTCAGTACAGGGATTGGACCCCTGCGGGATAATCCAGTAACGAAATAAATTTCAGCGACCTCCAATTCCAACACCTGGTCTCGTATTCTGAATACTTGGTCATTTTCATCCCAGAGGTTGATCAGATATTGGAGGAGCTCAGGCTGAGCTCGTAAGCAGGGCGTGAGGAAGAACTTTTTTAAGCCACAGTCTCTCAGAGCATTCATACATGCTTGGCTTTGCATGGCCTCTTCGTCCTCATCTCCGTGTTCTCGTTCCTTCCATTCGATTGCCATTCTGACTGTTTATCTGCATTCACATGGTCCAAAACCCCTTATTAGATCTTCTGTGAGCCTCAAAATTCAAGAAATTTGGCATAAGTAGTAGAATTTTAGGCGGAAATTTGGGTTCCGCCGCTGGCGCGACTGTTTTGCTGACAGTCGCGCCATGTGGCGCGGGTCCGTGCCCGATACCCGCGCCACTTAGCCCGGCCCTAAAATTTCAAAGGTGCCCTTACAGAGATGATTTCTAAGGGGAAATCATTAAAAAATGCATGGAAAGAAAGAGAAAAGGAGCGCCTCTTACCTGTCACAGACGAGACGCTGAATGGTTGCCTGGATTGGTCGCAATCGCCGTCAGAAGATTCTGCTCCAAATGGACCACTGTTACTCTCCACAAGGTAAATAGTAAAAAGTAATTTCATTTTTACCATTGGACATATTTATAACTTTTCGACGTTAAAATGAGTTTTAAAAGTTATTTCTTGTCAAATATTTGCATGTATTATGTCGAAAATGGATTTTACGCTTGTTGGGTATGTGCAGTGACAGGTTTTTGCGACTTAGAAGGTGGAAACGAGTTGTATTTTATACTTTTTCGGACTCGGTAAATACACGAAAAAGTCACTCTGGAGTCATCTTTCAGCTCTTTTCTGACTCTCTAAATATGAAAAGATCGCCGAGGCCCTCGTCGTTTCGATCTCGTTAAAATGGACACGAATCGACATTCACCCAGTATAAGTTTAACCCTTTTTCGGGCTGGGATGGATTGATTACGAAAAAGGAATACCCTAGCCTATCGCGACTAGGAGGTTTTCCCGTATATTGTTTTCTACCTTTTCGGATCTGGGGAACTATTTACGAAAAGGGACCTGTGGAGTTTTCTTTTCAGCTGTCTTTTCAAACTCTCTAAACATGAAAAGACGCCGAGTTCTTCCTTTGTCAGACTCGTTAAACCCTGATGACATTGGATTCCGTCGAAATGACGTTCTCCTAGTTTCTCCTTCCTAGGACTCGTTAAATGCACTAGGATGGATTCGCCCGAAGGGCGGACTTATATCACAAGCATATGCTATCCCCTTCAAGCTTGTTATAAAAAATAATTGGGGTACTCGCCAAAAATGGTGGGGGAAAAATGGAACCATCGTCGTTGTCGTCGGCAGTATGTCGCTCTTGAACATGGCACTTGTCTGCATTCGTGTCGGGTTGGGGACATCTCACCTCGTTGTTTCACTTTGCTTCCATGGGTTTGGGTAATCTTTTTTGACCTCTCATCTGTTCACTGCCTCGTCGCCATGACCTTTGATCTGTTGATGTCAAATACTGCCAAGTCCATTGTCGTGCCATTTACATGTTCAAGAGAAGTTGACCTCTGCAAATATCAACCTTCCTCTGTTTCTCGTATGATCCTGATTCACAACAAAACATTATGTTCCTCTGTCTCGTGTCGATGATGTGGGAATCATTATGGCCCACCTTCGATCAAGGTCACTTCCCGTCGACTTCAACTCATTATCCAGGAAGTTGGTCTAGAGACTCCTGATGGTACCTTGGAGCCTGCATGCCTCAATGGCAGGTTCGTCGCATTCGACGTGAGGTTTTCATCATTGGCCTCCGATCGGATGATTCTGCGGGTGTTCGACGTCAGCTCATTTATTCACATGCCGTGGATTGTACCTGTAGTACCTTGAGGACCATCGTCATTATTGGTGGTTTCTCTCGCGTCTGTTAACAGCTTTCATCATTGGCTGGTAATCAGACGATGTTCTTGCATGTTCGACATCAGCTCACATATTCACATGCTCGGACTTGTACTTGTTTGGGTCGAGATGGAGCGCAAGACCCTGGATTGTGTCTGTTGTAATCCAGGCTGCGATTGTGGATTATTATCATTATGTACATGACTCACTGATTGGATGGCTGCGACCATACCCGAGTCTATTTGTTTGATCTTAGTTGGATGGCTGCGCCCATACCCTGGATCCGGATTATAGCATACTCTGTTCGGATGGCTGCGTCCATACCATATACATACATCATGTACTTGAGATATCAGTTGTATCTGTCTGTGCAGGTTTTCCGACGGCGGGCCTTCAGTTGGACATGTTCTCGTAAAGCATTTCACCCCTCTCTCTCTCGGGCCTCATGCTTTAGGGGGCATCTGTTACACAGTAATTTGTCACCGTCCCTACCATTCCCCGTCCCGCACAATGGAGGACTCATTATGTGACCTGTGAACACTATCATGCCTTGAAAACATCATCAATGCATCCCTCTGAGTATGAGCTTCATTTTCCCTTGAGACATCTCCTTGCAAAACTCATGAAAAACAGCTCTTTTTGCATTGGCGCGGGTATACAGTTCAGTGCTCGCGCCAACCAGGGAAATCCTGTAAAGAGGTCGCGCCACTTGGCGCTCTGTCATAGAGCAGCAATCGCGCCACCCATTTTAGGGACTGTTTTTTAAATATGGATGGCGGAAGTTGAGTTCAAACAAACTCACAACCATTGCCTATCTTGAGTTGGGAGGTTTGGCTGCGGGAGTTCTATGGAAGGGAAGTAGTTTTGCCACCTTCTATGGAACCTTCTTTGTTGATAGGGCCAATCCCATAATAATAGGGATCCCAACTCCCTCCTTCCCCATCTATAAAAGCTTGCTCAGATCCATGGCAAGCTAGTCTTGAAGTGCTGAAGCTTTGCATCTCCTTATTCCCAAGTGCCTTTGTGCTGTAAAGAATCCCTTCTTTCCCTTAAGGCCCATTAAGCAAGGAGACCATTGTTACGAGACTCTGGAGAGGTTTCCCTTTCCTTGGCGAACTTTGCGAGACGTGGACAACCGAGGACCCGTTCGAAGGAGGCTGCGACGTCAGAACTCGGTTGTAACTTCTATTCGTTTATCACTTTAATAGATGACTATGATTATGGTTCCACTCCTTTTGCAATCATGTTAATGCGAGTAATATCTTTTCTCGACCGATGTTTAGTTACGTATGCTGGTTCCTATGCATGATTCTGCTTCGTTTCTTCGCGTGCGTGTTCATCCACGGAGATCGTGGAAGGATTGTGATCTCTGGCCAAGGTCGAAGGATCGGGACATCTTCTTCTTCAGATCTAGCGTTGGAATCCAGGTGGGCTCTTATCCCAAGTCTTTCATTCGTAACCAGGAGCTTGCGTCATAGCATTGTTTGTTTGTTGCTAGACCCCTGCTGGGCTAGTAGGGATCGCCTCTGTCCGCAGAGGGGATTTACCTCCTCAACAATAATGGGATATTATATAAAAGGAATTATATATAATAGGAGAATGTCATTTCTATAAGGAGTTAATAAATAAAATCAATGTTAATATGACAAGGGGACAAGGTAAACTTCAAAATACATTAATATAACTAAGAAAGTGAAGTTTTTAGAAGAAAATTGCATTATAATCACTTCATCAGTTAAACTTAGGATAAAATGTGATTTTGAGGGTTTTTTATGAAATATCTCATGATTTTTCTGAGTAAAATGGGATTTTATGTAGGAAAGAATTTTTTGAAGTAAATGAGTATGATGATGAATGATTTTAAGTACTTAGGTTTTTTCCAATTATTGGGCCGAGGGTTTGGTCCCTCCAAAAGTCAAGGAAATGCCTTGAGCCCCTTTAATATTCAAATACCTTAGTGCCTAGGGAAATTAGTGAATTCTTTAGGGAAAAATGAAGGGGAATTTAATAATCTTGACTTTGCTTTGCTGTGAATTTTTCCAATGTAGTATCTGCCTTTGCACTTGTGATGAAAGTACAATTGAACACATTTAGAACCATCATTCATCACATGTAATTCTGCAACAACATCTACCTACCCTACTTACTTTACCCTATCATTTTCTCTTCTTTATTAGGGTGCACTTAGACTGGCAAACCCTTATCACTCTTTTCTTTTACATTTGGAAACCTATCTAATTCTAGCCTTATTACATCCAAGGGCTTAGATTAAACTGTTGAGATCCTTTTATTTACTCTACCTATCTAATTATCTGCCAAGATTTAACTGTTTGGCCAAATATTTATTCTCTATTCTACAACATGAAATTGAAAAATGAACTAGCCAAGTTTAGATTGTTTGACTGTTCATAAATTGTGGCATAGGATACAAGTTGCACATAATTTTGTTTATTACATCAGAGCAAAAAGTAGTGGCATTTAGACTTGCACACTTTCCTCGGCCTTTCTTTTGGCGGGGTTGATTTTCTTTTACTTTTTTTGGCCATTTTTATTCTTTTCACCCTTTGATTTTTCTTTTAGGGTATACCCTCTTTACATTTTTTTAATTTTTTTTTTATTTTTTAGAATATGGAAACCTTTGCAACAAGAAAATGTATGAACATATTGCATAGCTCATCAAGTCAATCATGAAACATGACACCTATTGGTATAGGAGTCTAACACTATCGATAGAGGGTATTGTCGGTGCTTTTGTAGTTCCAACTCGTGGAGCATTAAGCAAGAGATCATAAAGCGTGACAGACTGAGAGTACACTAGATCGAGGTATAGGGCATGAGCAATGTCATGCTCTTCGGTGACACATGCCCCCATAACAATGTCCTTAGTTATCAGACCGAAAAAAGAGGTAGTGAACTGGTTAGTTAGAAGATGACCAGGGATTTCAAACTTGATCAAATGATGACAATGTCTCCATTCATGAATATGATAAAAGATATGTGTGGCTCTGTCTTGTTTCAAGGATGTAAGGAGGTGCATTCCCATTTCATAGCAAACCAGAAACTGAAAGTGTGGGAGAAACATCATTGCAAGAGAATTGAAATCTTGAAAAATACCATGAGAGAGTTTAATGTACCACTTTGCATCAGCACCAATGAGAGTCCTTTGGAAAAGACATAAATGAATAGAATCATCAATCCAAGAGTTAGAGGAGCACCATAGGTGGTACGTCATAACATGCGCCTGGGGGTCTTCTCTGGAATTGGCTTCAAAATTGGGACAATCGCCAGGGATATTGGTGGGAACTGGGGGCCAATATGGATTATGAATAATGGGATCATTCGTTAACTTCGACACATCAGGAAATTATAGTGTAGCAAGGAATGGAAATTGCAGATTGAAAGGCATCGCAGGCCTTTGATAAAGACTAACATTGGGGTTCCAACCTGGTCGGGAGAAATTTTGAGCCCATATGTTCTATCCCAAAGGGTTTTGTCCATAGGGGTTATAATTTTGGAAATTCTGCCCATATTCCGGTTGAGGACCAGGGTACTGATTCTGAGTGAACCACTGAGGTGCATCTTGAGCAACATATGGATTCTGTTGCAAGATGAAAGTAGTTCCTTGGTGTGGACCTTGTACCATCAAAGGTTGACCTTGGGAGACCATCGGTTAGCCTTGAGTAATGAAAGGTTGGCCCTGAGGCTGCACATGATGTCCCTGGGGTGTAGGTTGGCCTGGATACTTAGATTGAACTGGTTGTCCCTAAAAACCAGGTTTTCTTGAAGGAGGCAGATTAGGCTATTCCTGAAAACCAGGTTGATCTGATGGTTGAGATAAGCTAGGCTACCCTTGAAGACCAGGTTGACCTGGCTGACCGACAAAGGGTTGGCCTTGTTGCAAAAGAGATGGGATTTGCTGAATGTAAGGCTAGTTCTGTTGCAGAAAAGGTTATTCTTGATGTGGATAGGTTTGCCCCTGAGGAACATAAGGCACTCCTTGCTGAATGTAAGGTTGACTAGTAGGACTGCAGGGTTGTCCTTGTTGGACTGAAGGTTGTCCCTATGGATGGGAGGGTTGTCCCTGTTGGTACATGAACTAGTTTGGGCGAACCAGAGCTTGAGTTGTTTGAACATACAATGGACCTTGTGGAAGAGGCCCATGGTAATAAACATGATTTCTATACTCATCGTAGTATCGTGGTATATTTACTAGATTTGGACTCTGTTGAGAACCCTAGGGAGGTAGTTCTGACATTGAATAGCCATCATATATTGGTCGTACGAAAAACCTCCCAGAATAGGATTGGAAGAGATAGGCGTAATACCAATAAGTTGATGGACTCCATATACGTGAGGCTGTGATCCACTTGCAACGGGCCCAACAGACATCGCAAAATCATTGGGATGTGTCCCACGAACAATATAAGATGACTACAATGATGGAATCATACTAGCGGATGGTGTGGAGGAAGCCACACAAATAGTGGGATGGGTTGGGATAGGCGTGAAAATCGTCAAAACAATGGGAATCAAAGAAGGTGGACTTGACACAAATGAACCTGTAGAAGGAGCCATAGTACTTGACCATAACGGGTTCTGGTACCAAGATGCAGCACCAGAAATTATTTGTCCCAAATAAAGATAACCAAATGGGAGAGATGAAGGCTAAGAGGAAGGCTGAGTCATCACATAAGGAAAATTCTCAGGAGGGAAGTGATATTCTCTCATAGATATGAAAGTATATTCACTACTAACAGGACTCGAGGCATCCATGTCGGATGAAGACATGCTATCAGGGAAAAGCTGGCGAGCAGTAGAGGGAAAAGTTCCAGACAATGGTGTTGAAGGTGAATCTGAGCGTTGAGGGGGATCTTCTCTCAAAAATAAAAAATCATCCAGGGGCTGCCAGTTGATGTAAAACAACTCCTCAATGGGAGACTGGTGGAAAGAGGTTGAATTCTTGGGATGATAACACTTTTAAGGTCTTGGGTCGCAACAGACTGAGGTGTCTTTGAAGGGACTCCGGGGGGAGACTCTTCACTACGAGGTAATGAAGAGGACGACGAAACAAGTGGTTCTACCACGGTGACTTTGTCTCAAAAGAAGGAGAGAAAGGAGATGATCAATTCGAGGCTTTAACAACCATCACTAAGGAATTACTCATGAACCGAACAAGAAAATAGCTTAACGGGCATGTAATCATGGGAAATTAGTTTTATAACATTGAAACAAGACTCTGCCTTTTCATATTTTAAGAGTCGAGAAAAGGAAAAAAGGTGACTCTAGTCACTTTTAGTTTGAATGAGCTTGAAAGGAAAAGCGCTCTATGATCTTTTCAAATTTTAAAGTCTCACAGAAATATCAAAATGACTACTTAGGAACTCTAGGCAAGAGGGTGTACCAAGCTCCCATGAACTGCAATATACACCTTGGTGATAAAATCAAAGAGAAATGACCAAGGACTTAACATACATGCATGCAGTCTCCCTAAATGCTGTGTTCGGTGTATAACGGTTACAAGGCAGCAGAATCGACTTCCTATGGATAAAGGATTGAAACCTAGAAGGGTCTCTCTTTATATATGCAACGATACAGGGAGCACAAGTCCATACTAGAGTTGTCTAATGCAATATTATGAGCGACAAATGATAGGTTTAATGACGCCAGAGCATGTCACTAACATATACCTCTAAGTGTGAGCATTAAGTTCCAATGCTTCCTTAGGTTGATTGAGTTAATTTTATGGTTTACCTTGAAATTATGTTTCAGTTTCAAGGCCCTATCGAATGTAATATCAAATATCTAATGCACAACTATATGAGAGAAAGAATACCATTTCATTTGATGAAAAGCTATCTAAGAGAGGAATACAGGTTTGCAACAAAGCAACAATCAATTGAATACAAGAATGAGATTATCCTTTACGCTATTGACACAACCAAAGCAGAAACTGAAAATTATTCTCTTGTTTTTCACTTTCCAATGAAGAAGAAACCTACTAATGAAAAAGAGCACTTTTCATTTTCAAACAAGGAAGAATGAATTTTTTTTGTTCTTTTGTATGAGTGAGAAGCAATAATGCGATGCTACACTAAAAGGACAAACAAACACTAGATTTGAGCAACTTTGAATGAAATGATCAAAAAATGAAGAGACCAATTCCAAGAAAATGTAATCATGCACTCAAAACCAGACATGCATCTCCTTATGCAAAGCAAAGGGTTTTTAAGTCGACTCAATGAGCAATGTGATCTATGCTCAGGGGGATGGAGGGAAAATCATGCATACGCGAAATGAAAGCTCGACAACCCTACTTCACATACAATCAATGAAAAAGACCAAGCCACCACACGAGAGGATGAAAACAAAACGGCCAAACTGACTCATAAATAGATCAGACACTCAATGGACATGCGACCAAAGGAATTATTCGAAACACCTAGAAAACCTAAGATGGATGAGTCACATTGTTCAAACGAGAGATAACACAAACTGAAATGAATGAGACACCAAGTCAATGAACAAAATCCAAATGGATCAATCCAAGGGGAGAAAACCAATCTAAAGGACAAGACACACTGGAAACTCAGTGGGGAAGCCCAAAATTCAACCCTACAGGAATCGATGTGACTGTTCAACAATATCTAATGCCAAACGGGAAAAATTTCTCCTGTGTCAAAGACAACTCGCGCTGATGGGTGCGACTGTCAGAAAAAAAACAATGCCGAGCTAGAAAAGGAGGGAAAAAGCAAGTGACTAGTTGAGAAAATCTAGGCTTATCACTCCAGGACGAGGCTAAATGGCCAGAAGCAAACAAACAAGCCAAAAATAATAGAGAAACAATAATACGACCAAAGTTGGATAGACAATAAAAAATTCATATGAACAAATAAGAGACAACATGCATTGACACTCCTCCCTAGTATGGTCACCAAATTGTTGTGAAGGAAAATCCCCTCTACGGACAAAGATGATCCCTCTAGCCCTAGAGTGGGTCTAGCAACAAGGGAACATGATGGTTCCTAGATTCCTAGCTTCTAAATTAAATGTGGATTAGGATAGATGTCCTACCTCAATCCAACACTTTTGATGTGATGATCTGTAGGGATCCTTTGATCCTTGTCCTTCAAGCCTCATGCTCCTTTGGTAGCTACGTTTACACCTGCACAAATATCAAACAAGCACTAGCAATATACAAACATACATGTTCATTTATAACTATCCAACTAGTCAATGAGAGTTATAAACTTTAATCATTAACACAACAAAGATGGAACTAGAAACTAGTCATGTCATATTGATAAATAAAGAAAGAAGTTTACAACCTGTGCCTTGACATTGTAGACCTCCTTCGACGGGTTCATTTAGGCACATCTCAAAGCATTCGTTCGTCAATTCAACTCAAAGAGGCAGAAGGTTCAATCTCTCTCTCACAACTATGGACTATTCTCTGCTATCAGCTCCTGGTCTATTCTAGGTATGTCTGGCTAGCCGATTCAATGGAATGAAGAGGGATTTACAGGAGTGGAGGATGATATTTGGGATCCACATATGGTGGAGGGAAGGTCTATCCCTTTGGGAAGTTGCACTTTTGTAGGAACTAGAAGGCCAAAGGGAGAAACTCGACCTCATCCCGTCGAACAAACATCCATGACTCCGCCCACGAAGCTGTTACATCATGGAAGCTTCGTTTCCATTTTAAAAAACTTTCCAAAATCAAATTGGCATGGGTGCTATTCAGAGACAGAGCGACCATGACGCGAGGCCTAGTGTTAATCTGGCCATTGACACGAGGTCGTAAATACACAACCACACGGACCCAAAAATAGATGTTTTAAAGGGTCAAATTCTGGAATAGTCAATAGAGAATGTATTGTTGACATGTTAAGGGATTCAATGAAATTTTTTGTGATGTATAACAATACACAGGGGTCACTCTGGTAGTCCTCCAATATTCAAAATGGGGAATGCAGGGACGGTGACAAAATGCTATGTAACAAGGTGTCCACTAATTAAGGAACAACCTGATACTCAAATATAGGTGTAGGTGGAGGAGAAGGAGAAGACTGTATAACGCTCATTAGAGAAGTATCAGATGGAGTTCAAAAAACAGATTTCATGGGAGAAGTCCAAGTACTGGATACTACACTAGAGAAGGTACCAGACAATGACTGATAACCAGGCGGGACAAACAGACCACCGTAAAGATGATTCTCTAGTGATGTCACAAACATGGATGAAGAAGAAAAAATTAATTCCTCGTCATAGTGGAGACAGGATGGGAAACCATAACGGATTTAGTCATGGCTAATGATCCCAAATATGATTTCCATGAGAAACTCATGGGTGAACTAAAAGGAAGAGAATCAAATAAAGGAGATTCAGATGGAGTTTGAAGAGGAGGAAAAGGATGATCCTGATAAATATGTAACCCTCTCAAATGAACAAGAGAGGAGGGACACAGTTCTTCCTGTGGGGTCTCTTCAATACTCATAAGACCGTATGGAAGAGGCTCACCATTGGGTCCAAGATATATCGAGTGCAGTTGTGTTAGAGACAAATGAAGAGAAGAAGAAGACAATGAAGTAACACGTGAAGATGACTGGGGTACCTGAGGTTGAATAACCTCGGGTAATAAGGTATCAAATTCAATGAGGTTAGGTTCAATGACCTCATGCAATGAAGGTTCAGGTACTTCTATTTCGATTGTGTCAGATTCAAACTGCAAGAGTAGATGTAATTTCAGGCTCGGAACTGAAAGGGAAGGATGATTATGGTGGATCAATTTTAGGAGGAGGACCGGAAGTAGTTCCAGAAGTTCTTGATATGGTAGTTTGCATCTTCTTATGCTTATGATGACAGTCAGGAGTTACCTCTGGTGTAAGAGGAGGCTTATTTTTCATTATACGCGAACGACAGAGAGAGGGTGTTTGTTCTTCCATGTTGGATTAATACATTTTAAGAATTAGCAGAAAAAGAGATAAAAAAGGGGTAAAACTAGGCATAAATGTTTACCAAGGAACCATTAACTGCAATATACACCTTGGTGAACCAAGGACTTAACGTACGTGCAGGAAATCTCCTCGAATGTTGTGTTTAGTGTATCATGATATACATGGTGACCAACTCGGTTACCTATAGCGAGGATAGCAACCTATAGTGGACTTCCAAAATATACTTGACGGTATATGGAAGTGCAATATGTAGTAGTGATGTCCAACGTGTAATTGTTCAATGAGAGCATTCACATATGCTTTTAATGCGTGGAGTGCCATCCAATATACCCAAAGGTATGCAAAGTATGATTTTATACACTTACATATGTGGAATGGGATATCACCCCCAGGACACAACATTGGAAAACAATGACAGCTCATACTTTTAATGATGTCAGAACAAGTCTCTAGCATAGAATTATAAATGTTTGCGTTAATTTTACAAATTCTTCTTAGGTTGATTCATAAAATTTTAATGTTTATCTTCGATTAAATTTCAATTTTATGGCTCACCACGAGTTTCACCTGAATTCCCCAAAATGAAAGCTAGCATGAAGAAATGAAATTTATCTTTTTCAATGAAAATCTATCTAAATGAGGGAAGAGACAAAAATTAGGCAACATACAAAATGAAACAAACAATATGCAAAGTGAAATTCCCTTTTAATGCAACTGTTCCAATGTTAATGTGCACACATAACCATATATGCTAATGCAAAAATTTTATTTTCAGTTCCTCTTAATTTTCAAATATTATGAAAACTAAGATACATGTCTAATAATTGATTAAAACAAAATTTTTAAAATGATGAATACAACACCAATTCATTCAAGCACTCAATGATCAAACTAAAATCAGTTTTCCAATGACCTAATGATAAAAACAAAGGAAAATATAAAGGAATACTTATGAAGGGCACTAAAAAACAAAATAAAACCAAATGGAGGCTTCAGAGAGACCATAAGACACGTGCAAGACACTCAAATACTCAAGGACAAGTAGTTGGAACAATGTTGATCAAAGAGAAAATAAAAATAAGAGAAAATTCATGCAATAATGGGGGCCACCACGGGTGCATAAGGGGCACCAGTGTTATGAAATGCAGGAAAAAAGAAGGATTTGCAGGGGTGAAACGCTTTTCCCCTAGACCATAGGGATTGTTGGTCAAGAAATATAAAGTTCTGACACAAAAATTGCAATTGAAACTCAATAAAGGGTCTTCCTAGGTTTGTTATTGACTGAATATGACAATGAAGGTTTGAAAAAGAGGTAAAACAAGCACTAAGGACAAAAAAACCACCAAGGGAATACACCGATCCCCAACATAATCACCAATTTGTTATACAAAATCTACGACTATAGACATAATTATCTTCCCTAGACTGGGTGGCCTAGTCTAGAACAACAAAAGACAAAGAAGCTAATGTTTTCCTTAAGGAAAATAGATAATGGGATGAAGCCTACCTGTAATCCATTGTATGCTTCACTCCTTTCTTGGCTTGTATGCTCCAATCATAACTCTGATCACTATAATTAGAACTTGCATAATCAAACAACACAAACCAATGATCTACGACATAAATTTAGCATCATCTAATCACTTTATTCAATGGATCAACATGGAATCGAAATACATGAAATCACAACATCACATATAGGAAAAGAAAGAACTCTTTGCATTAATAGAAATGGAGTGAGTTACAAACAAATATAGGATTTGATATTGTAGAAGAACTCCTCCAAGTTGAGTTTTTCCTTCTTTGCCACAAAGTGTACCTCTATTTCACCCTAATGCATGGAATAATGACTCTTCATAGCAACAACACGAGGGTAGAATCTATCTCCAAAAGCCAACCCCTAGCTTGTGGATGGCCAAAAATATATAGAAGAGGATGGTAAGTTGGGAGTTCTTATCCATTTACCAATATAGGCTTGAGATCAACTCTTGATGGGAGGATGGGATCAAAGGATAAGGGATGGAAAATCCAAGGTAGGAAAGGATAGGATTCTAGAGTTTTATCTGAGGTAAATAGTTATAACAAATCTTGGAAGCTTCAATTTTTTTTTTTCCCGAATTTATAGAATCAATGCACCCCCAACATAGAGAAACTTGCTGGTGATCAACACATGTACAGAGAGGGAAAAATTGGTGTTGAACGCAGGTCCACATGTTTACAGAGTGAGTTGGTTCTCAAAATGACTGAAATAAAGCAGTTTCAGGTAGAAACTCAAGGATTAGGGAGAGTCATGCTTAGGGATTTGTGCAAATATGATGTCAATGGGTAAAATGATGTTGATTGATCTAGTTGGTAGAAATATTGAAAATATGCGACAAAATGGCCTATAACACTTAGGAGGATGAGTTATTGGTTGTTGAATATGAGAATATCAGTTTCGGTGAATACTTCAAACTACGACCAGTGTGAATTCCTAACAAAAATAAACTCTAACTATGTACATCATCTAATATAGAGGTTTTCATCTAGAAATTACAATGCATATATATATCAAAGTATCAAACTAGCATATATCAATTCTTTTCATCTATTCCACTTAGGGAGGTATGATATCAGGTAATCATGATGTGCGAGACATTGAACTAAGTCCTGATACGAACTTACCCTAGTACATTGGTTAGCTAATGGATATTTTACCATCAACGATGGTGTATCTTCCTTTTGGTTATCGACTATTAGGAGGTAAGTTTTCAAGAGATCGGTCTATACATTGAGTAGCTACTGCTGCAACCCTCGATACAAATAGAAGCTGAAAAATTAGTATATGGAAAGTGGGTTAAGATAATGGAGGGATTATCAATACCAAGTGTTGGGACTTTGATTTATTGGGCCATTGAATATTGGGTGCAAGAAGTCGAGTATCAAGAGATTGTGTGATACATCGATTAGTTGCAAATGAAACCACTTGATACAGACTGAACAAAAAATGACAGTGGATGGAAAGTGGGTTATGGCAGTTAACAAATGATCAACTTTGGGTGTTGGGGATTCAACTTATCAAGCCATTAGGTATCTATAACAACCCCTGGTTGATTTTCCATGTAAATAAAATAAGGCCAAGGTCACGGTTCATGTACTACTCCAAGCTAAATGGTGGGAGCATTATAGTGGGCATCACTTATCTATAATTAATGCCTATGTAAATTAGCAAAGGTATTGAAAAATTCAAAGAGGCAATAAATGAATTTTAGTTTTGAAGGTAAAGGAAAATAGGAGAAGGGGGAGGTGAAGACATAAATTTTCATGCAAGGGAAATTAGGGGAAAATGAAGAAAAAAGGATACATCAATAATAAAAAGACATCAAAGAATCAATTGCTAGCCTTTTAACAATTTTGAGTTGAGATATCCTTTCATTCTCTCTCTCATAGACTATTTCACAGTTAGATCATTCTTGGAGCATGCTTGGAGCACTCTAGAATTCACTTGGATTGGAGAAAGAAATCAAAGGAAAGCAAGGAAGCACAAGGAGAAAGTTGGATCAACAACTAAATCAATCTTACTTTGCAGGTAATAGGTTGCATGTGTGATATCATTGCTAGTTTTTGGATGCATGGTATATGCATGTGGTTCCTTGGTTATGTGTTGTCATTGGCATGGTGATTTTCCTGGAGTGACACTGCCTTTCCTTGCCATTTCCTAGATAGCCATGGTGCAGTGGGTTCCCCATTTGTTTTTATTATTATTGATTCTTAGGTTTCCTATGGTTGTGGGTTGGACCAAATGCTCTGGAGCCATGAAATAGCTTGGGTTCCTTGGAGGTTGTGGGTTGAGTTACTAGTCCCTGGAGCCTATGGGTTGGGACAAACGCTCTAGAGCCCTGGAACAACTTGAGTTCCCTACAGACTATGGGTTGAGTTACTAGCTCATGGAGCCTTGGAAAACTTGGATAGAGATTTAATTGGTTGATGTTAGTGATTTTTGGACTGTATAGGTGAGATCATTGTGATTGAGGGTTCAAGTGGTTTGGACTTTGGAAGCCTTGGTTCGTTTTGTTTTGGTTTATCTCTCATGATCCCACATTCATGCTTGGAATATGGTGCGAGGATGATTGGATGAAAGAGAGACTTGGTCAGCTGAATCTATGGTCGGGTGGTACATGGAAGTACCTAACTTTGTTGGCATTTTCATATGTTAATATGATCTATTTTTCCTATTGTGATCTATGAGCACTTGTACAGGTTATTATGGTGATCTTATGGTTGATTTGTCATAGTTTATATTCTGGTTATATGCTTGGTTTATGGTGTGCTCTAGCTATGGATTTTGTCCATGATTTGTTAAGTTACATAATGGTTGATGAATGCATGGGCTAACAAGTGCTATTGAAACTAGCTAGAGAGGGCATTGTACCTTCTTGGTGATTCTTAGATGAATTTTAGATGTTTATGACCAAATATGCATTCATGAACTATAGCTTATATGTTTTTCATGTGTTTAATGAAATTTCTATCCTGCATTAGGAATCTCTAGTTCAAGATCTTGTTCAAGTTATATTTTTTTAACATTATCACCATCATTATTATGATTATGGAAATTTACATGCAGTTTTGGGCAGTGGTGTGGAGGCTTTCCTGAAAAAGTGGCATACATCTCATGACCGATTGCTCTGAACTAGGGAATTTGGGTCACAACCACATGCAAGCAGGATTATGGGTGTGGTTGGAGCCTCATAACCACATGCACATGTTTCCAAGGGTGCATTTTGGGTATAGACCTAGTGAAAATGAGTTCCATATTAGGGATTGATCACCTGAGGTGACTAGTAGGATCTTGAGTGATCTGTAGCCTCCGAGGGTTGTCATTTTGTTGTTGGTTTGTAGGTCCCACTTCCATAACTATAACTTGGAGGTCAGGTCATATCATAGTGACACTCATCTCATGTTTACCCTGGAGAGCTTGTAGATTGAGTAAATATGGGAGGAGGTTGCTACAAATTGGTATTAGAGCGAGGTTGCAACACTTGTCCTGGGGGTAGATGTGATTGTTATGCATGCATGTCAGTTGTTTATGATTTTATCATGAATGCTTGTAATCTAGTTACTGTTATGGATATCATGAAATTATTTATGTATGGGTTGATATGCTTGTGAGGTTACATCATGCCAATATGGATTGATTATGCAAATGAGATAGACCCCCTTGAAATACACTAAGGTATGATTTTGATTATGTCTCTATTTGGTTTATCTAACATGGCATGTTTGCATAAGATAGAATATCATAGCCGAAGAGCATAATGGTGGACTACATTTCACATGACTCTCCTTACAAGCTTGATGTGAATTCAATGGAATGGGACAGGTCAGTTGAGTAACAAGGAGAAGAGTACTCTCCTGATATAACAGATACACTAAGAAGTTTGAAGGCATAAATAAGAAGTTGTAAGGTAGATAATAACAGGTTGATTGAGGCACAGGAAATGCTTGCCAAAGTTCAAGAAAACAAATTAGAGGTTAATGCAGTCATCCTTCAGAGCCTTACAGATTTGAAAAATTAGAGACAACTGAGGATTACTCATGGGCAAGAGGAAAATGCTAATGGGGCATATGCCAACAAGTCTCGATCAGGACAAAGGTTGGAAAGGGATGACATAGTCAGAGGTGGCAGATCTTTGGATACACCTGATAGGTGAACTAACACTCATGGATTTTATTCTAGCTCTGGTTCAAAGAGACATCATTTTTATTACTGCCAACATCCTTATAAGAGAAGTGAGAAGCATTATTTTCTAGAGGAGTTCAAGAAAGCCAAGCCTCCTAGTTTTTATGGGGATGTGAAGAAACCAGAAGATGTAGAAGCATTGTTTCCTGGGATGAAGAATTTCTTCATATTTCATGATTATTCAGAGAACATGAAAGCCAATATAAATATCTTAAGTCTTAAGGGAAAATAAAATATCTGGTGGGAATATGTGGAGTGTGTCAGAGGCATCAAGGTAGAGGAGTTGAGTTGGCATGATTTTAAAAGTCTCTTAAGAAGAAGTATTTTTCTGAGAGATATTATGGCAGAAAAACCAAGGAATTCAATGAGTTGAAGATGGGTTCCATGACAGATGAAGAGTATGCGACCAAGTTTCTAGATCTATTGAGGTACGTGCCCTACCTCAATGATAAGAAGACAAAGTTCCAAAGGTTAATTAGTGGGTTGCCTTTAGAATTTAAAGATCATATTGAGTATGATGAATGTTGGTCAATGGAGGAAGTCATTGGGAAGCTGAAGAATTATTATGAGAAGTCTAAGTGCAAGCCTGAGCCTAAGAAATATTGGAAAGGTAATGAGAATACTAAATGAAAGTGGGATAAGAAGTGGGGAAGACCTTAGGATGTGTGTGACAAGGAGAATGTAGTACTGTACAAAAATTTCAATGTAGTTGATAGAGGACATGGACTTCAGCCTGAGGAGAAAAATAAGGGTGATGGTAGGAAGCCTTTGGGGTGTCCAACTTGTGGTGGAGATCATCGTTGGAGTGAGTACCAATCACATCAAGGTGGCAGGCCTCAAATTTACAGTGCTTAGGAGGCACAAACAGTTGGAGATGTTGGGAAGAGTATTCCTTGGATTTATGCAACAATGGATAATAGGCAGGTTGATCATTAGGCATCCATTATTGAAATGGAAGGTAATATTTGTGATTAAGTTGTTTCCATTTTGATTTATACTAGATCTAATTATAGCTATATCAATCCTGACCTAGTGGATAAGTGTTGCTTGAATAAAGAAGTTCATGCAAAATCTTGGTTGGTGTATTTGGATATAGGGAACAAGAGAAGAGTTCATAATTGAGTGAGAGCTTGTGCATTTGAGTTAAATGGTATTCCTACATAAGCACATCTAAATGTGCTTCCGTCAGGATCATACAATATGCTTTTAGGCATGGATTGGTTTTACATTCACAGGACCAAGGTAGAATGCTATGACGAGGCTATTGAGTGCCTGAATGATGATGGGGAAAGGATAATTTTATAGGGAAAGAAGAAGCCTACATTAGGGAGAATGGTTACAACTATACATGAAAAACATAATTGTAGGAAGGGATGTGTATTGTTTGCTATTCATATTTCTAGTGATAAATGGAAGGATATTGAGGATGATGAAGTCCTAAATAGGTATCATGTTTTGCAACAGTTTTAAGATGTGTTTCCTACAAATATTTTAGAGTTTTCTCCTCATAGAGAGGCAGAATTTTATACTGGTTTATGCTAGGAGCAACACAACCTTGTAAGGCACCTTACAGGATGAGCATGCCAAAGTTGGTGGAATTGAAGTTGTAGCTTAAGTAAATGCTTGATAAGAGATACATAAGGCAAGTGTGTCACCTTGGGGTGCACCAGTATTGTTTGTAAAGAAGAAGGATGGTACTCTCATATTGTGCATTGATTATAGGCAGTTGAACAAGGTGACTATCAAGAATAGGTATCCATTATTGCAGATTGATGACTTGCTTTACTAGTTGAAGGGAGAAATAATATTATCAAAGATTGATCTAAGATTGGGATATCATAAGGTGCACATCATGGAAGAAGGCATCCATAAGATTGCATTTCACATGAGGTATGGACATTATGAGTTTGTGGTGGTTCCTTTTGTCTTACCAATGCTTCAAGCACCTTCATGTTTTTGATGAACAATGTGTTGCGTCCTTACCTGGAAAAGTTTGTGATAATGTTTATTGATGATATATTGATATTATTTAAGAATGAGGATGAGCATGTAGATCACAAGAGAGTGCAGGTGAATCATATTTGAGTTGTGAGTTCATATGGGACGTATTTGCAGGAGAGGATCTTGCATGCAAGGAAACATGATGCCAAGTATCAACAACTAAAGAAGATATTGCAATAACAGAGTGAAGGTGATAAATATGAGAATTATCACCTTAGGATTGGTGGTTTGGTCAGATTTAGGAACAAGATTTATGTGCCAGATAACAATGAGATGAATAAATTTATCTTGAGGGAGTTTCATGTAAAGCCGTATTCATGCCACCCAGGATATCATAAGACTTTGAAAACAGTTAATAAGTTATATCATTGGCTGAAATTGAAGAAAGAGGTGTTTGATTTTGTTGCGAAGTGCTTGGTATATCAACA
This sequence comes from Pinus albicaulis, assembly GCA_034641835.2. Taxonomy (NCBI): domain Eukaryota; kingdom Viridiplantae; phylum Streptophyta; class Pinopsida; order Pinales; family Pinaceae; genus Pinus; species Pinus albicaulis. Next base: position 947,211,434 of record CM076582.1, read on the forward strand.
GGTGAAAGCTGAGTGTAAAAACCTAGCTAGTTTGTTACAGCTTATTTCGATTCCAAAATGGAAATGGGAGGTCATTTCCATGGACTTCATTATAGGTTTTCCAAGGACATTAATACAACATGATTGCATCATGGTAGTGGTTTAAAACTTGAATAAGGTAGATCACTTCATTATAGTGAGTTAAGTTATTAGTCCCTAGAGCCTGTGGGTTGGGACAAATGCTCTGGAGCCATGGAACAACTTGGGTTCCCCTACAAGTTGTGGGTTGAGTTACTAGTTCTTGGAGCCTTGGACAACTTGGATAAAGACCGATATGGTTGATGTTAGTGATTTTTGGACCATATAGGTGATATCACTATGATTGAGGGTTGAGGTGGTTTTTCCTATGGAAGCCCTGATTGGTTTTGTTTTTGTTTAATCCTTATGATCCCATATTTATGCTTGGAATATGGCGCGAAGGTGATTGGTTGAAAGAGAGATTTGATTCACCCCAATATATAGTCGGGTGGTACATGAAAGTACCTAACTTGGTTGGCATTTTTATATGTTAATATATGTCATTTTTCTTATTGTGATCTATGAACACTTGTACTGGTTATTATCGTGATCTCATGGATGATTTTTCATAGTTTCTATTTTGGTTATATGCCTGGGTAGGATGTGATCTAGTTATGGATTTTATTCATGATTTGTTAAGTTATGGAATGGTTGATGAATGCATGGGATAAAAAGTGTTATTGAAACTAGCTAGAGAGGGAATAACACCTTGGTGATTCTTAGATGAATTTCAGATGTTTATGATCAGATATGCATTCATGAACTATAGATTACATGTTTATCATGTGTTTGAAAAAATGTCTATCCTTCATTAGGCATGTCTAGGTAAATATCTTATTCAACTTTTCTTTGTTTAACATTATCACCATCATGGTTATTATTCTATAAAGTTACAATAATTTTTGGGAAGTGTTCTGGAGGCTTTCTTGAAAATTTGGCATATATCTCGCAATCACATGCTCTGAATTGGGGAATTTGGGTCACAACTGTGTGTAGTCAGGCTTATGGGTGTGGTTGGAGCCTCATAATCACATGGACAAGGTGCAAAGGGTGTGGTTGGGGTGTAAACCTAGTGAAAATGAGTTCCAACTTAGGTATTGATCACTTGGGGTGGTTGGTAGGCTCCAGAGTGATATGTAGTCTCTGTGGGTTGTTAGTTTGTATGCCCCACTTCCATAATTGGAACTTGGAGGATGGGTCATATCATAGTGACACTCATCTCATGTTTAAGTTGGATTTTGGGTGTGTGTTAAATTTTTTCCCCGCGTCATGTGGTCCCAATAATAGTTGGGCGAACCCAAAGATGGGGGAAAACCCAAAGATGGTGGGCGGACCTACCCATGGTTTTTGGGAAAAATGGTTTTTTCCCATGGTATTTGTAGATCTGGTAAAGGGAACTATGATTACGTTCTAATATAGGGTTAGTGGGTTGGGGTTTATGAATGATTTGACATGTATATATATGTATTGTAACATGGAAAGGAATATAATGAAAAATCAATCTCGTATTCCAGGATTTGGGATCCAGAGGAAAATATCTGTGTATGTTTGTTTTTTATTCTCGCCATTGTATATATATAATTTTTTAAGAATTCATTTGTAGGTAATTTCTGTACATGGTTAAAACCTACAGTTTGTATCAGAGTTGTTTCGGCTTCAAGGGGAAGCCTTTGCTGTTGAGGGGTTTTTCTCGGGTCTGTGGTAGACCCTGTTACAGTGGGAGATACACGAGATCAATTTTTGCGATGAAAGGAGATGGAGAACAGTGGAAATATAGATATTGAGAAATTCAATGGTCAGAGTTTTGAGTTGTGGAAGATCAAAATGGAGGATATGTTGCTGGATCGAGATCAATGGATTGTTGTAGATCTAGGTACAACACCAACAACAATGTTGGTAGAATACTAGGCAAAATTAGATCAGAAGGTGAAGAACATAATACGATTGTGTCTCTCACATTCAGTATTATTGAATGTATCAGCGGAAGCTACAACAAAGGATTTGTGGGACAAGTTAGGGACTTTGTATCAATATAAGTCTCTGGTGAACAAATTGTTCCTATGAAAAAAGTTGAATAACTTGATGATGAAGGATGGAGACCCAGTGACAAAGTATATGAATGCCTTTAATACTGTGGTAATGTAGCTGTTATATTTTGATATTAAAATTTTAGATGAAGATAAGTGGATTAGTCTGTTTTTTTCTCTACCAGATTCACAGGACAGTCTGGTTGTTAATATAGGTATAAGTACAACTACCTTGAAGTTTGATGAAATAGTCTCATCCTTGTTGTCAGAGGAGATGAGATGCACAAATATGGAGAGCCATAATGGATATGAATTGTTTGTGAGAGGGTAGTCCCAGAACAAAAATAAAAAAATTCATCAAGTGGGAGATCTAAATATCCAGGAAATTATGTGAAGGAATGCTAGAAATGAAAAAAAGAAGGGCACTACAAAAATGACTGTATATCTAAAGTTACTTAGAAAGGAAAGGGATCTCATGATGCTACTTTTACAAAGGAAAAAACCACCTCAGATGAAGGTGGGGATGTGTACTTGGATTCTTCTTCAAGTACACATGTAGATCATGAGACATGGTTGATTAACTTAGGTGCATCCTTTCACTTTACTCCCCATAAGGAGTGTTTCTACGAGTAAGCGAAACGTAATGGTGGTGATGTATTCCTAGGTGATGAAAGGAAGGAAAAAATCATCGGATGCAGAAAAGTCAAGTTGGAGTTGCAAGGTGGAAGGATTAAAGCACTTCTTGGTGTTATGCATATTCCCACATTGGCCAGAAATCTAATTTCTGCAAGCAAGATGGATGGTGTAGGTGTAAAAATGATGTTCACGAAAGATGCCTACTAGATGGTTTGGGGAGCACTGGTATTGATGTAGGGAGTTCATATTGGAACTTTGTACAAGATTTTGGGTAGTGTTACACATTATTTTGTCACCATGACATTTTACTATCTATATGGGTTCATCAATACCTATATAATGCTCCATTAGAGGTCTAAAACCCTAAATTTCCTAAACCAAGTCTTGGATTTGGAGAAAAGCTCATAAAAATCATAAAAACCCTAGTTCCCCACTTTTCCTAGCCATTACCTGTGGTACCACACCTTTTGTAAAGAAAAACTGCGGTACCTACCACATGTTTTGTTCATTAAAACTGTGGACCCCTGTAAAAGGTAAAATGAGCGAAAAATTAAGTTCTAGAAGCCCAGCTGGTCGAATATTATCCCAGTTGGAAGCTTCTAGAAGGCGTTATCTGGTCAAAGCTTCACTCCCTCCATTCATGAACATTCATCCCTTCATTAAAGGAGCCTATTCCTATTCCTTGGTATTTGGAGCTTAATCCCTTTATGAGAGGAATTATCTCTTCCTTTTTGGAATTGAAACCACTTCCCTTCTGCTATAAATTGAAGCCATGATTCAGTCTCAAGGGTAGATACTGATATGTAAAAAAGTACTTTCTATGTACTTCATACTACATTAGAGAAGAGAATTGCTGAAGAAACATACCATTTTTGCTAGCCATCATCCATGCGAGAACGATTACACACTCATATTTAGGGTGGTTGGAAGTGCATTAGTTTTTCTTGATGAAATTAGTGCATTAGAGAACTTGTTATATTTTCTCTTATTGATCAATTTTTGCATTGTTGGAAGTGAATGGAAACTCTCTCCTTCCTTTAGTTAGGATTCATCGAATTGAAAAGATTAAATTATCATATTCTATTACATTTAGTTTTGGGTTGGGTCATAACACCATTGGTTTCATATCCATTTACCCTTTGAGTAATAACAGCCCAAATAACAAAACGCTTAATAAAATTCATCTAGTAATTTTTTACATTTTTAGGGCTCTTTCCACCAATCTAGCTCAGGATTAGTGCTTTGGAATAGGTTGTAGTTAGCTTTCCAAAGCAACTAAACAAACAGTAGCATCTTGCAGTAGGAAAAATTCCAATTGTTGCATGTATGCTCTGGGAAGCTCCTCCTAAAGGAGTCAAGCACGAGATCATATCCAAACTAGTGAGGTAATCATACCTATCTAATTGGGAATGATAGAAGATGTGCATGTATTAAAAACGGTAAACCTTGGATAGACCATTGTCGAGGAGCCTGGGGTCACTTGTCAGTAAACCTTGGATTATGTCAAGGAGCCTTCAAGGGGAATGAGCTTGACACAGGAAAATAACTATGCTCATCAGGGACCAGTTTCATTTTTTAACGAGGTTGACACAGTAACAGGAACATTCCTCAAAAGGGTCTATTTCATTTTTTAATGAGGTTGACACAGTAAAAGGAACTATCCTCATAGACATGTTTCATTTTTTAACAAGGTTGACACAGTAAAAAGGAACTCTCCTCATTACCCACTGATTCATTTTTTAACGAGGTAGACCCATGAGGACAGTTCTTTTCCTGTGTCAACCTCATTAAAAAATGAATCAGTAGGTTAAGTAGGTAGATTTCAAAGAGTATATTGATAGATTCCACGAGGGTGGTTCTTCTCCTATGTCAACCTCGTTAAAAAATGAAACAGATACCAAGAGAAAAGTTCCTTTTACTATGTCAACCTCATTAAAAAATGAAACATGTCTATGAGGATAGTTCCTTTTACTGTGTCAACCTCGTTAAAAAATGAAACAGACCCTTTTGAGGAATGTTCCTGTTACTATGTCAACCTCGTTAAAAAATGAAACTGGTCCCTAATGAGCATAGTTCTTTTACTGTGTCAAGCTCATTCCCCTTGAAGGCTCCTTGACATAATCCAAGGTTTACCAACAAGTGACCCCAGGCTCCTCGACAATGGTCTATCCAAGGTTTACTATTTTTAATACGTGCACATCTTCCCTGTTTGTTTCTAGCTATCCTTGTGATACTAGGGAGATCCTTCTTGTCCGCAAGAATGACTTATCTGCCTAACAGGTAGCACTGTTATTGGTGGGTGCAACAATTATGTGCTTCCTGAAAGTGGAGCAGAAAATCTAGTGGTCTCTAGAGAAAATACTATGTTGTGGCATCAAAGACTTGGACATATAGGGGAGAAGGGCCTTTAAATATAGCATGGTAATGGTATGCATAATTTATCTTTGGATTTATATTTCTATGAACGTGGTGTATATGGGAAGCAAAATCAGGTGAGTTTCCCCTTAGGTGCTAAGAGGGCAAAAGGGATATTAGAACTTATTCACAATGTTGTGTTTAGACCTATTTAGGTTCCATTTATGGGTAATTCTATGCATTATGTCTCATTTATAGATGAATTATCGAGGAATACATGGATATATTTCCTCAGGAAGAAATTTGAAGTATTTCACAGGTTTAAATAATTTAAGGCTCTGGTGGAAAATAAAACATAAAAGAAGATTAAGGGATTGAGGATAGATAATGGTGGAGATTTTTGCAAGAATGAATTTGAAGAGTTATGTTAGAAGTGTCGTATAGCATGAAAAAATACTATGCCATACACACCTTAGAAAAATGGAGTTTCGGGAAGAATGAACAAGAAGTTTACGGAAAAGGAAAGAAGCATGCTCAGTGGTAGTGGATTAGGGAAATAATTCTGGGTAGAGGTATTGGATACTACATGTTATCTGGTTAAAAAATCACCTTCACCAATGTTGGTGGATAAGACTCCACATGAGGTATGGAGTGGTAAGAAACCCTGTCTTTCACATCTGAGGGTATTTGATTGTGATGCATATGTATATGTTCCAAGGGTAACCAAGTTGGATAGTAAATATGAAATGTGCATCTTTATTTGGTATAAGAATGGTTTAAAAGGTTTTAATATTTGGAACCTAAAAACAAGGAATATTGTGTACAATCGAGATGTGGTGTTTAGAGAGGTGAAATATGCTATTAAAAAATAATTCCTACCAAAGGAACTCGAGAAGATAGAGTTTGAGCCAAAGGAGGAAGAATTAAAATCTACAACAGAACATGAATAAGAAGAGGAAGACTCACACACTCTAGTTTTGAGGAGATTAGTTCGAGAGATAAGGAAACTAGAGAGGTATGGTCCATTTGCTTTCTATTAAATTTTTTATTTATCTATTACTAATAATGATCCCAAAACTCTTAGAAAGGCAGTGGATTCAAAGGATGGAAAACTTTGGAAGGAGGAAATGGTTGAAGAAATGGCATCCTTGGACAAAAATGAGGCTTGGGATCTGGTAGAGTTGCTGGCTAGAAGGAAAAAAATTGAAAACAAATGGGTGCTTAAAAAGAAGATGAATGCAGAAGGCAAGGTGGAGAAATAAAAAGTTCAGTTGGTAGCAAATGGTTATTCCTAGGTAATGGGAATTGATTTTGGTGACATTTTTTCTCTTGTTGCCAAATTATATTCTATTAGATTACTTTTATTTATTGTTGCTACTTTTTATTTTGAGGAAAAACATATGGATGTGAAGACAACATTTCTTCATGGGGATCTAGAAGAAGGGATCTACATGAAGCGACTAGAAGGCTTTGTTGTGAAGGGTAAGAAAGAATTGGTTTTCAGGTTGAAAAAGTCTTTGTATGGGTTAAATTAGTCACCAAGGATGTGGTATAAAAAATTTGATACATATATATTGGGGCTTGGCTTCAAAAGGAGCAAAGAAAATCACTGTGTGTATTTTAAATTAATTGGTGACTGTGTTATTTATTTGGTCTTGTATGTGGATGATATGTTACTAATTGGAAATGTCAAAGAAATTATCTAGGATTTGAAGACCCAATTGTCCTCCAAATTAGACATGAAGGATCAGGAAGTTGCAAAATATATTTTGGGCATGGAAATTAAATGAGATCGGGAAAAGGGGAAGCTTTGGTTAAACCAGAGAAAGTATGTTGAAATAATATTATAGAGTTTTAATATGAAGGATAGTAAACCGATCAAGGTTCCTACTCCTATAGGTGTAAAGTTATCTGTTGAACAATGTCTCAAGTCACAGGAAGAGGAAGATGACATGTCCCGTGTTCCATATGTGAGTGAATTTGGTAGCCTGATGTATGTATGGTTTGCACCAGACGAAACATTTCACATGTAGTGGGAGTATTGAGTAGGTTTATGTCAATACTAATGAAGGAGCATTGGAAAACAATGAAGCAGGTTTTCAGATATTTATGTGGCACTAGTGATTATGCTTTGTGCTACCAAGGAAGTCCAATATTGGACAGAGTTTTGGAAATCCGTGTATTTGTTGATGCACATTGGGTTGGAGATCTAGATAAAAGAAGGTCTACAAGTGGGTATGTGTTTAACCTATTTGGAGGAGTAGTTAGTTGTATGAGTAAGAGACAATCTATAGTGGCACCTTCAACTACAGAGGCTGAATACATGAAAACCACTCATGCAAGCAAGGAATAAATTCAGTTGCAGAGATTATGTTCAAGTATGGGGTTGGTACAACAATCTATAAGGATAGACTATGACAACCAAAGTTCAATTTTAGTTCCAAAGAACCCTTATTATCATTCAAAGACAAAGTGCAATAATGTTTAGTATCACTTTGTGAGGGATATGGTTGAAGATAAAAAGGTGTTGCTGGGAAAGGTCAACACTCTGAAGAATGTTGCAGATGCAATGGAAAAGTATATGAGGACTGAGAATTTTTCTTTTTGTAGAGAAAAAATGGGCATTGCAGCCCTGGACGAATGACTAAGCTCTCATATGACCCCCAATGTGGAAAGAAAACAATAAGTGGGAGAATTTTAGGTGTGTGTTATATTATTTTCACATGTCATAGGGTTCAAGGTAGCGCCCCAGATTTTTTTTTTAATTTTATGCAAACCCAATAATAGTTGGGCGGACCCAAGGATGGGGAGAAACCCAAAGATGGTGGGTGGACCTACCCATGGTTTTCGTGCATGGTTTTTTGGCACGATGGTTTTTTCCCATGGTATTTGTAGATCTAGTCAAGGGAACTATGGTTATGTTCTAATCTAAGGTTAGTGGATTGGGGTTTATGAATGTTTTGGCATGTATATATATGTATTGTAACATTGAAAGGAATATAATGAAAAATAAATCTGGAATTCCTAGTTTTGGGATACAGGGGAAAATTTCTTTGTATATATATATATTTATGTTCTCTCTGTTGTATATTTCTCTGTTTTAAGAATTTGTTTGCAGGTAATTTTTGTATAGGGTTAAAACCTACACTCGAGATATTGTAGAGTGGGTAAATGTGGGAGGAGGCCATTGCATTATTGGATGTTAGGAGGTGGAGTGTTGGGAGGCCGAGTCACCAACTATTAGGATATGCTATCGATGCCTAAAAAAATTGATAAGGTGTAGACATGACATGTTGGCGTGAGAGGTTTTGGTGACATGGCATGTTGACAGGGTTTAGATTTGGCATGTTGGTGTGGAAGGTATGAGTGACCTAGCATGATAACATCATATTAATGTGGTATGTCGATGTGGCACAATGATGTGGAGTGGAGTGCATGATAGCATCGAGGTGGCAGTTGAAGTGGTGCAGCTAAGGATGTGGCCCTATGAGGTGGTGATATGTGGACAAAGACTACCACATGGCATGGTACAAATGTTGACATGACACTTGGAGACAATATTTTAAAATGGGCATAAACTAGAATTCAAAACTTGAATTTGACTGAAATTTATATTATTGGAAATTTCTTGATGAGTAGAAGAAAATGGTAATCTCGTAAATGAGTTTTATGAAGGTTGAAGGTAGATTAAATTTAACAACCCCATCCCCATAATTAATCTGAGAGGTTGGATCAGGATACCTTATATCTTTAATTAGGCATTAGGGGTAGGTATGTCATATCAACTTTGATTTGTTTATTTTTTGTAAATTAATTTGTTTTACCTCCAAAAAACCTGATTACATCATTCCTTCCTTAAACACAATATACAACAATTGTAACACCCTACTCCCACATCTACCCAGGTAATCAACCAACCAAGTTAAACATGTGATGAAGAGTTACTATGATATGATTCAAATCCATATGTATCAGTTAAGGAAGTGGAACCAACAGAACACAACCAACCTAACCTTCTACACATGCAACAGAAACCCCTGGAGCCATCCAACCCTTCCAGGTGATCAACCCCTCCGAAAAATTGACATTTTACTGCATTAAAGCCTTAGTCACTCCCATGACATGGGAATGCATGCGATTGGGACCCTCCAGTCATTCCCACAACAATACATGCCTACGACTAGGGGACTTTCCATGAAATTTCCAGAAATGGAAAGTAAAATTGAAACAAAGATAAAAATGCAAATGAAAAATGACTTGATTGGACCCCTACTATCCATGAAAAAAATTTCATCAAACATGTCAAAAATATTCATTTTACAGGTTAAAACATCTAAGCATATGGGTCTCACACCTATCTAATAATCGCTAAGAAGCATTGATACCTCATCACAATAAATACATTACCATCTATTAAGCCATATATTCATTGTACATTCATTGACTAATCAAAACATGATGAAATCCATACATCATTATTATCATAAAACTCACTCATAACCAACATATAACCTAAAAAATTATAAAGGATATAAAAACAATATAAACCACATAAAAACAACTATATTTACCCATAAAATACGAGGGAAAAAGAGCTATTATTTATGATTTCATAGGTTGAGTAGGCATGGAACTTCCACGAACCACCCGACCATAGATTGGCTTGAACCAAATCTCTCTTTCATCCAATCACCCCCGTTCCATATTCCAAGCATGAATGTGGGATATCATAAAAAAATCAATCAAAACCAAGGCTTCCAGGAACGAAGAACTTAACCCACGACCAAAGGCACATGAAAACCAACTAGAAAACAAAAGTAAAACACACAACACCATGGGTATCCAGGAAATGGAAAGGCTAGGAAAAACCACTATCAATCCATGAAATCCTCCATTCCAATTATAGATCATAACCAAATAACCACATGCATATGCCATGCATGCCAAAACTATTAAGGAAATCATACTTGCCACTCGGTACCTGCAAGAAAAATCCATTGTATTTGCTGATCCTGATGTCCTCTTGTGCTTTCCTACTTTTCCTTTTCCTTCTTGTTCCAAATCCCAAGTATGCCACACTCCTCTAAGAGTGCTCCAAGAAAACTATAAGTGTCCAAGAGTGTGTGTGTGAGAGAGAATAGAATGAGAGCTCCAAAACTAAACTTCCAAAATTTAGCAAAATCTTGCCAATTGAACCTTAAAAGCCTTTTTTGTCAATGAGGCCTCTAATTTCTTCATTTTCCATTATTTTCCTTCATTTTCCTCCTCACATGAAATCTATGACCTTTCACCTTCCTTTTCTCCTAATTTCCATTATTTTCATAATAAATTCCAATAAATGCCTCTTTACCTTTCCAAATCCCTTGCCATTTCCTTTTCCAATTCCCTTAGCCATAATAAACCAAATGAACACCCACTAGGATGTTTTTTGCCACCACTCAGCTTGGAATACATGTCCCATGACCTTGTTCTTATATTTTTTTTACATGGATTTTAACCAAGGCTGTTACAGAACCCTCCCCCTTGGGGGAACACCATCCTCAGTGTTCAATGACACCTATAAACCAACAAAGCTACTGAAAAAAAAAACATAATGATTATGGAGCTTTATAACACAGATGTTTGCAGTATTTACCATGATCACTATTGAAAACAAAACAACATTCCACTTACATGAGCTTTATAACGTAACTCATTACGATATTTACATTAACAACCACATATACACTCATGCTCATTTTCTTTGACCAACAAATTATCATAATGTTTATGGAGCTTTATAATTCTAGTTTGATATAGTATTTACAATAATAAACACATATGCACATTTTTTCAACCAAAAAATAAAGGGACACGATGCCAGTATCAAAAACAAGGGAATATAGAGGCTCACATATCCACCCTCAAATTAGTACCAAGATTCACCTCCTTCCCAGGAAGTCCAGAATCCATTGCCAAAGTAAAACTTTCATCCAATGTAGAGCGATACTTGTCCTCTCAATGAACAATTACCAAATCATTGTTCCAGGGGACACTCCCAATGTGCATCTGATTCCATCTCTCAATTCTAATGACCAAAACAAATCCATCCCCTACCTTCCCTTCTCTGCTACATAGTCCCTCGGGAAATCTGGTCACCACCTTCCATGCAGTCACACACCTTCCAAGTTCCATGGGATCCCAGTCTCTGCTACACAGTCCCTCAGGTGACCCCTCCCTTGGCAAGGCTTACTTGCATCAAAAGTTCCAAAACCCAAGGCGTATCCTTGCCTCAAAACCATCATACCGGTCATAGCATGCTCATGGAAATCAGTGGACACTATTCGGTACCAGTGTGCCATAATGGTCTTGCTCATGAATACTTTACCAACATAATGCTGCATGTTCCAATTCCTTTTGTTGTTGCTGCTAGTTCTTGAAGTTAATTTCAACCATCCAACCATAAATTTTCATGGTCTCTTGTACCAAGCACATAATTTCTATTAGATTCAAAATAAATTTAAATAAATTCAAACCATACCTCATTGGTAGCTTGTCAATAAGGTACCCTTGTAATTATATTCACTTCCTGCCACAAAAAGTAGAACTAGTTGTTTGATCAAAACATCATGTATAAACATATCACATCCGGTTAACTCAAAACAAAACCATCATAATCAAAATATTAGATCACATGTAACCATCATAAACTAGAATCATAGATCACATGCATAGTTAAAACTGAAATAGAATATTGATACTTATCCTTTAATTAATCCTTAACTTCTTCTTTTATCCTTTTTCCATTCCATATGCACACCAGATCAGTTTCCATACTCGATAAAAACCCAGTGCCTTCTCTTCAACTAGGTACGCATACACATAGTATACATCTCAACACATACAACCACACACAATGTACAACACCATACAATAAATGCACCTACACCTGATACACAACATATACAGCTACACCCGACGTACAACACAACACATACACTTTCACCCAATGTACGACACAACACATACACTTACACCCAATGTACAACAAAACATAATACATACATGTACACTCGATGTACAACACAATATAATACATAAACATACACCCGGTGTACAACACAAAAAAATCACCTGCATCTGGTGTACAACACAATACATATAGATACATAAAGTGCAACACAACGAATACACATGTCACGATACCACGACTACACAATGCACATACATAGTACCATATGCCTGCAGCAAAATTTGTATGACATGCACATAATACCACATGTACACCAGTACCATATGTAAAACATGTACACAATACCACCTATACATAACACTGCTTGAAAAACATGTGCACAACATCACATGTACACAACACCACTTGCACAATGTGACACAACACCACATGTACACTGCACCACCTATACGATGTCTACACAACACCACATGCATGACATGTACATGACTCCACATGTACACAACATCACATGCACAATGTGTACACAACACCACCTGCACACAACACCGCATGTACAACATGTACATAGCACCATATGCATACAGTACCATATATACATTCATGCACACAACACCATATGTACATAGCACCACATGTACAGCAAGAAAAAAAAACACCATATGTACATAACAATGCACATAAAACATGTACATAATACCATATGTACACAACACTATTGTTACACGTCATTTTGTCACCATGACATTTGAATGCCATTACGGATCTATCACCATCCATATCCATTCTTCCTTAGAAATAAAAAACATTCATGTTTTGAACCAAGTCTTGGAAACTGGAAAAAAGCTCTTTAAAACCTTTAAAAAGTTACCTGCACACTTTTTGTGACCATTTCTTGTGCATGCGTTGATACTTCTTCTATTAGCCATGACAATCGCCACTCTGTTCTCCAATAAAAATTGTGCACCCCCGTAGAAGGAAGTAAACATGAAAAATTAACTTCTAGAAGCCTAGTTGGTCAAATATTTTCCCAACTAGAAGCCTCTAGAGTCACGCCAATTCGAGCTATATCCCTCTACTCATGGATCTTATCCCTTGGCTAAAGGAACCCTAATCCCTTCATTGGAAGATATCATCCCTCTCTTGATGGATCTAAAACCTCCTCAATATATCTATAAATTGAGCTGAAGTTTCAGGTTTGAGGGTAGTTGTTGGGAGATTCTAAGTTGATAGATAATGAGATACTAAGTTGGCATGAGATTGATTGTACATTGAAGATCACACCTTTTTACACAAGAATTCTTGTTGATAATTCTAGAGTGGAAGGCTTGTCAAATTGAGGATACAATTGCACAAAAATATGAGAGAAATTTGTACAACATCAAGGCTGAGGTTGTAAGATTGTTGTTTTTGACTTCAGATAATACATATGTATCTCTTTTTATGATTGTCTTGTTTCTGAATTAATTGAAATGATGTCAATACTTAGTCTCCTTGATCACTAAGTTGAATTGGTATTTATTATTATTATATACTATAGGTGCTTTGATCCTTTGCATTGTTTGTGATTGCAGTTTCTTCTCAGCATTGATTGATTACTTTGGAGCGAAAGGCAAAAGGCTACATCAAACATCTCGTTGAAATGTAGGAGCATAACCTCCTCATTTCTAAGTTATAATAATCTGAATGCAAATGGTTTAGAGAAAGAGGTATTCAAATGGTTTTTTGTTTCTAGTTAACTATTGGGGTACTAGGGAGACCTCTCTTGTCCATAAGAGGGATTAATCCAGAAAACAAATTGTCGTCTCCACTGGGGAAGACAAGCTTAGTTTTCTTTTGATTTTGTTTGGTTTGTCATTCCAATTTTCCTAGTTTTACTTTTCTGAGTGTGTTTGGATATATAGCCTTTTAGATTCTTTGAACTAGAAAACCTTAAATTTTTATTTTTCCAAATTTTCTCTACCTTGCGCAGTTTTCTGTGGAAAACAAAGCACAAACCTGCACAAGTTTCCAGTTTATTTCAGTGACCATGTGCACTGGTGTTAGTATGAATCCTTTGTCGAAGTGTACAAAAAAGGACCTCTTTAGCTACGCATAACTAATAGCCCTAACAACAAAAGTGGCTGCCAATATCTTCAGATCTGCGGTTAGTTGAACAAGAAAAGAGCTACAAAAACCAGATCTATGCATGGAAAGACATTAAGCAGTAAAAACAAGGGTTTGCTCCATATACCAATAGACAAGACAAGAACAATTTTTGAAAGAATTTTTATATTAATCGGGCACCTGAGAGGAAAACAAGAAGGCGTATCCAATTCTCCTCAGTGGGATGGGTTCTTGGAAGTCCTCAGCACTTCAGATCTAAGATTTCTCTCTCTTGTTGGTGTAGAAAACCCACACAAAGAATAGAACTCAAAAGGGAGCTCACACAGCAAATGGCAGAAAATGGTGACCAAGTGTATAGATCCAGAGTGATCTAATAGGCAACAAAAGGTGAAGAATGGTAGGAAAACCCTCCTATTTATAACAAAATATTGGGTCATTCTAGATCTTGGTGCATGGGTTAACCAGATCTAGATCCACTTTTTATGGAATATTTTATTATATTTGTTGGAGGGAAAAGGTATTTGACTTGGGTCAAATCCCTTAATTTGTCAAAATAAATAAATAAATGATTTATTTATCTTTTTAAGGAAGCGGTTAGAAGATAATCAAATAAATAATGATTTATTTAATTATTTAAGGAAGTGGTTGAAAGATAATTAAATAAATAATGATTTATTTAATTATTTGTGGGTGATTTGGTCATATCTAACAAGGAATATTATCTAAATAAGGTTTAAATAATTATTCCTAGAAAATAATAAGATAAATAAAGGTTTATCTAATTAATTTCTTTGATTTTGGGTTAAACATGACTCAGAATAATAATTAAATTATGGTTTAATTAATTATTCCATGAGGAAAATCAAACAAATATAGGTTTGTTTAATATTTCCTTTTGGGGTTTCCTGTTTTAACATAGTGAAAGCAGTTTTACTTAGGGTAAAACTGGTCTTACATGGTGTACTTGGGTACATCTAATGATAATAGGTTAGATGACCAAAAAATGGTGTAACAGATTGCCCCCCAGCGTGCGAGTGTCAGGAGCAAATCGTATGACCGAAGTACGTTGTAAGAGCTCAATCACTAGACAACAAAAGGGAAGTCAGAGAGAGAAATGCAAGGTAGATAGTGTGCCGAAGGACTAGACCCTGAGGAGACGAGACTCGCAGGTGCAACAAGTCTCTTTTTATGAGAGGGTACCTGTGCTGAAGGCGGCGGGGGAGGCATACCTATGCCCGCCGAGACAAAGTACAAAAGAATAGTGTGTCCAGGAAACAAGGGACCGAACCATAAAATACAGCTGGCATAATCATGAGCCAGATAAAAATACAATGAGGAATCCCACATACATGTTGTGCCTGGGATAACAGCCAGGACTTGTACAATAATATCCGAGTACATGAGATACAAATACAACCCAAATGCCCCCTGTAAATGGGGAAGGGCTCACAAAATCTGACTGATACATGCAAGTTGAAGAGGCGCTGCAAGTGGCTACGGCCAACATCATCAAATATCTGGAGCTGCATCGAAGGCTGCAAGGAATAGGTCATCCGGGCATGTGGGGGGCTACCTGCAGGGCCACCCCCGCATGAGGGTTGAGACATCTCACACACACCCGGGAATCATCAAGAGCTGTTGCTGGATCACTGGACCATCAAGTATACGGATCTCGATCATGCTGAAAGGAGCTGGAGAAACAATCAAGTCAAAGGGAAACGAGAGGTCCCTTTGCCTGATCCGAGGCACCGAACAAGAGTGGAAGCTGGAACCAAGGTACACCGCTCTCTAGACCTGGCTTCTGGAAGGAAGGAGCTGATGTCGATAGAAGGAGGTCTACCATAGGTGAGGCAATGAGACATCCTCAACTAAGGCACGAGAGAAAGTAGTGGAGCGACGAACAGACTGACACTAATGATGATAGTGAAAATGGGAAGGACTGAGTAGCGAATGGACGACTTCCCTTGTTAGAGCATAAAGGGAATGAATGACATGGCAACAACTGACACGATATCATAAGGGATAGGGGACAGTGGAACTGAAGGTCATAATGTGCGACACAAGAGAGAGACCAAGCACTGAAGGATGGAGGGCTATAGTGGGGTACAAAGGGACTCGGTATAGACTCCATGGAGTGAATGATGACTCAACTTGGATGCTCTAAACAAGGGCGACTCGATGGTTCTGCCACACAGTAAAGGCCCCAATAGGGGACCGTGGAAACATGAGTACACGATGGGAACTCATGATGAAAATTGACACGAACAAAGACAAGTAAGGAGGTAAGATGGTGCCCCAAGTACAATTGTCGTAAGTGAGAAAATTCAATTTTAAGGAGAGGTGAAGTGACCCTTCTTGGACAAAATGTGTCTTGGTGAAGTATCAGATCACAAAAAACTAACAAATACCCATTTGAGGGCTCGGTGAGAGCTTTCCAACGGTGTAGACGGTTCATCAAACGGGGCTACGGTGTGGTCGCAGCAGTCGAAAGAAGAAACAAGGGTTCTCTTTTAATAAGGTAGTTTTCCCTCCAAAATCACTCATTTGCTATTGTTGCTGTGGTGAATGTAGAGAGGAGAGAAGGCCCTAAATCTTGCGGCGAACGTAGTGGACAAACCGACCGTTGGAATCAAGATCCGTCAGTTGCAGGTAAGAGGCCTAACCTTGCTCTTGCATTTTGATGGATTAAATTTTCAGTTTAGGGCCCAGAATCCCAGAAACAGCCCCTCCTTCATCTCTACGACCGGGTCGCACTTTTTGGGCCAAAAAGTGCGACTTGGGAAGCAGGTTTCAGGCAGAAAAGTGCGACCTATCCCAGAAATGGGCAGAAAACTACGACCTGGGAGATAAGGAGGTTTTGGTGTTGTTTTATGGCTAGAAGTTGGGTTTTGGTTTTTGGTTATGGTTTTCCCGATCTGTAAGCTAACAAAAATGATGTGTTTGTGCAGGTATGGAAAATTTACAGGTTAACTGGAGAGAGAGAGACCTGGGGACACTACGGGCAGATATCTAGGCGGATTAGGGCGTCTGTCGTGTATTGGCCAAGTTTGGGGTTCTCAAGTTTTTGGAGAACCCTTTGATGAGAGTAAGAGAACCATTATTGGCCTGGATTATCAGTTACTAGGATCCAGATCAGGAGGTCTTTGTAGTGCAGGGGCACAGGATCGAACTGACGGTCCAGGACGTGTATTTCCTGACTGGTCTCCCGCCACTGGGGATGGTGGGAAACACACAACCAGTATTGCCGCGGGGGCGGCATATCATGGAGTTTGTGGAGCGTCATTGTCGACCGGGTCTCCAAGTCAAGGGGACTCGAATACCGATCGGGGATCTAGAGAGGCTAGAAACCCGTGCAAGTACGTTAAATTTCGTGTATCCTAGGTAACTGTGCACTCCATCACATCACTCGTGCGCATGATGATAGGAGAGTGTGTTGAGTGGGACCTACTATGTGGTAGCCCAAATGATGCTGTGTTACAAAACGACAATATCAGCCCAAGCGGCAAGGAACCACGGACACTTATGTGACTTTATTGTGCGCTCTTCTTTGAGAAGATCCCGACCTTGCGGCCTTGTGGGCTGTACTTTCCGCATGGGCCGAGAGAGCCCGTGATGCGCCCGTGGGGGTGGCTACTGCGGGCAGGGAGGAGGAGGGGTGGTCGGTGAGTGTTTCGACCAGTTCTTTTGCCGCCGGGATCGTGTGCCATTATACATAGACGACTATCCCTATAGTGGGATGAGTTATTGTGGAGATCCGGACCTACCACTTCCGCCTGGTCGAGTCTGGGGGCCCGATGGTAAGTGACAGATTGCTATTCTTGTATGGGCATGTTACAGTTTTTTGAATAGTAGCTAGGGTACTGACTCATGTACTGTTGGTATGCAGATATAGCACCGGTAAAACCGGCCGGATATATGGGATGACCGGCAGCAGCTAGAGCTGCAGGTCCGAGTGGGCCGAGAGCAGCGCAAAATGAGGATGCAGCCGCCCTTCTGGAGGACATCCGCCATAGATGTGAAAGGTTGCTGACCGGAGTATCAGAGCGCGGGTGGCAGGACTTAGATGACCAGTACATAGAGCCATGTATTGGTCTACCCTCGGAATGGTGAGGGGTCATGCAACGAATGGCGATGGCCGGTCAGGGGATACGTGATCTACAAAGGATGTGTGGCGTAGCCATTGGCTCGGGATCCTCTAGATAGTGATTAGTGTGTAGGGGCATGTGATGCCCCCTAGTGTGTATGTAGGGGCAAGTGGTGCCCCCAGTTTTGAGTTGTTTGTAACATGCTATGGGCATGTCATATGTATCAGAGTAGATGGACTCTAAAAACATGTTTTGCGACACATATTATGGATATGCATTGTTTTTATTGATTATGAATGTTATTGTCTTGAATGAAATGCGTGTGATAAATGCCAGTCTAGAACATGGTTTGCAATACTATCTACATAGTGGTTTTGTTCTCGAGGTACATGGTTGAAAGTTATGGTTTCAAATGCACGTATCAAGAGTTTCACTCGTAAATAGCGTCTAAACATCACAGGGTTATGCACACGATAAACACCATTTAGTTGCATTACAAGAAGTAGGGAATCCAAACGAACGTGCAGATGTAGGATGCGATGAAAGAGGGCATCGACTAAGAGGCCACGCACTGCATCATATTTGGCTTGATTGTTGGTGGCAGAACCAATGCAGACCCCGTTAGAGAGAACAAGGGCATGCAGGGGGGTGAAAATGGCCCAACCTGCGGAGGCTAGATTCCGGGAGTAACGACTTGCACCATCGGCGTAACCGATAAAGGGTGTGGACGGGAGGTCCTGCGGAATGGTGTAACAAGACAACTAATGAGTGGAGGAGAGGCAATGACGACAGCGCGAGTGCAATGTATGACATCTAAAGAACCGCGGGAGGGAGTGCAAGGAGCGTGATGACTATGACTCATATACAAACTAGAGGGTGGGTGTTACGAGGGCTATGGGAAGTATGGTGAGGACTCGTGCTGCTGAGGTCAATAGAGACACGGTGGAGTGATCTCGGGAGTAGAAAAGGGTGGTCAAAGGACACAATCGTGAGTGATGCAGGAGCTATGCCCGTTGTCTCGCAGAGTGATAGGTAAAGAATGGACACAATAGGACTCCGTCATCCGCACATCGTATGGAATGTCGGGACAGGGAGCGGGGGGATCCTTGCTGACCGGACACATACCGCGCGAGGATGGGAGAGGCAGATTGATTTTGTGTGGCCTCACTTTTAATACCTCTACAGAAGCGCTAGAATGCGGGGCCGTGAGGAAAATGGTGGGAGTAATGGCCATGAAGACCGCACAACGCACAGGGTTTGTTGGTGCGGAGAGTCTTGGGGTTCTTGGTTACGGACGAAGAAGAAATGGAGGCTTCAGGGACCGTAGACTCGGGGAACGCGACTTTAACCATGGGTTGAATACGGGGAAATTCGGGACAAGCATGGGTGGCGTGACCGACGACATCACATAAGGCACAAGGTTTTACGGGCAGAGGAGGGGCCGGGTCGGTCGTGGTGGTCTTGTCTTTGGATGCCCCCTTGCGGGCTTTGCCTTTCTTCCCGGGATCCATCACGACAGGAGAAGGGTCCTGTGGTGGTGCTGGGGGCAGAGTCGCAACGGGGGAAGCGAGGGGGACTGGTTGAATCGGTGTCAAAGCCATGTAGGGTTTGGGGTGACCAGGAGGGGTAGCGACTGGAGGATCAAGGTACCAGACTGGTATGCCCAAAGTCAGGTTAGGGAGAGAGAGGGTGGCCATGACGGGGACAGAATATACTCTGGGAGGGGGAGCCAGGAAAGGTATCTGCCCAGCAGGGTAATGACCAGGAGGGACGGCTCCAAGATGGTTAAGACCTGGGGGAACCGATCCAGGAGGGTAAAGGGGTTCCGGGATACCAGCTGTAGGAGCAGGGCCAGAAGGAGGAGGTCCGGATGGTGGAGATGAAGGGCTAGGAGCAGGTTGCGGTGGGCGGGGTTGAGGTTGCTGACTAGCCGAGGCGGGCCTCTTAAGGGTAGCCCGAGACGATTGCATCATGCAAACATTCGACAAGCTGGGATCAGGGATATGGGGAGGGGGAAGACTAGGAAAAGTCCCAAGCAGGGAGGAGTATTTGTAGACGCCAGGGGAGACACTGGTCAAAGAATTGACGGTTTGCTTATTGGCTACAGAAGAGATGGTCATCTCAGGGGAGGTCTGAGACGGTGGCTCATGATAAGACATCTGGTCAATGGTGACTATATTTCCATTGTGCGGGAAAGACATCTTGCGGAAAACCGCGGATGGGACAGCAGACATGGCATAGGCGTAGCTTCGCCCCAATAGAATGTTGTAGTCTAGAGGGGCGTCAATGACATCGACGTCAACGCAAACGGTCTTACCGGCGAGGGTGATAGGACAGTTGTGGAAAAGGCCAATGGGCTAGGAGGCATGGTCGTCCCACGCTCGAAGGGTGATCGTGGAAGGGGCCAGCTCAGGAGATCTGAGTTGCTTCCAAACCGAAGTGGACATCACACAGGTGGATGCCCCCTCATCAATTATACACCAAGAAACGTTGGCGTTCCAAATTTTGACTGGGATTTGGAAGGTGACGAAAGCAGGAAGAGGAGGATGGTCCGATTGAGTGGTGTCGAAAACAATCATTTGGTCATCAACAGGATCTACAGCGCCCACGGCAAATAGAAGAGCCTTATTTTGGGAAGGGCACGACTGGAGGAGTTCCAGTGTGGAAATGGCGGCAGGAGATTGCGCCAAATCATCTACTATGCTATACGAATGAGCAGCTCGACCGGAAGCAGCGTTTCGGCGTAACGGTCCCTTAGGAATCTTGGTATGAACCTCAAATTTGGGTTGAGGGATATGTAAGGGGTCATTCAGTGTCGAAAGAGGCTCTGTAGAACCTGAATAAGGAGGCTCGGAGGCAGACTGAGAAGGAGGCTTGAGGTACTGGCGAGACCGAGTTTGAAGGTGAAGGTCGACGGTCGGGGAAGGATCAGAGTGCATCATAAGGATCTCGTAATCGGAAGAACCAGAAAGAGAAGGGGGAGTGGCGACCTGGCTGTCAGGTGGTTGGGTAGCCACGAATCCTTGCTGAGGGAAAGGATCAGAAAACACAACTGGTTGGGTAGTGGCCACATTAGGAGGAGCATGAGGGGAGGCATGTTGTCCGCGCAATGTGGCTTGAGACTCCCACATCTGTCACATCTGGGGTAAGAGGGGACAATCGTGGGTGTAATGACCATAAACACCGTAACACGAACAAGGCTTGTTTGTGCGAAGCGGCCTGTCCGGCTTGGGCTGAATGCCCTGGTGCTGGTTGGTAGTGTTAGGGTCCACACCAGAATTGGGTCCACGGGTACCAGGGGCAGATTGGTTTTGATTGCCTCTTCGCCTTCTTTGAGAAGAAGGGGGATTAGTCGCGCCCTGCTGTGCAAATACTTGCCCTGGAGGGGGCTGTAGGTGCTGGTGCTGGGGTTGAGGAGGCAAGGGAGGAGGAAGCGCATATGCTGGAGGAGCTGGCGCACCAGGCTGCGGATAAGGGTAATGGGTGGGTTGGGCAACATTGAGGTAAGCAGGAGGTTGGGAAAAAGGAGGAGGCATGCCGTATCCTGGATACATGCTACCGGGAGGGGGAAGAGTGCTAGGGGTGCTAGCCCCTCCCTGAGGGAGACCATAGCCCACAGGAGGTTGAGCATACGGATGGGAAAGGGCTCCAACGATACCGTCAGCGGAATGAGATGCCCCCGGGGCATTAGCGCCACCGGGCCTGGGGAGGTCAGGAAGAACGGTATAAACATAACCAGATTGAGCGTAGATCAGGTCATATTTCAAGGCTATTTGGAGGGCGGCTTCTTCGGTTTGAGGAAAATGGGAGGCGACATCCTTGCCGATGGGAGCCGGAAGGGTGCGAAGGAACCAGTTCATATAAACCTGATCTTCGAAAGGAGGGGCTCGACATAAGCTCTGTCTTCTTTGCCATTCCTGAACATGGGCGGAAAGGCGGGTTGAAGAGGATTGCTTGAAGGAAGTCAAGAGCTCCGTGCCAGTGTCGTATCGGAGAGGGAGCTGGAAATAAGATAAAAAGGCTTGGGCAAGGGTCGCAAAGGTGGTATGGGAAGAGGTGGCTTGTTCAACATACCATTTAGAAGCTTCGCTGGTAAGCGTGCGTTGGAACAAATGAAGACGGATGGAGTCATCTGTAATGGAATTGGAGGAACACCACATGTGGAAAGATCGAACATGATTGGTTGGATCTTCTCCAGCAAGGCCTTTGAACTTAGGGATGTCGGAGGGGAGCTTGGTTGGCATGGCAGGCCAACCAACATCGTGGCGGATAGGGTCATTGATCAACTGATTGAAATCAGGGAGGCTAAGGCCTGCAATGTACGGCAGCAAGGCTGTGGCCGAGGTAGTTCCTGTGGTGGTTCCGCTAGTAGTGGTTCCGGCATTAGGGCCTGGAGCACCGCTAATGTTAGGCCCTGGACCAGACATAGTGAAGGTGACAGGGGGAGAACCAGGAGGAGAGGGAGAACCCAATGAATCAGGAGAGGAGTCGGAGTGCGGACTTGAAGGAGGACTGGCTCGACGACGGCGGGGCGGAGCAGGTCGATCAGCCGGAAACTGAGGGTGAAGGCCAAGAAGTCTCCGGGAAAGGCGCCTTGGGGGCGCAATGATGACAAGAAGAAGGAAACCGACACGGGCAGAAAGGGACAGACTCAAGTGAGGTCAAGGGTAGACAAGGTGCAGTGACGATTGATTTTAGAGTCTTTGCCAGGCGGTGTTAACCAGGCGCTTCTTCACTTAGGGTCAGTGTGTGGTGTGCGTTAATTTTAATTTTTAAACTCTTTTCGTTTTGAGAGAAAGAAAAAGTGTGCTGCATAACTGAAAAGAAATCTGCAAATAACAATATATAACTCTGAAATAACAAAACATTTAACAGCTAACCATGCATCAATCTATCCCAAAAAGGCGGGTCTCTCAAAACTACTCTAAAAGAGGGCAAAAATCTAGTCAAAACACACATAAAAAGAAGCCAATAGATCTAGGGTCAAAAGGGATAGGGATCTAAAGGATAAAGCTGCTGAAAGGAGGTGCAGATCATAGCCAAGAGATAGAGGCAAGGTGGCTGGAAAAAGGAAGGTAATCAACAAAAAGCGGAGGGGGCAAGGAGGAGGCCCTAAAAGTAGATCCAAACAAATCTTCAGGAGGTGATTTGAGAGGTAGAAGAGTTGATTACAATGGATCTGAAAGGGAGGTGACAGATCTGGAAAAAAAGGAGGCTGAAGCTCTGAAAAACAGACGGCTGAAACAACTAAAACTCTTCCACAAAAAGTGGAGGGTACTAAAGCCCTAGGGGGCTAGGTTCCCACTTAGATGAGTAAAAACAGATCAGAACTTGGTCAAAGCGGGCTGAGACAGAGGCTGGAAAACCCTGACAGAAGCTGCAGCAAAACCCAGAAAAATTGCAGAAAAATCACTGAAAAACTGGCAGGTCACAGGTTCTGACCTGTTTTCAGTGCAGGTCGCAGAAAAGGGGCAGAAAAGTGCGACCTGGAGGTCCAGGTCGCAGGTTATGGGCCAAAAAGTGCGACCCCCCGTTCCGGTTGTCTCGGCGGCAGATTTTCAGAAAAGTTGCCGTCTCAGTTGCGGCTAGTGTCGCTTACCTGCGCAATAGGGCCAGAAACACACGGAAGTTAGAAATTTTGATGTTTTAGGTTTTTATGTGAGAAAAACAACATGAAAATAGGAGAAATAAACAGCTGAAAAGAAACCCTAGGTTCTGAAGTAGCTGGATATGCAGGAATAGGAAAAACGACAGCGGTCGTAATTTAAAACCCGTGTGGAGTCGCCATTTGTTAGTATGAATCCTTTGTCGAAGTGTACAAAAAAGGACCACTTTAGCTACGCATAACTAATAGCCCTAACAACAAAAGTGGCTGCCAATATCTTCAGATCTGCAGTTAGTTGATCAAGAAAAGAGCTGCAAAAAAACCAGATCTATGCATAGAAAGACATTAAGCAGTAAAAAGAAGGGTTTGCTCCATATATCCAATAGACAAGACAAGAACAATTTTTGAAAGAATTTTTGTATTAAGGGCACCTGGGAGGAAAACAAGAAGGCGTATCCAATTCTCCTCAATGGGATGGGTTCTTGGAAGTCCTCAGCACTTCAGATCTAGAATATCTCTCTCTTGTTGGTGTAGAAAACCCAGACAAAGATAGAACTCAAAGGGAGCTCACACAGCAAAATAATGTAGAAAAATGTGACCAAGTGTATAGATCCAGAGTGATCTAATAGGCAACAAAGGTGAAGAATGGTAGGAAAAACCCTCCTATTTATAACAAAATATTGGGTCATTCTAGATCTTGGTGCATGGGTTAACCAGATCTAGATCCACTTTTTATGGAATATTTTATTATATTTGTTGGAGGGAAAAGGTATTTGACTTGGGTCAAATCCCTTAATTTGTTAAAAATAAATAAATAAATGATTTATTTATCTTTTTAAGGAAGAGGTTAGAAGATAATCAAATAAATAATGATTTATTTAATTATTTAAGGAAGTGGTTGAAAGATAATTAAATAAATAATGATTTATTTAATTATTTGTGGGTGATTTGGTTATATTTAACAAGGAATATTATCTAAATAAGATTTAAATAATTATTCCTAGAAATTAATAAGATAAATAAAGGTTTATCTAATTAATTTCTTTGATTTTGGGTTAAACATGACTGGGAATAATAATTAAATTATGGTTTAATTAATTATTCCATGAGGAAAATCAAACAAATATAGGTTTGTTTAATATTTCCTTTTGGGGTTCACTGTTTTAACATAGTGAAGGCAATTTTACCTAGGGTAAAATTGGTCTTACATGGTGTACTTGGGTCCATCTAATGATAATAGGTTAGATGACCAAAAAATGGTGTAACAACTGGTTTGCACTGAAAACCTGTGCACCCCGTGCGAAATTTTGAAAAAAATAATATTTTCTCTTCCAGAGTTAGATAACCAATTTCTTAAGGTTTAACATGATCTATACCAATTCTCATAGTCTGTCCATGAACTCTTCCTAAATACCCTAGAGTCTTTTTTGATAAATCATCCTTTTTGCATAATTCAGTTAGGGTTTTCCCTGGTTTGATGTATTGCTCTTTTTGGAAAATAGATTCATTCCCAAAGATCAATGGTTTTCTATTATTTCCTTCTTGAGCCACTAGGATTCTTTCCAGCCTTACTTTTTTGAGTATTTGTTTCTTGCTCATTTTCAAAAAAGAAAAACTTCTATATTAACGAAGTGTAATTTGTCTCAAACTAGTATTTTATGCTTTAATTTTTGCTAGTTCAAGTGGAAAACAATTTAGTTTGCTTTCAACTAAAAGAAATCATTAAAAGACACTCATAGGTATCTTAGTTAGGATTGTTAATTAAGAGCTTTGATTTTCTTTGAAGTTTTTTTTTACAATTTTTAGGTTTTTTATAAGACACTTTTTAGGCATGCATGAAGTTGCTACGCAATCAGCAGGCCGTAGAAAACCTCCAAGCCTTACTCGATGGTTGCGCAGGAAAACCATATCCAGTCACGAAGATTAAGGATGTGCACAAACTTTATGAGAAAAAGAGACGCACTGGCCGCGAAATGCAATTAACTGCGCAGATTGGTGATTATGAGATGGACCAGGTAATTCTAGACCTAGGATCATATGTGAATGTACTACCTAGGCAGACTTGGCAACGAATGGGAGAGCCTAAATTGGAATGGTCTACTATCTAGCTGCGCATGGCTAATCAAAAAAATATCATACCATTGGGGAGATTGTCAAAGATGGTCGTAGATATCGTCGGGGCTAAGGTACGAGCTTAATTTGAAGTCATTCAAATTGTAGAAGATGCGGACCCTTACCCAACACTCCTGGGATTCGATTGGGCCATTGATATGGGTGGAATTATCAACTTGAAGAAACGAAGCATGATGTTTGAAAGAGAGGGAACTCAGGTGATCGTACCACTAGACCCCGCAGAAAGAGAAAGGTACACCGAGATAGTGCGTGAAGAAGACGGGATGGATCATATCTATAAGTTAACTGCAAAGGACTAAGATTGGATCAACCCCACGACCGACGGTATACCTTACTGGCAGAAGGACAACAAATGTGTCTCTGACTTCAAAGAAAAATTATAAGATTGGCAAAAAGCAGGAAATCTCTACACTGTGTTGCCTACGAATTACCAGAGACTTCCGGTATATATCTTTCGAGGTAAGAGATTTACCCTGCTTTGATGGCTACGGTAGTATAAAGGAATTTTTGTGAACCTTCGAAGCTGAGGTTCCCAATGAACGAAGGTTGTGGGCTCTTAACCAGGCTACGCACGCAATGCCTGTGAATTGGTGGGACACACATAAGGCGGCATTCCAGGAATGGGAGGAATGTCGGGATATGATGGTAATACAGTTTGAACCTCCAACCAATGTGCACGTCAAGAGATTCCAGGGCCCAAGAGATCCGCGTGAACACCTATTCGCTTCGATGGAGCGATGGTGCGATCGTAGTACAAAATAATGGGTTCACTTGTTTATTCATGCCTTGGGGTCAATCCCCGCTACCTGGTATCTCGATGTAGAGCTACGTTAGTGCACCCGCCAGTGGACAACCCTAAGAGATGAATTATTGGGGACATTTGGATTAACGGGAGGATTGGAGGTGCTTGAGGGAGCTCTGCAGACTCTCAACACTGTTGCGACGGGTGAATCTAGCCCTGACACAGTAAGAGGAGGGCCCACATGGGAAAAAAAAATTTAGGATAAAGTCACGCTCCACAAGGCCACCATGGAATATTGCAACGTAGATCCATGCAAGGTCTCGATCATAGCATCAGTGAAGGAACGCACAGTTGTGGGACCTCTGATACATGAGGCGGTTAGTACGAAACCACTACAACCACGAAGCATTAATGTCAATACGGTAGTACCACTGAAGCGGGTTACAATTGGGAACTTCTGGGATGATGGGACAACATGAAAGAGTACGAGACTAATCATGGAGTATCCAGATGTAATATCCCAAAAGAGGGATTTTCTACAACAATGAGAATACCCTAAGGTATTCCAAAGTTGGAGATGTAGCCCTATGATTGATAACATATGTTATAGTGTAGATCCTTCAATAATATGATCAGAAACAACCTTTACTTCACTTTTGGACTCAAAAGGGCGGGGAAAAGAGGTGATTTATGCCCTAAAATGAGTGTATTCAGAAATCCACATAAAAATAAGGGAAATGGCTGTATGATATTTTATCTTAGACCGTGTGGGACTCCCATACCAAATTTCAGGTCAAAAAAATGATCCTAGCTGTATTAAACAATTCCTCCAATCCCAACTAGGCTTGAAAACCTTGATTTCCCATGACTTAATGTATGCAGAAGTTTTTGAAGCTAGAGAAGCATAATTTTATGAAGGGATTAGATGCAATATGTTTATAACATCATGAAATTAGATCTAGCGCAAGACTTATGCATTTGCAAGATAAAAACAAATATTTTACATGGATAAACCCTCAAGATTGAGGTGCTGCAACACTGGAAATTGCCAAGAAATATAGACAGCGTAATTTTTTGAAGAATTAAGCATTGATTTATTATATCTTAAATCTATAATAGATCTATGCATGAAAATAAAAATCTATTATAGATTTGGGAGCCAAAGAGGCTGTTTATTACACTCCCTTTGGGGATTTTAGCAATACATGAAAGTATAGGAGTAGATCTGAGTTTTACTGCAGCAGATCTGCAGAATGATTCAAGAAAAATGAAGCATATACTTCAGTGAATGAATCATATCTGAAACATATATGGATTGGTTGGTCAATCCATGGATCACCACAGTGCAAGGAGAGCTCCTTTACACCAGAGATCTTGTCTCCAAAACAATGCCAAAACCTCTAAAACACTTCTCCAAAAAATTTACGCTGATCAGGGAGAGAAACTGTGCATTTGATGATAGTATACACTTTGTCCTAATGCCAAGATCTGAAACTGAAGCTCAAGCTGATACTACACTCTTCCAGGAGGATAAAAGACTCACTCATTGAGAAGAGATGATAGTATGATCTAGATCTGAGTAGATCTAGATTCCACTTGCTTCAGCTCACTTAGACAATGAAAACCTCACTGGATTTATGCTGCCAAAGAGATATGGAGCTTGGGCATATGCCAGATAGTGGAATTGAAAGCATAAGTCTCCTCCAAGAGTTGCTCAAGGGAGGAGGTGGGATTCCTGAACAGGAAGACCCAACAAGGATGTCTGAACAGATAATACCTTCAGAAAATGACAATATTCAACAACCCTTCTCTTGAGCCTTCTCCTTCATTTTATAATATGAGGATGTGCAAAACCCTAAACCACCTCCAAAAATTTAGCTCCTTTCACATGAAGCTCCTCAATCTAAAACTGTGTAGAGCCTCTAGATGGTTCAATGAATCTAGACAGAACTGAGATTTGGTCCTGTTGACCCAGTCAATTGTCTCAATCCTGTTTCACACACAAGTGGATTTTATTACAATGACCCAGATTTATCCTTTTTCTCATTGGGCATGTATTTATTCTTTGATATAGGGAGTTTTGCATGTCCTCCGTTAGTCATTTATTCATAAACATGAAAAGAAAAATAAAACAAGGAAAAATTGAATATTCCTATTAGCTTGGGCTAATTTAGGAATATTACAGTCCTCCCCTCCCAAATGTTGCTTTTCCTCAAGAAAATGCAAGGATAGAACTGAAGGATGTCCCCTCCCCCTACTTTAGAATCCACATATGATGATCTCCTCTAAATAATGAGATGCTATGTCAACAATGAATCTCCATATTGCCTCTCCCAAGCATGAAAGTTAGCTGAATAGCTATCATCACGAATAAGTAGAGTACTCAAGAAGGAAATAAGGTGTTGCCTAGAGGCTCCCTTGAGGCATGGGATCTGAAATATATTAGGAAACAACATTCCCATGTGGATCCTCCATCCCCAAGAAATCATCCACACAAAATGAGTCACCTCCCAACATGGCAACTCCCGAAAATGTTCCTCCACCTTGAGCTCCCGCAAAATAGGTGGGCTGAAAATCTGCACATGGTAGAAAAGATAGCCTACCCCACGCTATTATCCTCTCCACTTAAGATAAGTGTAGAGTGAAAAATGATCTTGGGCTGCAAGGATATTTCCCTCAAGGGGCATCATGAAGATTAGACCTGCAAAGATCCTCCCTCCAACGATGTAAAACCAGTTAGCCCAAAATGTTTCATATGTGATGGATAGAAGAGTATCATAATAAGGTATCCCATCACACACATGGCTCACCTCCAAGAGAAATAAGTGTTTAGTTATGGTGGCCACAACTCTTCCCATGTTCCCATTAGAACATGTACTGCAGAAAATGTGGGAACCTACTTCCCAAAAGGACACATCCAAACCATGTGCCTCACTCAACATCATGTCTCCCATCAAGATAAAATAAATATAAACAATTGAAAACATGATTATCACCATCGTGAAGGAAATACTGAAGGTCCTATGTGATGCAAGAGAGTACCAACAGTTCCCCAAGTTTTCACAGTGCAGTTTTACAAACTGCTGCTTCAGAAGAATATATGGAAAATTGTTTCCTGTTACATGGTTTATCATATGAATCAAATGAACATACATGTAAGAAAAACATCTTTTCCCAAGGCCACATAAGAGATGGCTGTCTCCATCATATAATTTGGCCCAATGTAGATCATGGAGCTCAATGAATAGCTTTCCCTCTTGTGGAGCAAAGCACTGCCAAAATATGGTAAGAGGATGCAAGCAAAATATCTCACCATATGTTGGAAGCAAGAAGATACATGGATCCATGAATTAATTCTCAATAATAGTTTGGCGCACTCCCATGAAGGGGGATGAACCAAATGCTACATGAAATTCCTTCTCATCCTTGGAAACCCCAGTCAAGAAAAGCACACCACAGTAATAGATGTCTCCATCTACCACTTCATCTTATTCACCTCCTCTTTGCTCACCAAATGCATCGAATGAGAAGTGATCCTAGGAATACTCCATCAATAAATCCCAGCTCCAAAGTGACAACGCTGTTGGCCTATGCAAATAGGCTCCCATCAACACAAAGCTCCAATATTTGACATGCAAAATGTTAAAGGAATTTCCCATAATGCTGCTACATATGAGAATTCCTTCCCATGAAGAAAGTCCTTCTTGAATATCTAAGGCCAAGGAGTAACCCCTTTGCACTATGATAGTGCCATCTTCTACTCCTGCAACATCATGAAAACTGTGAGAGAAAATATGCCTTTGCTCTCTCAAGAACATCCCAAGCAACAAAATCTTTTGCTGCCTCCTCATACTTCCATCATCCAAATCATGTAGTGACAACATGGTGCTTGACATGAAGAACTTTATGCCAACACAATGTGCCCATACTCTTTGCTGCTCCATGATGCAAGAATCCTGCCACATACCCTTAGAAAGAGAGTGATGACCAAACTCTTTTAAGAGCAACCAACGCAGCCAAGCCTCCTATTGATCGGTGTCATAGATCTGCAAGTAGCTCTCTAGCTTCTTGCTCTCCATCCACATCCACTCAACCAATTGTGGATGTCTCCTTCCATCCTCCATCTTGGTACTCCTCCCATGAGGGCTACCATTATCCCAAATTAGATTCCTGCACTTCATGGGATTTTGAAATGCAATCTTCTCAAGGATCAATTTGATCCCAGAAGGACTCAAATAGGTGGTAGGCAAAAACCTCCCATCATGATTTGTATGGCTCAAGAGGTTTCCAACACAAACATGAGAGATGTTATCCATCCGAAGATGTCCTCCATCATCTATCTTCTCCTCCTTTAATCTATGAATATCCAAGTGTGAGAAGGGAAGATCCTCCTCAAACTGTTGAAGAACTTTGCACTCCATGATGTGTTGAGGTGCACTTCCACTAAATTCTTCCCATGAGGTCCTCTCCTCATGCGTGGCCTTTCAAAACCAAAGGGGCCCTGGATTTGATGCAAGTAGAAGTTTCTCTTTGAGTAGGGGTGTGCTCATTGAGAAAGGGTCATCTAGAAAGGAGAAAGGGTTTCTCACTTCAAGACGTCTACCATCCATCATTCCATCCTCTATTTCTTCATGAATGAAGCCTCCATGTGAATGCTCCAAAGAGGAATGGTTCCTCTCTTCTTCCTTACTGCCTTTGCACATCGCAGTGCAACTGTGTTGCTCTAAATCAGCAGCATGCAAAGATGTAGATCCCTTCATACAATGTGTTGAAATGACAATAGATGGATTTTTAATAATACCTTGGTGAGATGTAGAAGCAAGAGCTTCTTCCTCAACCGTGTTGTCCTCCTCCATTGAACATGAAGGCTGCTCCTCCAAGGTTGTGCCAGCGTTGGTACAAATCTCCTCCCATTCAAACTCCTTGAGGTCTTCTTCAATACCTCTCATAGTTTGGAAAAGAAGTAGGGAGATCTCCTCTTCCGTCATTCTTCCAAGTGGTGGAGTCATGATTTTGTTTTCTATGTACAATCCCTATTCTTTGTGAGGTTAGGAAGTGCATGGGTCTTCCTCTCCTTCTTGAAACCTTCTATAGGTCTCACTGCAACTTCCTTCTTCTTGAAACCCTCTTAGAGTTTCATTGTCTTCTTCCTCCTTGGTTTGTCTAACCTCTTTGGAGAGGCTCTTCTTAGATCTGAAAATATATGATAAGAAACTCATCCTATCCATCATTGTGATCTATGCTTCTTCTCTTTATTCTTCTGATAGCTGGATCTCACAGGCTGAGATAGAGATCATGCTTTGATACCACTGTAATATCCCAAAAGAGGGATTTTATACAACAATGAGAATACCCTAAGGTATTATAGAGTTGGAGATGCAGCCCTATGACTGATAAAATATTTTATAGTGAAGATAATTAAATAATATGATCAGCAACATCCTTTACTTCACTTTTGGACTCAAAAGGGTGGGGAAAAGAGGTGATTTATGCCCTAAAATGAGTGTATTCAGAAATCCGTGTAAAAATAAGGGAAATGGCTGTAGGATATTTTATCTTAGACTGTGTGGGACTCCCATGCCAAATTTCAGGTCAAAAAAATGATCCTAGCTATATTAAACAGTTCCTCCAATCCCAACTAGGCTTGAAAATCCTGATTTCCCATGACTTAATGTATGCAGAAGTTTCTAAAGCTAGAGAAGCGTAAGTTTCTAAATGGATTAGATGAAATATGTTCAAAAAATCATGAAATTAGATCTAGGGCAAGACTTATGCATTTGCAAGATAAAAACAGAGATTTTACATGGATAAACCCTCAAGATTGAGGTGCTGCAACACTGGAAATTGCCAAGAAAGATAGACAGTGTAATTTTATGAATATTTAAGCAATAATTTATTATATCTTAGATCTATAATAGATATATGCATGAAAATACATATCTATTACAGATTTGGAAGCCAAAGAGGCTGTTTATTACACTCCCCTTAGGGATTTCAACAATACATGAAAGTACAAGAGTAGATTTGAATTTTACTGCAGCAGATCTATAGAATGATTCAGGAAACATGAAGCATATAATTCAGTGAATTAATCATATCTGAAACATACATGGATTGGTTTTCCAATCCATGTATCACCACAGTGCAAGGAGAGCTCCTTTACATAAGAGATTTTGTCTCCAAAACAATGCCAAAACCTCTGAAACACTGCTCCACAAAATTTACACAGATTAGGGAGAGAAAATGCGCAGTTGATGATAGTATACACTTTGTCTTGATGCCAAGATCTAAAACTGAAGCTCAAGCTAATGCTACACTCTTCTAGGAGGATAAAAGACTCACTCACTGAGAAGAGATGATAGTATGATCTAGATTTGAGTAGATCTATATTCCACTTGCTGCATCTCACTTAGAAAATGAAACCCTCACTAGATTTATGCTGCCAAAGAGAGATGGAGCTTGGCCATATGCTAGATAGTGGAAAAGAAAGCATAAGTCTCCTCCAAGAGCTGCTCAAGGGAGGAGGTGGGATTCCTGAATAGGAAGACCCAACAAGGGATGTCTGAGCAGACAATACCTTCATAAAATGACAATCTTCAACAACCCTTCTCTTGAGCCTTCTCCTTCCTTTTATAATATGAGGATGTGCAAAACCCTAAACCACCTCCAAAACTTTATCTCCTTTCACATGAAGCTCCTCCATCTAAAACTACGCTGAGCCTCTAGATGGTTCAATGAATCTAGACATAACTGAGATTTGGTCTTGTTGACCCAGTCAATTGTCTCAATCCTATTTCACATACAAGTGGATTTTATTACAATGGCCCAGATTTATCCTTTTTCACATTGGGCATGTATTCATTCTTTGATCTAAGGAGTTTTACATGTCCTCCATTAGTCATTTATTCATAAACATGAAAAGAAAAGTAAAACAAGGAAAAATTGAATATTCCTATTAGCTTGGGCTAATTTAGGAATATTACACCAGATAAGTGTTCAGGACCTAAGAAGGTCACGAGGAACTTTGGTGGAACGCACGTCACTCTCAAATCGGATGCACGGCTGGAAGAAAAATGACCTTATTATACGTAGAGGGTCTTGGGACATATGGGATATTATAGAAAATCCAATCGGAGATACACACTGATCACTGAACTTGTGCGAACACTGCTTAAGCATGATATTTCATTCAGTTGGGATAGTGTGTGCCAAAAGAGCTTTGAACAACTCAGGAACAGGATGGTCGTTGCACCTATTCTTGCTTCCCCCGCTCCAGCGACGATAGTTCATACGGTTACTTCAAGAATCGCCCGTGAAGTAGGTAGTACGCAACTTAGCACCAGGGATAGTGACCACACAATCACATATACTAGTTGGACGATCTCGGGTGCGAAACACAATTATGCCACCATGGCGAGGGAAGGTTTGGCCCTGACCTATGAACTCTTGCATTATCAGCGCTATCTGTTAGGACGCCACTATAAAATCATTGCAGATCATTGGGTTTTAGAACACCTACAAAATGTGACTGTGTTGGGGGAGGAAGTCTGTAGGTGGCAACTGCTTCAGGAATATGATGTTGAATTCATCGTCGAACTAGGAAAGTTGAGTTCAGAGTGGGATCACGTGTCTCGAGTTGAGACGGGCGAGGAAGGATTGCCCGATACGCAGCTATTCACAAGTAGGGTTGTGGATGCACGGTTTACTAAGATCTCCTCGTTCTACACCACAGGCATCGTACCTGCCAAATATTTGGTACGACAAAGAGAGGAGTTGGCACATCGAGCGGTGAACTTTATCAGCATCGCACCTCATGAAGTACTATGCAATGATGGCCTGAATTATGTAAATTACGAAGATATAGCATAGGTTCACTACGCAGGTACGACGACGGCGCAAGAGGTCTAGAAGGCTGGGCTATGGCAACACAAAATTTTAGTTGGAAGGAATCACAGCAGAATAAAGCCGGTGCAGCGGGAATGTGGGAGGATTTCTCAAAGTGCAGGGGTACATTGGGATCGTAGGGGTACGTTGAGTGCACCCAAGGTGCAAAAACTAGCCGTTGAAATAGTCAAATCGGTTAAAAACAACAAATTACCGTTAGATGGAGTGGACAACCAACATTTAATGCAGAGAGTATGGAAGCTTTTTTTACCGTTTACTTGATGGTAAGTCCTGCGTGAAGTCTACCCTACCATTGGGTAGTACCTAAGGCTATAAAATAGGTGAGATAGATTAGACACAGGTTCTGTATTTCTCAAATAGCTTGTACTTAGCCTGGTTGTCCTGGATGAAGTTGTGCTGTAAGAAATTCTATGCCGCTAGCATCTTTTTCATGTCTGAGCAGCTTGCCCCCTCTGATAGTAGCAACCCTG
This sequence comes from Pinus albicaulis, assembly GCA_034641835.2. Classification (NCBI taxonomy): domain Eukaryota; kingdom Viridiplantae; phylum Streptophyta; class Pinopsida; order Pinales; family Pinaceae; genus Pinus; species Pinus albicaulis. Next base: position 947,246,507 of record CM076582.1, read on the forward strand.
AGTTCATAATTCGTGCCATAATGATGGCCACGAATCCTGCTGAACTCTCAGAGCCAGTAATCTCAGTAGACCAAGACACTGAGGAAGTGGTGGAGGTCGAATCCGAAGTTGAAGAAATCCTCTCCACACCCAGCCCTACCACCCGGAAAATAAAAGAAAAAGCTCAGGGCTTAGGCAAGCTCGTGAAGCCTACGAAATGGGCCATAGGAAAGCCCCGTAAAACCCCACGAAACGTGAAATCCCCGAGGGTTGCGTAGGAGGAGTCCCAGCCTTCTAAGCTAATCAACTAGCTACCCCCCTTCATGCGACCACGCAGGGCATCAACGCGCATGCGAAAGAACCTCGATGGCTTGATCACCTACATGCAGATTCCGCTGACCCAGGGGAGGATCATAAGTGAACCTTTTGGTAACCTTCATGAAGTTAAGTTCAACGACCATGATTTGGCCAATTTTGAGGCCTTTTGTTGGCTTGAGGGGTCCTGACCCAGGTTTGGTATGTAAGGTTTTCCAAAAAACCCCTATACTACTAGCCCTTTCGGCAGTGACCTGCTTGCACAGGTCACAGTCTCACCCGAAGTAGTATGGGTGGGTGCTGGAACCAATTTTCCGCACCCTGAGAAAGGAAGGGTAAGGAAAGTAGGGTTGCGTTTTGTTCAGGTTACCTTGTCTCTGCGTAGGGTTAAATATGTATCCAATTGCATCCATGTGCACTAGATCTACAATTATATGCTTTTCATAACATCAAAACAATGTTACATAACCAGAACATAGCAGTTTTGGATCCAATTCAATACACAGACTTTCGCAGCATGATATAACCAGAGCGGAACAGATCCAATCATTCAATATACATACCCTCACAGCGTAAAGACAAAAAATGCATAACACAGTAATTACCAGTAATTCATTCAATAGTACTCACAAATTCAGATCTAATAATCTTGCGTATTCATTCATTCATCAACCTTTCCTTACAATTCCTTTCCCAACCTGCGCACATAGCAGCAGGGTCCACACACAGCTGGACTAGGATCTCCATGCACATAGCTAGCAGGAGTCCGTTCCCCAAAAACCCAAACAGATCGCTTACACAATAGATCACATCAATAGCTCATCAAATCCTACCTCTTACAATTCAAAATGCCTCTCTATTTATAACAATCTAGCTTTAACATTCCTATGGTCTGCAACCCATGGATTTCGGACCCCTAGTTTACCCTTTAACCAATTACAATGTGTTTGGGGCTTTGACCCGCCCCAAAACCCCTGTGCTATAATAAATATAATAAAAAATAACCAAAATGGACCAGTTTTGTAGCTTGTTAGGAGATCCCATTCCAACAGTCCCCTAACACAATCTTGTGACTCGTCCCGAGTCACTTTGGTGGTGCGCCTTCAATCTACACATGAAAGGTAGCCAAGTTGCGAAGGATTGGTGGAAGCACTTCCTTGATTTGGGCCATAGTGTGTTGTGCAATATTGATCATCGTCAGAGAATCAGGCCCATAGAGATCCACACCAACTCATTCCAACAACCGGTGGAGATGTGCAAGCTAGAGTGCAACATTAGACCATGGTTTCAAATTTTTGCACACAATCTTCTTAGAGTGACGAAGGTCCTCAATCCTGTGTATGGTGGCTAGGCACTGTGCGGGGGCGGGGGGAGGTGTGGAGGCCCGAACTTGATCCAGAACATCTTCTGCCTGCTTCAATTCCCATTGGGCATGCTGAAGCGTGGGGTGGTGTTGTGCTATCGTCCATAGCTGTGTAGCCTCTTCAAGCAATTGGGCTCCTTGCGCCAGTTGTTTCTTAATAATGCGTATTGCGTTAGTGACCATGAAAATTCGTTGGGCTTGTTCTTCTAGAGGCATGACATACTGCTTGCGCCTTTCTCGGTCACGGAGGTGCACTTTTTGCATTACTATAGTAGATAGTCTTTGTAACTCTATAGTAGATAGCTGCGCTAAGTCTACTTGAATGTCCCCAATAAATGGTTCAGAAGTGTGAATTATGGCAATGCGAGGGAGGAAACATACGTTTCTTCTAGCAGGCAGGGTATGGAAATGGCAGAGATGTCGCAGCAGGTCCTGGTACCGCAGTGTTCCTGCCGAACTTGGTTTGCAAATAATCCTTCCAGGCGGCAGCCCGCGCGCACTCCTATTACTACACTCAGCATCTCCCGGTCCTCTTATCAGTTCCTCCTGTGAGTTGGGATCCATAACATAAAGACGAGCATTATATAACGTATGAATAAGTATAAAAAAATAGAACGCGGATAGCCAATGCCGCTTGATAGGTGAATAAATAGCTCGACCCAACGTCTTCCAGCCATCCGTGCCCCAATTGAAGCTACTTAATGGCGAGGTAGCTCGCATGTGGCACGTAACCTTGATTTGTCGAACCTTACTTATCGTAAATGGTGATATTGATGATCTGCCTCCCTTTTCTGTGTTTGTAAGTGTCTTTTCTCATTAAATCGGGATGTGTTGACGTTCTTTCTTTGTGTCCAAGGTCGCATCCCTGAAATTTCAGAGCGTGGTTGATGTTTTGAGGTTGTTTTTGTATCTTGACGAAAGGTTGACACAAGGTGATATTGCAAGTCAATCAGGAGTCTTTTCAAAGCATTTATGCCATTCGTGGAAGGAGCATTCTTGTGCAAGATGACTGCATCATACATCCGTAGGTGATTTATTTCTAGAGACGTTCACAGATTCTCCCGGATACACATGATTGTAGACAAGTCTGTAATCCTATACGCACTGAAGTCAGTAGTACTCTGGTAAGTCTGCTCTGGCAAGGTTCGAGTGCACCCTTGAGTGTTGCATGTCAGCAGGTAACCACGTGGGTCGACGGACCTTGGGGCCCATCTAGCTAAGGGAGTTTCTATACGAAGGATCACCCTACTCCAATACTTCCTCCGGGTACGGGAGACAGGTCCCTATGTAGGTGCTTCATATTGGGTTAGCGGTAGTGCTTCAAAACTACATTTCGTGAAACCCTTAGGCTTCGCAGGCTTCTGAGTGTCATCTGCATCCTCTTGGCAAGGCAAGGTTCTTTCTATGGTAGAGATGCGACATAAGTTTCTGACGGTTTGAAGGTTTTGAAGCACCGAAACCTCATGTAGCCATCTTTGCCAATTCTCCAGCTCCTCATCGGAGTCGAAAAAACATTCACTGTCCTTTTCCCAACAGAGCATCCCTTCATCCATGGGGTTAACCTGATCTTCATCTTGCACAGTGATCTTATAAATAAGATCTAATTCTTCCTTCGAATGGACAGGCTCGGTATACTAGGTACCTTCCGCGAGATCCAGGGGTACTATGACATGTGTGCCTTCGCTTTCAAACACCATGCTTCATTTCTTGAGGTTGATAATACCTCCCATGTCTATTGCCCAGTCTAGCCCAAGGAGCGCAGCTTAGGGGTTCGTGTCTTCAACTATTTCAATGACTTCAAAGTCAGCTAGGACTCTTACTCCTGCAATGTCAACCATAACTTTTGGTAACCTACCCAAGGGAATGATTTTCTGTTGATTTGCCATGCGCAGCTAGATAATGGACCATTCCAATTTGGGCTTTCCCATCCATTGCCATGTCTGCTTAGGTAGCACGTTGGCATCAGATCCAAGATCTAGGATAACCTGATCCATTTCATAGTCTCCAATTTGTACAGTTAATCACATCTCTCTCCCTGTGCGTTTCTTAGAGCTGTAGAGTTTGTGTACATCCTTGGTTTCGGGAATCAAGGTGGGTCAAGCTGCATAGGTATTCATCAAGGCTAGGAGGTTTCTTACAGCGTGTGGGTTCCTAAGCAACTTCAGACATGCCTTCAAAAAGGTTTCAGTGTCTTCCTCACTTTGATGTTGTGTAGGGGCTGCTAGTAGTGCTTGTTCTTTGCAAGATACTTCTTTTCTTCCCTTGGTGTCCAGCCCGCTACGTGTTATGACTTTTACACTTGGATCCGCTTCTCGTAGCTTAGTTTTAACCCTCTGTACATTCTACATAGGGGTAGGCTGCTTTTCCTGCATTCTGGCTATTAAGATTAGACAATATTCTACCTCGTGGTCTAGCTGTTTTCAGTATTTACACGATGGCCTGGTGGGATTAGGGAATTATCTGGAAAAGTTCCCTATTTCTCCACAATTATAACAGATTAGCTGACCTCGTCCTCGGTCTGCACTTCCTCCCAGACCTCCTTTGCCTTGGGCTGGTGATCCTCCAAAGTGCGCAACCAGTCTTGGTAATGCAGGGTCTGATTGCACCCGATATATGTTCCCGCAATCCATCATCAAGTCATACGTTCGACAATTCTGCTCGTTATGTCCTACGGATCGACAGAATTGACACCATTGTTGTTTTATCTATGGGACATACGCACCCAGCTGAGGGCAATGGTTTGTATCGTGTAGGCCTGCTACCCAACAATCATTACATAATAGCGCAGATCTGCTCGATCTTGGTCGCAATAGGACAGGTTCCCTACTTACCCCTGGGCATAGCGGGCTAGGTCCTCTGGCTTGCATATAATCAGTCAGTAGAGGGCACTAATCCTTTGTGTAACTAGAAACTCGACAACGTATACACCAGAGATCCGTGCAGATGTCTTTTCCTCGCTCTTTTCATAGGTTATGTATCTCTATGTGCATAGCCCCGAGTTGTTCCTGGATCTGTTGGATCCCTGTTGAGGTATCCTCTAGGGGAGAAGCTTTTAACTTCATAGTGGATTCTACAGCTTTCTCCTATGATTCAAAGGTATGTTAATTCATTGGTGTGCACAGGTGAGGTAAAAACATGGCGATGAACCATTCCGTATGTTGTCTATCATCATACTCGAACCCTCCTTCCCTAATTGCCTTCTTTAACCATTGATCCACCTCCCATACTAATTCAGACGCACCTTGTTTGAAGTCATTTACGTCTGCTACTAACTGGGAATAAGACTTCAGCTTGTGGAATTGTTGCTTCAGAGCATCCTTAATATCCTGAATGGAGGCAGTTCCATTCTAGGCAACATATCGCATATACCAGTCTAGAGCTCTGTCTTCGAATGATAAAGATAGCTGCACCCTTTTTATTGTATCACTTGCCACGTTCTGCGCAGTCCAGATAGAGTCCACAACGAACCAAAATCGATCCATGTCCTCATCTCCTACCCCTTTGAAGGTAGGTAGTTTCAAATGCGCAGCCATATCACTATCCAAGGACGACTTTATAGGCGAATTCTTACCCTTGCGTGCCCTAGGTGGTGATGTAGCCGGTTCCTTCACCGAGCTATAGGCAGCCCTTCCTTCGTCAAGGTTGGTTTGATAATACTTACCACTGCGTGTCACGCTCCCATCTAGATCCAAGGTCATTCAGTTGGTATGGCTACACAAAATTCTCTTCTCGCACAACAACTTCTTGATTAGTAATGGTAACGTCCTTAGAAACTTACCCTGAAATCCTTTGAAGAATCATTGCTCAGCCTCAGAGTATGATACAGAATGATCAATGGCAAACTCTATCACAAAGCCTCCTAGCACACTATCCACCCAGTGATCCACCATGCATGTAATAGTATTATCGGTTCTTTCTAGCTATTCAAGCAGATCTGGAGTCCACTAAGTGACTCGCTCGTCCTTCCAACACTTCTAGAATTCTACCAGTCTGGCCAGCCACTCCTGAAGCTAAATTTCAAAGGTTACAAATAATATTTCGTAGCTTTTAGTAAGAACATACCTATTTTTCCACCTTTCCGCCGTTAACTTTTCACTTCAGTTTTATTTTACTGCAAACTCCTGGATATACCTTTCGAACAAGTCCTCCATCTCTTTTATTTCAGGCTTTCAGTATTCTCTTTTCATTACCCGATCCCTTTCTCAGATCCCTTCTGGTCCCGGAAACGTAACCATTTTTTGGCTTGAGGGGTCCTAACCCAGGTTCGGTATGCAAGGTTTGCCAACAAACCCCTATACTACTAGCCCTTTCGACAGTGACCCGCTTGCGCAGGTCATAGTCTCACCCGAAGTAGTATGGGTGGGTGCTGGAACCAGGTTTCCACACCCTGAGAAAGGAAGGGTAAGGCAAGCAGGGCTACGTTCTGTTCAGATTACCTTGTCTCTGCGCAGGGTTAAATATGTATCCAATTGCATCCATGTGCACTAGATCTACAATTATATGCTTTTCATAACATCAACACAACGTTACATAACCATAACAGAACAGATCTAGATCCAATTCAATACACAGACTTTCGCAGCATGATATAGCCAGAGTGGAACAAATCCAATCATTCAATGTACAGACCTTCGTAGTGCAAAGACATAAAATGCATAACACAATAATTACCAGTAATTCATTCAATAGTACTCATAGATTCAGATCTAATAATCCTGCGTATTCATTCATTCATCAACCTTTCCTTACAATTCCCTTCCCAACCTGCACACACAGCAGCAGGGTCTGCACACAGCTGGACTAGGATCTCTGTGCACACAGCCAACAAGAGTCCGTTCCCCAAAAACCAAAACAGATCACTTACACAATAGATCGCATCAATAGCTCATCAAATCCTACCTCTTACAATCCAAAATGCCTCTTTATTTATAACAATCTAGCTTTAACATTCCTATGGTCCACAACCCATGGTTTTCGGACCCCTAGTTTACCCTTTAACCCATTACAATGCGTTCGGGGCTTTGAACTGCCCAAAAACCCCTGTGCTATACTAAATATAATAAAAAATAACTAAAATGGACCAGTTTCGTAGCTTGTTAGGAGACCCCGTTCCAACACCTTCCCGGAGCTCGCACCTAAATTGTACCTTGATACAGTGCATGGTGACGATGGAGTCAAAGTTGTCCCCCAACGCTGGGTACGTGGTTTGGCGAGGTCTGGGCTCCTAAATTTGCTTCGGCTGCCCCACTTTGGACACTACAATGTAACGGAATGGCTCACATGACAATTTCTCGCACTAATTCATGACGAATGTCTGTGAATCCAGGATAGGATCCCCATTGACGCTGCACTCGTGCATCGGATCATTTGTCTCCCCATAAGCGGCCCGAACCCCTTGGAGCGCATGGGTAAGAAATATGAGGCGGAGACTGTTGAGTTCGTGTTCCAAAGTATCATGTGGACCGTAATACTCAGGGATTTATCATCAAGACCATCAGTGACCAAGGTACACAGTTGGGCACCATGCTGTTAGCATGTAAAATGATGAGGAAGTGTCAGGTCACCTCTGTTCCAGCCTATGTCATTCGGTTAGCTGGCTAATGTGTGAAAGGGGTATGTTTTAACTGGGCACAATATTTGTGCGATGAGTTTCTAACCAATGTTCGTGTGTCCCAGGAGCAGGGTCGCGCCTTTTGTTACTCTTGGTTGTTGTTTCTTATAGTAGTGGTTGCCTGGGAAGCTCCTGCAGAGTCTGTCCTCCCTGAGATTACCCTATACATGTGTGAAGGGGCTCGCTATGCACACTTGTGGGATTCCACGGATCCGCAACGGCTCGAGGACAACCAGGTATTTTGGGTCCTCTTTAGTGTAGCGTAGCCGTAGCTATTAATTCCCGACCGTGGTTGTCCCCTACCGTGTATGACCGATACAAGGGCATTGCCACATTCTAGGTCACTCTACACAATGTTCAAATCAGAGCGCATAAAGAAAAAGCCTGGACTTCGCTTCCCTACATGGTGATGGATGAAGAAATCGACAACGTCATTGCACTCTAGCCCCCTAATTGGAAAATTGGCTTCAAGATTGGCGCGAAGGGCATTGGAAGCACCAGCACATCCCAAGTCAAACCCCTTGTCGTCAAGATTACTTGACAAGACATCGGTGCAGCCACTCAAAAGGATGCACAGTAGCAGAAGGACATCGAGGTAGAGACCCAGACAGACCCATAGACTGGTTTGGGTACATAAGTTTTGGATACCGGCAGACCTGCCTCCCCCCGCGGCACAAAGCGCATGACTGAGCCGGTCAAAATGCCCCACAAAAAGTAGCGATCTGAGTGAACGACACGGGACGAAACAATCACATTGACTGACGAAGACCTAGAACAAATCACTGATGCAGTTACTTTGGCCGTGGAGGACAGATGGGCTGCCATAGAGGAACAATAGTGGGCCATGGTCGACACAATTTAGGCTGAGCTGCGAGTGCTATAATTAAAGACAGAAAAATTACAGCTTAGTGCAACCTCGGTACGCCCACCCTCCGTCAGTAGCGCAACACTAATTACAAATGACAACTGTCTCTATTCTCTCCCTGGTGTAGTTTTGGTGCTCATTCCACCTGACCTGGGACTTCAAATCCAAGCTAGTAAAACTGTCCATCTGAACTTAGCTTGGCTCCCCCATGATGCCTTGCAGGTTCTCCACACTGCTGTATTTCAAGAAATCCACCATCGAGACCAGAAAGTGCACCAACAGCTCGGCGTAGCTGAACAATCCATCCTTGAAAAGTATGTTGAGGTGTGCCTTGCCACCGCGAAGCACGCAGACCTTGAAGACACGATTCACTGACTTTGCGCAGATGTTCCCGTAGAGATCTCAGCATTAGCCACCCCTCAGGCAAAAGTAGAAAAAATTTTCGCAACACTCAAGGCCTCCCGGGATGAAGTTCAAGTTGTCAAGACATGCATGGAGCAGCAGATCGCAGATCTGCAGGCTAAATTACAACCTGAAACACCTCTGGATGTTCGGGCCCAGCGAATTGTGCTGGTTACTGTAGCTACAAATTTCATCACGAGGCAGATAGCGCAGGGAGCCCAGCTACTAGAGACCACCATGTAGCTATGGACTAAGGTCCAACGTGATCCAATCTTGCGAGGGATAAACCAGGATCTACGACAAAAAGAAGAAGAGTTCAAGACAATCAAATCCACCTTGCCCACTCTGGTACCTTCTCAACGCTTGCAACGACTGCGCACCAGCCAAGTGCTCCAAGCAGATATTGATGACCTTCGGCAAAAGAAGAAGATCCTTGGTGAACGACTGAAGCCATGGGCTGCTGAAGCTCTCAAACTTTCACACGATGCAGATGTTGCTATCAAGCAACTAAACCAAACATTGGAAAGTGTCACTTCCATGACTGAAGGACCGCGGTCTGAGAAGTTGGTTGATAATGCACAGAATTCAACTATCCAGAGAAAAGGCATCCTACCTCCATTAGCTGAGGCGATCAGAGTATTGCAAGCACAGGTTGAAGCCCCACCAGCACAGTGACTCGGGACGAGTTATAAGATTGTGTTGGGGGACTATTGGAGTAGGGTCTCCCAAAGGCTGTGAATTTTGTCCAATTTTTTATAATTTTGTATTTTTAAGTCTAACGCAGGGGTTTTGGGGTGGGTCAAAGCCCCTAAAACATTTTAAATGGGTCAAGGGTAGACCAAGAGTCCACAAACCACGGTTTGCGGACCATTGGATGCATAGGCTAAATTTCTTTAAATATATGAACCTTTTTTGAGTCATAAGGCAAGAATGAATAGAGATTGATGTGAAGTATGAACTGTTAGATTTGTGGTAGGGTTGTTTGGGTTAGGAATCCTGTTGTTTGTGTGTGCGGAGATCCTCTGTCCTGCTGTGTGTGGACCCTGCTGGTTGTGTGCGTAGGTGATAATTTGGGGAATGTAAGAGGATTTTTGAGTAATGATATAGACGTGTAGAAGTATTGTGGATATCTGATGTTATATGTATCTGTCATGTTATAGTTGATGTGGACTTAAGTTATATGATGATGTATCTGTTAGTAAGCTGTGCACTGTCTGTGTTAGGGTAAATGTATTTATGATCTGTTAATTTGCTGCAAATATTCTATTCTATGATTATAGCTAATGGTCCGCACGTGGATGCGAGCCTGTTGTTTATATCTGATAAGCTATATTCTGGTTATTTATTGAAACTCCTGTGAATGACCTCTGGCTGTATAGATATGATAACTACGGACCGGCTTGACTTAGCTGCTCTCTCTTAGGGTGCATAAACCTAGTTCCAACACCCTCCCATACTGCTTCGGGTGAGACTTTGACCTATGCAAGCAGGTCACTACCGAAAGGGCCAGTAATATAGGGGTTTGTTGGAAAACCTTAACCTCTGAACTTGGGTTAGGACCCCTCGATCCAACAATGGGCATATCGAACCTTGGTGAGAAATGCAACCATATTTACTCCCTTTCAGTTGGTGTATGGTCTAGAAGATATCTTACCAATCCAATTTAAAATTCCGTCATTAAAACTTGCTATTGACTTGTTACCTGACCCCTCAGATGAACAAGCACGTCTTTTAAACCTCATCCATCTAAATGAAATTCATCATGAAGCCGCATTGGCCAACGAAGTGCATAAGAGACGAATCAAGGTGCAACATGACCGTAATGTCAAGCCTCACATTTGTCTTGCTTTATGATAAGGAAGCTGATTTGATAAGAAAATAAAAAGTTGGGCCATTATGGCATGGCCCCTACATTGTCAAAAGAGTTCTGGCTAAGGATGCCTACGAGTTAGTTGGTTATGATGGAATTCCATTGGCGCAACCTCGAAATGGGTTGTATCTTAAACGTTACTATGCTTAATTGATCGTAGTAAACTTTTGTATCATATTGTGTATATTCTTTGATTTCATTAATTTTCTTAGTTTGTTTTTTTAGAGTTTTCTTGAAGCTATTAATCCACTTTACATTTCATCGTAGACGATTGAATCTTTGGAACCATTAGTTGGGTACGCCGATGGTGCTAGTTGTAGTACACAAAACCTATACTTTTCAGCATGGGCCATTTTCACTCCAAGTGGCGAGTTAGTGAGTTTTCAATGGTGTTGGATTTTGGGGTCTTGACCCAGGTTTGGTTTCAAGGTTTGCCAACAAACCCCATACTACTAGCCCTTTCAGCAATGGATTGCTTACGTAGGTCAAGGTCTCACCCGAAGTAGTATGGGAGGGTGTTGGAACTAGGTTTCTGCACCCTAAAAGAGAAAAAATTAATTGAAGTGGGTCCTTCCAGGTCTAAAATATCTGCACTGAAGAAGCCCTAACATAGAAACCCTTAACAATATATCTGCAGAATATCTTCATTAAAGCTCATAAATCATAAAATAGAAGGCTAACAGAAGCGGAGCGATTACATCTAACCATATCTATGCTTTCATACTATCGCATCCACGTGCGTATCAATAAATCATCGGTATTCAGAAACCAAGTATATCTTTTAGAAATAACACAGATCACATCCAATAATCATATCACAGAAGTACACAACTTATCACAACAATCTTCTCATTTTGTTAATATCCAGATCCAATTTTACACACTCTATTTCCTAGCCCACACAAAAAGCCAATGGGGTCCGCACACAATAGGACTTAGGGTCTCCGTGCACACAGCCAGTAGGAGCCCTTACCCAGACAATGGACAAAAAATATCCACACATTCGTATCCAAGATTTTTCGAAAAAAAATTCCTACTTCTAGACTTGGTTTATCCAACTATTTATAGCATGATAGCCTTCTTTATTTTATGTTCCACAAATCGTGGTTTATGAACCCTTGGTCTACCCTTTGACCCATTACAATTCGTTGGGGGTTTGACCCACCCCAAACCCTCTGTGCTTAGACTAGAGATTACAAAATATTACAAAACTAGACAAAATTGCGGTTAGGGAACCATGTTCCAACATTCCCCCAACATAATCTTGTGACTCGTCCCAAGTCACAGTGCCAACGGGGTCTTCATAATTTCCTTAAGATGTTCAATCGCGGTGGTTAACGGGGGTATAACACTAAGGCTCTACGTGGTAGAAATCTGCCCAATGTCTACCAGCTTCTGTGAACTTGGACCTTTAGTTGTAGTGGTGACACTATCTAAGGTATGGTTCAATTGTCGTATTGCCCCTTCTAATTCCTGTAAAAGCTTGAGAGCTTCGTCAGCCCAAGGTGTTAGATGGTCGTTGAGCATATATTTCTTGTGCTATAGTCCCACAATTTCACTGTGAAGCACGTGGCTGGTTCAAAGAAGGGCTAGTCGCTGGGCTGGAACAAGGGTGGTCATCGTGGCTTCCATCTATTCAAAATATTGTTCCTTCTGGTGAAACTCTTGATCAATTTGTCGGAGGAGAGGATCATGTTGTACCTGGGACCATAATTCCATAGGAGTCTCAAACATAGTGATGCCTTAACTGATCTGCATTGTAATAATGGTCGTTGCTTCTGTAACCAATGCTGCTCGTTGGGCGCGCACTTCCGGGGGGGGGTCTCAAGCTGGAGCTTGGCCTGCAACGATGCGATATAAAGTTTGAAATCGGCCTTGGCAACCTGTACCTCAGCCTAAGATGCCTTCAAGGCAGCAACCAAGCCCTCGACCTTGGCCTACAGTACAGTGGAGGCAGGAATTACCTCTAACATGTCTTCACAGATCTGGTTGATTAGCTTCTCTAGTGTAGCTTGCTGTGCTATGGTGGCGATGTGCGCCGCCGTATATGCAGTACAATCCTTGACAACTTTGGCTTCTGCCCACCTGGTAATGTACTATGTGGTAGTAATAATATACCGAGCATCGATATTCTTTCCTGGGATATTAATGGGGCCAAAAAAGTCGATGGCCCATTTGTCGAATGCTTGCAGGGCCATTTGTGGTTGTAGGGGCATCTCATCCCGTCGCGAGGGCTTCCCGATTTGTTGACATGTGTCGTAGGTTCGACAGTACATATGAGCATCAGCATGTAGTGTGGGAGACCAAATCCTGACTATTAATATCTTCCACGTAGTAGCTTTACCCGCGTAATGTCCCCCCGCAATTCACCCGTGGGCTTCAGCTAGGATAGTCGGTCTCTCGTATTCAAGGACGTACCTTTGAAGTACCTCATTTTCTCCCAGTTTGTAGATTTGTCCCACAATGATAGTGAAGTCGGCTGCGCAGGTGACCAATTCCTTTTTTTGTGGTATTTAATAGCCATCGAGGGCCTTACCTATGGTCAAGAAGTGGATAATATCAACAAAGTGCTTATCAATTATCTTGATAGCAGATAACTGTGCGTCAGGCAATCCGTCATCCAAGCTAGTTGGCTCTTCCCCATTTTCAATCCTGGACAAATGATCAGGTCCAACGTTCCACCTCCTTGGTTTCAAAATGATTTCAAAATAATATTCCTAAAATAGTAGCAGACACCATCAAACTCCCCCCCCCCTTCCCCCCAACACAAGCTTATTAACCAGGTATTTCAAAGTTGAATGATCTGTGAACATCTCGAAGTGTCGAGTAAATAATGCCTGTACTTTTGGATGGCATATACCATTGCCAACCATTCTCGCTCCGTGGTAGAATAATTATGCTTTTTTGATCTCCTCTTTTGTTGCCAGATTTTTCTTCCAGGTTATATCGGCCTTACAGGGGTCTTGACTCCCTCGGTCACATGCATTTAGCATTTGGTAAATATTTCCTGAATCCCTCAACGAAGGGATATTTTTGTTTTGTTTTGTTTCAGTTGATAGAATATAACCCTTGAGAGTGGATAGGTCGAGGCTAAAAATGGTAGCTGGAGGTTTCCAGGTACACATCTCTTTTACATTATTTTCCCCAAGAATTTTCCTTTGCGAGAATAATTATTCTTGAATCAACAAGGAAAAGCAGGAACAAAAAGGAAAAGTAGGAACATAAAAGGAAAATCACCTAGTTAATTAAGCTAGATAGGTATCATGCTTGATCAACCTTACCAATACTTCTGTAGTATCACCATTACTAATATGATATCCTTGTTATAGTATCACAATTGGTAAATAAAATTAAATAAAGTTTCAAGGGGATCACTCAGAGCATAGATCTAGGGACTGCACAAGAAAATACATCACCATTTATTCATGAAGCAAAGGAATCAAAGGGTTTTTTCTTATACCTGGAAATTCAGAGACAATGAGATAGCGAGACGACGAGGCCACAACGAGAATACAACGAGACAACGAGGCAGCAAATCGCCGAGGACATTGTCGAGGACACATATTACAAATAAGCTGTGAACACAAAAAATAAAAATTAAAAACAAAAAAATAAAATAAACAAAGCATAACCTTCTCACCTCCTCGCCATTGCACAACAAACACATAGCAACAACATAGTGAGACAGACAACAATACAGAGCGAGACAGACAACAACAGAGAGAGACAGACAACAACGGTAACAAACCTGAAACTTATTGTGGTCTGGGGGTCGGTATATTTATAAGAAAAATTCCGGCCGAATTTTTTTCAAAAGTTCGGTTGAACTAATAGTTCGGCGAGACTATTAGTTCATCGAAATTTTGTTGTCATGAAATAGAAATGACATGTACATGGTTCCAAAAACACTAGAAAATTCCTATGGGAGAAATGACATAGAAAAGAAATGTACATGGTTCCAACAACACTAACAAATGCCTTAAAGTTTATGGGAGAAATGACATGTACATGGTTATCCTAAAATTTTTCCTTAAGTATATGGCATAAATGGGAGAAATGACATGTACATGGTTATCCTTAAAGGTTGCCTTAAATTTTATGGGAGAAATGACATGTACATGGTTATCCTTAAATTTTGCCTTGAGTTTATGGGAGAAATGGGAGAAATGACGTGTACATGGTTCCCAAAATACTAGCAAATGCCTTAAATTTTATGGGAGAAATGACATGTACATGGTTTCCAAAAACACTAGCATTTTCCTTAAAAATATATTAAATTAAAGTTATGGTTTGCCTTAAATTTTATGAGAGAAATGACTTGTACATGGTTTGCCTTAATGTTGGCCTTAATTTACAATCATGGAGTGATGTTGTCACCCAAGGATGAACATTAGCCAAGAAAACCAAGTATGTGAATAAGCTTAAATTGGTATGTTTATTTATGAACTTAATTGAAATAAATATGATGCTAGAAATTAATATATAAGGATAGGTTATAAAAGAAGGACGTAGACTAATGTTTAATATATGCATGTATGCATGTATGTCTGGTGGAGCTGTTGTGTGCATGTGACAGTTGTGTGAAGACAATTATCTTGCACACGAAAATGAAAATATAATGATAGGTTCTACAAGATGGATGTAGACTAATGTTTAATATATGCATGTATGCATGTATGTATGGTGGAGTTGTTGTGTGCATGTGAAAGCTGTGTGAAGACAATTATCCTTCACACTAGTATTATACATGATAGGTTCTACAAGATGGATGTATACTAATGTTTAATATATGCATGTATGTCTGGTGGAACTGTGGTGTGCATAAGTACGTTACCACAAGTGACAATATTAAGTTCTTGGGAGAAGAAATTAAAAGTTAGGTAATCAATATAAATCTATATCTCAATAAATATCAGATCAATATTAATCTCAATGCATATCGAAGTCTACTAAAAAGAAAAAGGCCTGAGAAAATTTTACATAATCTAAGTACTTCAGAAAAATTTCAAAATGTTAATTCTATTTATAAAACAATATTTCATTGTATTAACTAACTAAATAAAATAATTACATTATACCTTATCTAAATTGTTAACCAATTTATAATGATAAAAATTAATTTGAACCTTGTGACTATTAGATGAGGGTGATGATGTTGAGTTTCAGAGGATCAATATTTCTCATGTTTGGGGTGTTGGCTTTGGTGTTGCTTCAATGTTGTGGCTATGGCAGCTCAACTTCAACAACTATAGATCATAATACCTTCAATGTTGTTTACCATTAGTACTACCCTAATTAACAGTAAGCTTCTTAATACATAGTCTTAGTTACCTATATGATTACAACTATTAATGGGAACATATCTAACATATAAGTGTAATAGAAGTAGTAAGGTTAAAGATAATACAATAGTACTTATATTGATAGTTACAAGGGCCATGTTTCAGTTACCACTATTAAAGCATAACCTCCAAGCTATAAGCCGATCTTAACTAGTAAGCTTCTAGTAATCAATGATGCTCGAATAGTATAAGCGATTCTGAAGTATCAACGTAATACAACATGTATCTCTTATGGAAACACAAACACCTTTAGTGAAACCACATAATGTTGAGTACTAAGTGTGATTGGAATGAGTTATTACCATTATATTTACCCATATGTGAGTTAATATCGATATGTAAGCTCTATACGGATAAACACATGGTTTAATAGAGTATAAGAAAATCTATATCATAGTGAAAGATAGCTTACTCCCACTATATAAGTAAGCATACAACTGGGTGATTTCCAAGCATTCAGCTAAGAACGGAGCTCAATAAAGCTCATTTATGGAAATAATGATATGTATTGCTCATTTGATCAGTGTAATCATGAAGCTGAGTACAAGCACCTAGTTAATGAAGCTGGATAGGTATCATGCTTGATAAACCTTACCAATACTTATATAGTATCACCATTAGTAATATGATATCCTTGTTATAGTATCACAATTGGTAAATAAAATTAAATAAAGTTGTCAAGATATATGCATCTCACACATTTTATTAAATTTTAAATCAATAAAAATAAGAAAATCAGTATCCTAAACAAATCTTATCTAGCCCTAGTATGCATATATTAACTCTAGATGTATGGAGGTTTGTTGAATTTTTGGATGGATAACCACTATTAATTCTCCAAAAAATAATTTTGGTCTAAACATCTATCTACGGTTCTTATTTGAGGAGTGTGAAGCTTTAGAAACTAAAATAAATGCGGTTGTGATGTTTTTCCCTTCCTGGATCTCTATGCTCATTCCTCCTCCCCTTCTGCTTCTAGGGCACTCAACTCTGTAATGATGGAGGATTCTTCTTAATGATGGAGGAGGTATTGGTTTATTTATCTATTTTTTCTTTTAGACCCAAAGGTGTCTTTTGAAAAAAAAAATTGTTCCTATTATTTACTGCTAGCAAAGGCCACCGGGTGATCGATATCCCCTTCTCCAGGCTGCACCAAGACAACTCCCAAGGCGATCCCTAATGTATCTATGTGGACATGGAAGATATTTTCCCAGTCAGGGAATATCAGAATAGGTGTAGTCACCATATTTTCTTTTAGTAGCTCGAATCTTTTCTGGTATTCCTCGTCCCAGAAGAACGACACATCCTTTTTTAGCAATTTTTCCATTGCAGTGGTGATCAAGGTGTACCCCTGAATGAACTTTCTGTAGTAACCTGTGTGGCCGAGGATGGAGCACAAATGTTTTTCAGTAGTTGGAACTACCAAGTTGATAATACTTGGCTGGGTCATCCATCAATCCCTGCTAACATACTACGTGTCCTAATAGAATCCCAAACGGAACACAAAATATGCATTTCTTGATATTTAGCGAAATTTGATGTTTCCTTCAGGCGTCTAACATCATGAGCGGATTCGATACATGGTTCTTTACTAATCCAAACACCATACAGTCATCGAAATAGACTTCTAGGAACTTGTGAATGAATTCTTTGAACATGGCTACAACAACGCGTGAAAAGATGGCAGGGGCATTCTTTAATCCAAAGGGCATGACAGTGTACTGAAATGAGCCCCACTCTGTTGCAAAATTTGTCTTTATGCGATCTTCAGGTGTGATGCGGACTTGATGATACCTTGAAAACCCATCAGTAATGAATAAGTTTCCTGACCCCCCACATTATCTAGGATTTCATTAGAAATGGTGTGGGGAAAGGATCATGTACACAAACGCCATTTAACTTGTGTAGGTCGACGTAGATCCTCATCTCTCCTTTATTCTTCTTTTCTTGGACCACCATGGGGCTTAACCAATCTGACTGTTCTACTGGTTAAATGATACCTGCAACCACCATTTTCTTGATTTCCTCAACTTTTTGTTTGTATTTCGGGTTCTGGTGATAGGGTCGTTGTTTGACCAGCCACACATCTGGCTTCAACATAATCCTCATGACTCCCATGTCTCCTATGATCCCATTGAGTTCAAAAAACTTGGTCAGGAATAGATCCTGATATTCAGTTAGTAGTTTTGCGACCTTTTCCACCATGCCATCATCCTAGTAATCCCCAATCTTGGCCATCTTGGGCTTCTCTTCCGTGCCAATATTGATTTATTTTAGTTTCAAAGGTTTGGTGACATCAAATTCTTGCAGCAACGGACCTGCAACAACCCCTTCTCCTTCTGAATTTGCGATCATGATATTGTGAGGATCTTCGTAGTAGGCTTCTATTGATATATTTCTACTGTTTATGATGTCCTCTATTTGTGCATCCCAGGCTGGCAGTACGTTCCTGCTTCAGATGAGATTCACTGAAGACTAAAGCATCTATATCCTCTATGGTTTCATTAAGTTACTCGGTGCATTCTGTTAGTCCAAAAATCCTTAAAAAGCCTTCATATATATATATATATATATATATATATATATCAAATCATATGTAAATATCATTAACAAGAAATAACCTACTTGCTACATTATTGCATGATGAACACATAAAAAACTGAAATGCATGCATAAAAATATGCATTTATCCCATCCATTCCAAGTGTTTGAACCTGGAAACTCTTATACCACCTTGTAACACCTCCTCCCACATTTACCTACTTTTACAAGATATCTAGGGTAAACATGAGTTGAGTGTCACTATGATATGAACCAACCTCCAAGTTCCAGTTAAGGAAGTGGGGCCTACAAACCATAAGTTTATTGTCATCCTTCAGGGACTACAGATCACTCATGAGCGTGAAAACCACCCAAGTGATCAATCTGTGAGCTGGAACTCATTTTCACTGACTTAACTCCCCAACACGACCATTGACACAATGCGCATGTGGTTATGTGGCTAAAACTGCACCCAAAATCCTATCTACCAGTAGTTATGACCCATAATCTCTTATTCTGTGATCATGGTTGTGATAACTATGCCACTTTTTCAAGATAGCCTGCATACCATTGCCCAGAACTGATTATAACTTTCCATAATCATAACTAATATGATAAAAATGTTAAACAATCAATACTTGAGTAATATCTTAACCAATACATGCCTAGTACATGATAGATTTCGTCAAGCATATGGAAAAGGAGGAAATCCTAGATGCGATGACGGATGTGGAAATACCATGGGATGATTTTCATCATTGGTCATATTTCCTCCCAGACTTGCATGAAGTAGAGTCAAGTTTGTCTAGCCTTCTGTTAACTGGTGATGTTCACACAATCCTAAATCCTTTGGATCCAGCACAGATTTTTGTCGAAGGTAATATGTCTATCATTTCAGAAACAATTCTACTGAACATATCCAGGGATCCCAATATAATAGAGAATGTTTTCATCAGAGCTGAGTGTTCCCCTGTAGAAATTCAAATCTATACCGATATTTTCAAATAATTTTTTGATGATTTTGCTTGGTATTATGAGGAAATGCCTGGAATTGATCCATAAATTTTCTAGCATCAGATCAAGACTTATGAGAATTTTAATCCTATATGACAAAAGCTTCGGTCGGTAAACCCTAGGAAAGTGTCAACTATCAAAGATGGGGTCGAGAAGGTTCTTAAGGAGGGTTTCATATACCCCGTTCATTTGAATGAGTAGCTTTCAAATCTAGTATCGGTTGATAAGAAACAAAGAACGATCCACATGTGCATATAATTTAGGTATTTAAATCAGGTTTGTACAAAAGATAATTTCCCCACACCCTTTATTGATTATATCATTGATGAGTGTGTCGTAAATGAGATTTGCTCCTTCATGGAAATTTTATTGGTTTATAATAAAATTACTATCCGTCCTAAAGATCAACATTAGACAACTTTTATCTGCCCCTGGGGTACCTTTGCATATAAAAAGATGCCTTTTGGCCTTAAAAATGTTGGAGTGACTTTCCAGCAAGCCATGGCTTATGCTTTCCACGATATCAAATATATCATCGAAGCTTATTTAGATGATTTAGCTACTCATTTTCGAAATATAATTGATCATCCCCATCATATTTGATCGATTTTTGAGAGATTTCGTTATTAAAAAATCCGGTTGAATCTGAATAAGTGCATTTTTGTGGTCACATCTGGTTGGTTATTGGGATTCATATTGTCTACTGAAGGGATTCACGTAGATCCTTTCAAGGTTGAGGCAATACTTTAGTTGCCTCTCCTGTCTACCATTCATCAACTTCAAAGTATTCAAGGAAAGGCCAATTTCTTGAGGAGATTTATCGTCATTTATGTTGAGATTACAAAGGGAGTTATGAGATTGTTGAAAAATAATTAACCTCTTCTCCTTTACTGAGTCCACTCGATTATAACAAGGATTTCCTCTTGTATCTTGTTGCGGTAGAATCAACCATTGACATGGTTCTAGTTCAAGAAGACGATGATCTTTGTGATCATGTGATTTATTATCTAAGTCAAGGCTTGGTAGGTCTTGAATTACGATATTCTCCTATAGAGAAATTAGCTTTGGAAGTTTTCCATGTTGTCCAATGACTTAGACATTATATTCTTCTTCAATTTTTTTTTGTTTTTGTAGCTATCCATCCATTTCAATTTGTTCTCAGTAGGTGAATGATTTGGGGCAAACATAAAATATGAATTTTTATTTTACAAGAATTTGATCTTGAGTTCTTATTAGCTAAATCCAAGAAATATTTAGTATTCACAGAATTAATCTCAGAGTTGCCTTATATATCAACTCATATGTAAATATCATTAACAATAAATAACCTACTGGCTACATTATTGCATGATGAACACATAAAAAACTGACATGCATGCATAAAAATATGCATTTATCCCATCCATTCCAAGTGTTTGAACCCGGAAACTCTTATACCACCTTGTAACGCCTCCTCCCACATTTACCTACTTTTACAAGATATCTAGGGTAAACATGAGTTGAGTGTCACTATGATATGAACCAACCTCCAAGTTCCAGTTAAGGAAGTGGGGCCTACAAACCATAAGTTTATTGTCATCCTTCAGGGACTACAGATCACTCATGAGCGTGAAAACCACCCAAGTGATCAATCTGTGAGCTGGAACTCATTTTCACTTACTTAACTCCCCAACAGGACCCTTGACACAATGCACATGTTGTTATGTGGCTAAAACTGCACCCACAATCCTATCTACCAGTAGTTATGACCCATAATCTCTTATTCTGTGATCATGGTTGCGATAACTATGCCACTTTTTCAAGATAGCCTGCATACCATTTCCCAGAACTGATTATAACTTTCCATAGTCATAACTAATATGATAACAATGTTAAACAATCAATACTTGAGTAATATATTAACCAATACATGCCTAGTACATGATAGACATTTCTTCAAGCATATGGAAAAGGAGGAAATTCTAGATGCGATGACGGATGTGGAAAGACCATGGGATGATTTTCATCATCAGTCATATTTCCTCCCAGACTTGCGTGAAGTAGAGTCAAGTTTGTCTAGCCTTCTGTTAACTGGTGATGTTCACACAATCCTAAATCCTTTGGATCCAGCACAGATTTTGTCGAAGGTAATATGTCTATCATTTCAAAAACAATTCTACTGAACATATCCAGGGATCCCAATATAATAGAGAATGTTTTCATCAGAGCTGAGTGTTCCCCTGTAGAAATTCAAATCTATACCGATATTTTCAAATAATTTTTTGATGTTTTCGCTTGGTATTATGAGGAAATGCCTGGAATTGATCCATAAATTTTCCAGCATCAGATCAAGACTTATGAGAATTTTAATCCTATATGACAAAAGCTTCGGTCGGTAAACCCTAGGAAAGTGACAACTATAAAAGATGGGGTTGAGAAGGTTCTTAAGGAGGGTTTCATATACCCCATTCATTTGACTGAGTAGCTTTCAATTCTAGTATCGATTGATAAGAAACAAAGAACGATCCACATGTGCATATAATTTAGGGATTTAAATAAGGTTTGTACAAAAGATAATTTCCCCACACCCTTTATTGATTAGATCATTGATGAGTGTGTCGTAAATGAGATTTTATCCTTCATGGACAGTTTATTGGTTTATAATAAAATTACTATCCATCCTGAAGATCAACATTAGACAACTTTTATCTGCCCCTGGGGTACCTTTGCATATAAAAAGATGCCTTTTGGCCTTAAAAATGTTGGAGCGACTTTCCAGCAAGCCATGGCTTATGATTTCCACGATATCAAACATATCATCAAAGCTTATTTGGATGATTTAGCTACTCATTTTCGAAAGAGAATTGATCATCCCCATCATCTTTGATCGATTTTTGAGAGATGTCGTTATTAAAAAAATCGGTTTAATCTGAATAAGTGCATTTTTGTGGTCACATCTGGTCGGTTATTGGGATTCATATTGTCTACTGAAGGGATTCACGTAGATCCTTTCAAGGTTGAGGCAATACTTTAGTTGCCTCTCCTGTATACCATTCATCAACTTCAAAGTCTTCAAGGAAAGGCCAATTTCTTGAGGAGATTTATCATCATTTATGTTGAGATTACAAAGGGAGTTATGAGATTGTTGAAAAAATAATTAACCTCTTCTCCTTTACTGAGTCCACTCGATTATAACAAGGATTTCCTCTTGTATCTTGTTGTGGTAGAATCAACCATTGACATGGTTCTAGTTCAAGAAGACGATGATCTTTGTGATCATGTGATTTATTATCTAAGTCAAGGCTTGGTAGGTCTTGAATTACGATATTCTCCTATAGAGAAATTAGCTTTGGAAGTTTTCCATGTTGTCCAATGACTTAGACATTATATTCTTCTTCAATTTTGTTTTTGTTTTTGCAGCTATCCATCCATTTCAATTTGTTCTTAGTAGGCGAATGATTTGGGGCAAACATAACATATGAATTTTTATTTTACAAGAATTCGATCTTGAGTTCTTATTAGCTAAATCCAAGAAATCTTTAGTATTCACAGAATTAATCTCAGAGTTGACTTATATATCAACTCATATGTAAATATCATTAACAAGAGATAACCTACTGGCTACATTATTTCATGATGAACACATAAAAAACTGACATGCATGCATAAAAATATGCATTTATCCCATCCATTCCAAGTGTTTGAACCTGGAAACTCTTATACCACCTTGTAATGCCTCCTCCCACATTTACCTACTTTTACAAGATATCTAGGGTAAACATGAGTTGAGTGTCACTATGATATGAACCAACCTCCAAGTTCCAGTTAAGGAAGTGGGGCCTACAAACCATAAGTTTATTGTCATCCTTCAGGGACTACAGATCACTCATGAGCGTGAAAACCACCCAGGTGATCAATCTGTGAGCTGGAACTCATTTTCACTGACTTAACTCCCCAACATGATCCTTGACGCAATGCGCATGTGGTTATGTGGCTACAACCACACCCACAATCCTATCTACCAGCAATTATGACCCATAATCTCTTATTCTGTGATCATGGTTGCGATAACTATGCCACTTTTTCAAGATAGCCTGCATACCATTGCCCAGAACTGATTATAACTTTCCATAATCATAACTAATATGATAACAATGTTAAACAATCAATACTTGAGTAATATATTAACCAATACATGCCTAGTACATGATAGAAATTTCGTCAAGCATATGGAAAAGGAGGAAATCCTAGATGCGATGACGGATGTGGAAAGACCATGGGATGATTTTCATCATCGGTCATATTTCCTCCCAAACTTGTGTGAAGTAGAGTCAAGTTTGTCTAGCCTTCTGTTAACTGGTGATGTTCACACAATCCTAAATCCTTTGGATCCAGCACAGATTTTTGTCGAAGGTAATATTTCTATCATTTCAGAAACAATTCTACTGAACATATCCAGAGATCCCAATATAATAGAGAATGTTTTCATCAGAGCTGAGTGTTCCCCTATAGAAATTCATATCTATACCGATATTTTCAAATAATTTTTTGATGTGTTCGCTTGGTATTAGGAAATGCCTAGAATTGATCCATAAATTTTCCAGCATCAGATCAAGACTTATGAGAATTTTAATCCTATATGACAAAAGCTTCGGTCGGTAAACCCTAGGAAAGTGACAACTATCAAAGACGGGGTCGAGAAGGTTCTTAAGGAGGGTTTCATATACCTCGTTCATTTTAATGAGTAGCTTTCAAATCTAGTATCGGTTGATAAGAAACAGAGAATGATCCACATGTGCATATAATTTATGGATTTAAATAAGGTTTGTACAAAAGATAATTTCCCCACACCCTTTATTGATTAGATCATTGATGAGTGTGTCATAAATGAGATTTTCTCCTTCATTGACAGTTTATTGGTTTATAATAAATTTACTATTCGTCCTAAAGATCAACATTAGACAACTTTTATCTGCCCCTGGGGTACCTTTGCATATAAAAAGATGCCTTTTGGCCTTAAAAATGTTGGAGCGACTTTCCAGCAAGCCATGGCTTATGCTTTCCATGATATCAAACATATCATAGAAGCTTATTTGGATGATTTAGCTACTCATTTTCGAAAGAGAATTGATCATCCCCATCATCTTTGATCGATTTTTGAGAGATGTCGTTATTAAAAAATCCGGTTGAATTTGAATAAGTGCATTTTTGTGGTCACATCTGGTCGGTTATTGGGATTCATATTGTCTACTGAAGGGATTCACGTAGATCCTTTCAAGGTTGAGGCAATACTTTAGTTGCCTCTCCTGTCTACCATTCATCAACTTCAAAGTATTCAAGGAAAGGCCAATTTCTTGAGGAGATTTATCGTCATTTATGTTGAGATTACAAAGGGAGTTATGAGATTGTTGAAAAAAAAATTAACCTCTTCTCCTTTACTGAGTCCACTCGATTATAACAAGGATTTCCTCTTGTATCTTGTTGCGGTAGAATCAACCATTGACATGGTTCTAGTTCAAGAAGACGATGATCTTTGTGATCATGTGATTTATTATCTAATTCAAGGCTTGGTAGGTCTTGAATTACGATATTCTCCTATAGAGAAATTAGCTTTGGAAGTTTTCCATGTTGTCCAATGACTTAGACATTATATTCTTCTTCAATTTTTTTTTGTTTTTGCAGCTATCCATCCATTTCAATTTGTTCTTAGTAGGAAAATGATTTGGGGCAAACATAACATATGAATTTTTGTTTTACAAGAATTCGATCTTGAGTTCTTATTAGCGAAATCCAAGAAATCTTTAGTATTCACAGAATTAATCTCAGAGTTGCCTTATGAAGAAGAAATAGTTTATGAGGAGTCATTCCCTGATGAACATGATTTCCTTATTTCTTCACAAGAACCTTGGTATGGGGATATTATTATATATATTTAGACTTCAAAGTTTTCCCTCACTTTTTCAAAGGATGAATGGAGAAAATTGTGTCACTTGGCCAAAAGTTATGTTATCATTGGTGACACTTTATATTGTCACGGGGTTGATTCAATCCTTAGATGCTGCTTAACTCTAGAAGAAGTTGAGTCAGTGTTGAATGATTTCCACAATGGAACTTGTGGTGGTCATTTATCTTGGCTTTATACAACCCAAAAAATCCGGCGTGTAGGCTATTTTTTGCCTTCGGTCTTCAAAGATTGCGTTGAAGCAGTTAAGAAATTCCATCCTTGTAAAATCTATACCTAGAATATGCATGTTCATCGAGCTCTGCTCTTTCCTATTAAAACTATCGGTCTGCTCACAAAGTGGGGAATTGATTTCACAACTTGTATCCCACCTTCGACAAAGGGTCATAAGTATATCATTGTAGCAATAGACTACTTCACTAAGTGGGTTGAGGCTATGACTACTTTTGCAAATAATGGTGAAACAAAAACCCTGTTTCTATTCAACCAAGTAATTTCTCGTTTCGGTATTCCTAAAGAGATTGTCACTAAGCATGGCAGACATTTCCAAAACAACATGATGGCTGAATTGGCTCTCAAGTTAGGTTTCTAGTAGGAGCATTCATCTCCTTAATATCCTCAAGCCAATGGGCAAGTGGAAGTCATGAATAAATCCTTAAAGGTTATCCTGCAAAGGAAAATTAATAGAGCTCGATCCAATTGGCACACTATGTTAGGGGAAACTCAAATTGATTATAGTTAGGGGAAACTCAAATTGAGTTACTATATTCTCGTAAATAAATTCAGTTGCAAATTATTTGGTACATGACTTGACTGGCTCTAATTCCACCCACTTCATCAAATAATCCATCACTATTATAATATATTTCGCTCCCATTCGTATAACTCTTTTTGGAAATGGTTTGAAAAAGTAGATTGCCGAAATCTCAAAAGGTGGATTTAGGTGAAAAAAGTGGAGTGGCATGTGATTCTTAGCTAATGATCAACCTGATATTTGACATACATCACATTTTTGGACTTGTACTCAACAATCTCAAAATAGACTTGGCCACCATAATCCTTCCTGAAAATTCTTCCTTGTGGTTGTATTTCCTTGGTAATGTCCTCCCTCTACTCCCTTATGTGCTTTGTTAATGATAACTTCCCTTTCATGTTCCAGGCTACACTGTTTGAGTATCTCATATGCTCCTATATTATACATTTAACCATTTATCAATAAAAATAATGTTTCTTTGATTGTTAAAATATTTTCTTTTTCTCTGACAATCCATTAGGTGCATTCCCTTTATGTACTAAAATGTGTGATTCTGAAAACTCGGATGGAACTGCTTCAACTTTAAATAGGTAAGAATATGGTAATTCATCTCACAGGTCTATCAGTTCTTCCCCCATTTCCAGTTGGGATAGATGAACATGCTTTACATTCTTCTTACTAATGTTTTCATACTTGAAGTAAAGATAGAATAAGAAAGTTTCACCATGGAATCCTTCAATAAAACATTGCATAAAGGGATCACCAGGATATGTAACCTTGAAAAAGATGATTGGGATGATATAATCCCAATTGTCATGTGGACATATCACACAATATACAAGCATTCGACTCAGTGTACACCATTCAAGTTGGTTTACAAACAGGAGGTAGTCATACCACTTCATTATACATCAAATGTTGTACATGTGTCAACTGACCTAAAATATAACAGAAATTCATAAAATAAATTATTCCATAAAATAAAATGCTTAGAAGAATATCGACTCCATGCACTCCACCAGTAACAAGTCAGTAAAAGTAAAAAAAAACATGGTACGACCAAAAATTGCAAACCAAAGACTTAAAAGTCAAAGATTTAATGCTACTTTATGACATTTGAGTGAAGGAAAAGCGTAAGAATTTGGAAATTGCATGGCTTGGACTCTTCATCATTAAAGATAAATGGTATTCTAGGGTATTTTAGTTAAAGACATTACAAGGAAACATATTTAAATCACTTTTCAATGGTGTCTGAGTAAAAAAGTATAACTCTTGATAAGCATTGGCATGTCGTTGGTGAAAACCTCTTTAAGGCACTAATCACAAGGGCTAGCCTGAAAACCACTCTATGCTAGGCTAAGATAACCAATTACATGTATGATAGTTTTAATTTTCTTATCAAAATTTATAAGTAAGTCAATTAATAGAAAAAATTACAAGTTAGGATGAAATTGAATCACTCTAGCGTAATCAAGTATGAAAACATCGAAGGAATTAGAAATGATGTGTTTTTATTTCTAATTCCTTCGATTTTTTCTTACATGAGCCCTTTCTTCTAGATTTACCATTTGTATTACGTGCACATTTTCTATCTTTGCTAATGAAGTAGGTATGATTACCTCACTATTTCTGACATGACCTCATGCTTGAATCTTTTAAGAAGATCTTCCCAGAGCATAAATGCAACAATTGGGTTTTCCCTACCACAAGATGCTACTTTTTTGTATTATCTCATTTGGAATGTTAAGTAAAACCTATTCCAAAGCACTAGCACTAAGCTAAATTGGTGGAATGAGCCCTAGAAAATGTAAAAAATATCTAGATCAATTTTATTAAGCGTTTTATTTATTTGGATGTTATCTACGCGAAGGGGTATGGAGATGAAACTTGATGATATTGTTACCTGACTCAAAAATACTCTAAATGCATAAATATGAAAATGCAACTCTTTATTTCGATGAATTTCTATTTAAGAGAAAGTTGAAGGTCTTTTGGACTAAAAAAGTACAAGCTTCCTAAAAATTCACATAAGATTTATTTTTCATCAAGAAAACAATTTCATTTCCAAGCATGACCAATATCTCTTTTGTTGTGAAGCCAGCTCCAAAAATAGAAGAAAAGAGATATCAACGCCTTAGAAATAAGCTACTTCGAGGGGGCAACCTACAATACATTACATGAATGAAAAATTCTTGGATGATACAAATTACAAAACCTCCTTTATATATATAGGAGTCCATGGGGCCACAATGTAATCCTAGCCGACATAATAATAATAATTTAAGGGCACAATAATAACAATATGGGGGTTACAGGGGTGCAATAATAACAATAAGGGGGTTACACTAACAACAATAAGGGACTATACTAGTAATATAGGGACCTAACATGCCCCTCTCCTTCAAAAAAGTGTTGTCCTCAATGCTTGAGTAGCTCTGGGTGCTTTTGTATAAAATTCTCATCCTCCCATGTAGAATCTTTAGTAGGTAAGTTCTTCCACTTGATGAGATACTCTGAAATTGATCGATTTCGTAGCTATCGAGTTCTTGTTTCCGTGACCGCTTCAGGTTCCAATATGATTTTTCCTTCCTCATCAAGTTCTGGAAATATTGTTTGAACTGAAAGATTTTCACCTATAACCTTCTTTAAGCATGAAACATGGAAAACTGGATGTACTCGCGAAGAAGCAGGAAGCTCCAATTTGTATGCCATAGTACCAATATTTTGCAACACCTTGTAAGGACCATAGTACTTTGGCGATAATTTATTATCCTTCTTAGCTTGCTTGAGGGACATTTGTTTGTATGGTTGTAGCCGTAAAATACCCAATCTCCTACATCAAAACTTCTCTCGCTGCGATGTTGATCTGCCTGTTGTTTCATTCGATTTTGTGCCAAATTCAGGTTATCCTTTAAGAGTTGGAGAACTTCTTGTTGATGCTCGATGTGATCTTCCACTGATTGAACCTTCAAATTTTCTCTTAAATATGATGTGATGGATGGTGGATGATATCCATAAAGTGCCATAAATGGTGTCATTTTTGCTGCAGTATGGAAGGAAGTGTTATACCACCATTCAAAGAGAGGTAACCACTTGACCCATTGTGTTTGTTTATCAGATACAAAACAACGAAGATATCCTTCCAAACATTTATTTACTATCTCGGTTTAACCATCAGATTGAGGATGATAAGATGAGCTATGAGCTAATTGAGTACCCAAACAAGAAAATAACTCCGTCCAAAAATTTCCAGTAAAAATGGGATCTCTATCGCTCACAATAACCCTTGGGTTTCCATGTAGATTTTGAATTGTGTCCATAAATGTAGTAGCAACTGTACTTGCTTTAAATGGATGAGATAATGCACAAAAGTGTGCACACTTGGTAATTCTATCAACTACCACCATGATGACACTCTTTCCTTTGGAATTAGGTAAACCTGTGATAAAATCCATTGAAATCTCCTCCCAACATTGACTTGGAAAGGATAAAGGTTGTAGAAGTCCTGGGGTCTTAATTGTCTCAACTTTATTCTGCTGGAAAACCAAACATTCTGCCACAAACTTTTGAATATCAGATTTAAGGCCATCCCAAAAAAATTCTTTCTTCACCATGTGGTAAGTTTTTAAAAATCCCGAGTGTCCTCCTAAAGGAGAAGTGTGCAATTCCAAAAGAATCTTTTGTTTTACTTGGGAATTATTACAAAGATATAAGCGATCTTTGTACCATAAAGAATCATTTTTCCAACTAAATGTATCATATGTACTAGGATCTTGCTGCAACTTTTGATTGAGTGTCCATACTTCTTTTTCCTTCTTCCATTCATCTCTTGCTTCGGTTATCCAATCTGGTTGGATAATAGAAATGGCACAAAGCAATGCTTCCACCTCTTCATTCTTTCTTGAGAGTGCATCTGCAACAACATTAAGCTTCCCTTTTTTGTAAATTATTTCAAAGTCATAACCCAACATCTTTGTGACCCATTTTTTCTATTCTTCTAAAGATAGTCTTTGTTCCAAAAAGTGATTAAGACTATCATGATCATTTTTTACCTTGAAGTGTCTTCCCATTAGGTAAGTTCGCCATTTCTTTAGTGCATGCAGTATTGCTAACATTTCCTTCTCATAAATAGGTTTTTGTAAATACTTTCCTTTGATTGGATGGATTTCAAAAGAAATGGGTCTTCCTTCCTGTATTAAAACAACACCAATTCCATTTCCTGAGGAATCACATTCCATAATAAAGGTTTTTGTGAAGTCTAGCATAGCTAAGACTAGTGCTAGGCACATTGCCTCTTTAAGATGTTCAAAGGCCTTAGTTTCTTCAAGAGTCCATGAAAATGCATCTTTCTTTAATAATGTTGTTAGAGGTGCTGCCATTCTCCCATAATTCTTAACAAAATTGTGATAATACCCTGTTAACCCGAGAAATCGTCACAACTGCTTTATGGTTGTGGGGACTTTCCATTCCTTAATGGATTTAATTTTGTTTGGGTCTACCTTAACATCCTCGTGAGATACAATATGACCCATATATTCCACCTCTTGTACTCCAAAGAAAAATTTGGATGTTTTTGCATATAATTGTTTCTCTTGCAATATTTTGAGCACCTTGTCAACATGTTCAACATGATCCTTCCAAGACCTGCTATAGATTAGTATATTATCAAAAAATACTAGCACAAATTTTCTAACGAAGGGTTTGAAAATGGAATTCATCAACCCTTGAAATGTATAATGTGTATTGGTAAGGCCAAAAGGCATGAAAAAAAATTCATAATGACCCTCATGAGTTTGAAATGCTGTTTTTGGAATATCTTCAGTCTTCATTCTAATTTGATGATATCCTGAACGAAGATCCAACTTGGTAAAATAAATTTCTCCATGTAATTCATCCAATAATTCATTTATCACAGGAATGGGAAATTTATCTTTAATGGTGAGCTTATGGAGCTCCCTATAATCCGGACACATGCGCCATGATCCATCCTTCTTGTGTACCAATACTACAGGAACAGAGAAAGAAATTTGACTAGGTTGAATTATACCCGCCTCTAACATTTCTGCAATCATACGTTCAATTTCGCTCTTTTGGACATAAGGATATCTATAAGGCCTGATGTTTGGAGGAACACTTCCTGGACTCAAATGAATAGCATGATCATGATCACGAATAGGTGGAAGTCCTTTGGGAGTTTCAAACACCTTGGAATGATTGTCCAAGACTTGTTGGAGATCTGCAGAAATAGATGATTTTGATGTTGGAACTTCTAGTGAGCATAATTGTGCAATTACACCTCGTTGTTCTTTCTTTAGAATATTTTTCATGACATTAGAGCTTATTATATTTCCTGGCTTCCCTGCAATACCTCATAATTCGACTTCCTTACCTTTTGAAAAAAATTTCAAGAAAATTTCTTGAAAATTAAAAGCTACCATCCCCAAAGATTGTAACCATTGTACTCCTAGTACAACATCATCACCTCCCATAGGAATGGAAAGAATTGGACTATTCAATACATATTCCCCCATGGTTAGCTTGATATTATGTCACTTTCCAGAGAAATTTATAGTTCCTCCATTTTCAACCATCACTTGACATTCTGGTGCTGGGTATAGCAAACAATTCAATTCCTTGGCTACCTTACAATGAATAAAATTATGGGTGATACCTGAATAAATAAACACTATTACCTTTTTCTTCTTGATATGTCCTTCTATCTTGAGAGTTTGAGGAGTGGTAATTCCTGCCAATGCATTACATGATATGGTCGGACTCATTTCTTCCTCTTCTAGGGCTGGTTCCTGGTGTATATCCTCTTCTTGTTCATTTTCTTCGTCCTCTTCACAATCTATGTAAAATAATTTCTTCTCAGCACAATTATGACCTTTAGTGTATTTACTATCACAACTGTAGCAAAGCCCTTTTTCTCTTTTTTCTTCCAATTGTTGTGGTGTCAACCTTGTAGGTTGTGGAAATCTAGGCATAGCAACACTTCCTTCTTTATAGAAGTGAGTGGTAGGCTTCCTTGTCGCCATAATTTTACATTAATTTTTTCTTGCCAACCTGAATGCCTTCTCCAATGAATTAGGTTCCAAAATGTGAACTTCATGTTGGATGTTATCCTTTAAAGTACCTATGAAGAGATCAATCCTGTGTTCCTCTGGAATATCAGTTACCCTTATATTCATTTTTTGGAATTCCCCAATGTGCTCCCCCACTAAACCATTTTTTTTGAGATTTATCAATTGGCTAAATAAGGTGTTTCTCTTTGTATCCTCATAATGTGCTATCATTTCCTCCGTAAAAATTGACCAAGTGACAATTTTTTTACTGGAGCAAAGCCATCGATACCATACAAATGTATTTTGTTCTAAATGTAAAGTTGCAATGCGTACCTTTTGTGTGTTTTGCACATTATGGAGATAAAAATATTGCTCCATCTGTAGTATCCATGTTACAGGATCCTTTCCATCAAACTTACTCATATCCATTTTTGGAATATGGTGGTTCTTCCCGCCAACATTAGAGTTTATGAAATCACGATTAACATTTATTTTTTTATCATCATGAGTTTCCTCTACTATATTTTCACCATTAGGAAACATTTCTTGTATCAACTTTGTCAAACCTTCCATGTCTGCTTTTAGATCATTCTTCATGTTTTCCATGTTGTCTTTCATTTTTTCATCGATCTTAGCTTCCATGTGATCCATCTTAGATTCCATGCCATCTATCTTAGATTCCACGCCTTTCTTCAAACCATCCATATATTCTTCAAACCATCCATCTGCCTCCACGCTCTTTCAAACTTCCATTTCCCATTTTTTGTTGCTCTTTGCGAGAGTAAATTGGTGCACTTGCTCTTGTAATTTTGATAGATCATGTTGCAATTCTTCATCTTCATGAGTCATAGTAGAGCCTTATGAAGGCTTAATGGGTGTTGAATTATTTTTACGGGGCATATTTTAGAACCCAATACCGATATCTATTCTACAATATGCTCTGGAATCAATTCAAATTGATTCTTCAAACAAGACTTATGCAATTCGAAAAAAAAAATACACACCTTTTTCTTGCTTTTGAGGAGCTCGATATTGAAATTGGATTATCTCTGTGATTGCAGCTCTTCAATATCTGAAATTTGGCACTGAGGTAGCCTTCTGAATTATCTTTCAAATTCCATAGGTCTGAATTGATTTGGATTCTCCAAGGCAAAGTTATGTCCAATATCCCACAATGACCTAATTATGGACTGGTTCAGTAGAGCGAACTTTTACGACTTGCCACATGTCACTGTTTCATCTTTTAGCTCTGAAATTGATAGAAAAGAAACTACAGTCTGTGTACTTGCGACCACTTTTTATGGCGCTCCAATCTGATGCTCAAAGAGAGAGTTATGAATATTTTTGCATGATCACCTCTTTGAGATGAAATTCAGGAGCTTGAAAAAGCACTACCTTCCACAGATCATATCTCTGAAACTATTGTGAACCAAGCTCTAAAATTTTGCGAAATATTTCCCCATGATTTCAGCTTCACGCCCTAAAAATTTCAGATTTTGAACCTTCGTAGAAAAATTTTATAGAGCAAATGCCATGATGACCTGTTTAGATTAAATTGAGGATCCTGCAAAAATACCTAACTTGCACAGATCATATCTCTTAAAATATTACGAACCAAGTTCTAAAATTTTGTGATGATGTTTCTCAGGATTTCGTCTTTGCACCATAACAATTTCAGCTTCTGAAACTTCATAGAAAAAAATTTATAGCGAAAATGCCACGATTGCCTGTTTGGATCAGCGAAACCCTAGAATCCAATGCTCTGATACCAAATGTTGTGAAGCCAGCTCCAAAAATAGAAGAAAAGAGATTTCAACGCCTTAGAAATAAGCCACTTCGACAGGGTAACCTCCAATACATTACATGAATGAACAATTCTTGGATGATACAAATTACAAAACCTCCTTTCTATATATAGGAGTCCATGGGGTCATAATGTAATCCTAGTGGGGCCACAATGTAATCCTAGTCGACATAACAATAATAATTTAAGGGCACAATAATAACAATATGGGGGTTACAGGGGTACAATAATAACAATAAGGGGGTTACACTAACAAAAATAAGGGACTATACTAGTACTATAGGGACCTAACATCTTTTGTGATGAAAAATTTCATTGATTACAAAGCCAAAAATTGCCATGTCGAGGAGTCTGGGATCACTTGTTAGAAAATCTAGGATTTACCATGTCGAGGAGCTTTCAAGGGGATTTAGCTTTGATATTTTGCCCTTGCTTGTATATCGGACCACATGTTGTTCCCCTAGGTTCAATTGTCTCAGTTGGTGACCTTAGTGGCCATAATATTTAGGATTTTTCTTAAGGTGACTTTGGAGGGAAGGTCCCATTGTACCTGGGGCAGACGTTGACTAGAATCACTTGGAATTTCCGGAGGGTAATCTTCACTTAGAGATGGAATAGTGAATTTAATTGCACCAGACTTTTTCATTAAGTAGGTTGTCAGGATAAATGTTCCGACGTTGGATTTCATCACGAACTAGTGTTTTTATTGTGGAAACATATTGTTTGTGTGTGGATTGTATCTTAGATTTTGTAGGCACGTGTCCATTTGTTTGATTTTTGGAGGCATTAGGTGTGGTTATTTTGAATTTTTTTGATTTTGTGTGTTAAAGAAATTAACTGTGGCTGAATTACTGAGACATTCACGTAGAATGCAGGGGAAACCCCCTAAATATACACCCAGTCAATTGGAAAAAAAACAAAACTGAAAGAGTTCAATCATCAGGAACCGACTCTACTGAACAAGGAGAAACATCCATTGTAATACATCCTAATTTCGAAGTTAATCAACCTCAGATAACTGAAAAAGATCAAGAAAAACTTGAAATTTCCAAAGTAATTATAGTTGAATCAGTTACTAGTGAGTTGTCAGATACACAACTCACTGAACCTGAAATATTTGAGCCTGAACCTGATTCCCCTTTGTCCGAGTCACCTTCAAATCTTATAGCCCTGACTCTTGGTCATCCTCATTCACCTCAAGTAAAAATTCTCATCACCGAGAATCTTCCTCCTGGCCTTATTAACATTGAAGTTATTTCTGACGTAGAAGAAGAGATTACACTTCCCTCTCGTCAAGAATATTTAGATATAAGGTTTAGTAAACCAATATACCCTTTCATTCCTTTTCGACCAGATCCTTGGTATCATCAATTTACCAATTTTCTACATAGCTCTAGTTACACTTAGTCACCACGCTGAATACCATTCTAATATTTACCAAGAAATAGTAACATGGCTTCTCAAAGCATGTCCACTGAGTCATCTATGTTTTCCATCTTCACCATAATTTTTTTTGTATGGCGGTCCTTCTTTTCCTGCTGGGTACCAGTCGCTTTTTGGCACATTCTCAGGAGCATATCCATTCTCTAAAACTTCTACCATGTCAAATGGTTTGTTTGAGTCTACCACCAAACCTTTGACTATGGAACATGTCTATATGTTTTTTGGGAATATCCCTTAAGCTAGCTCACAAGGTGGCTATATATTGTCTGGGGGGCAACAGCCTCTCCAAGGACAACAACCTCTCCAAGGGTAGCAACCTTTTCAAGGGCAACAAATTTTTCAGGTGCAACCATATTTTCAAGGAGGATAACCTTTTATTGGAACCTATCCCTCGGTTGTAGGGAAAAATATTCCTGGTAATTATCAAACTTATGTTTCAAGTCCTCAAACTGGTTATGGTCAACCTTCACTAGTACATTTGGGGGAAATTCCGACACTTGGTTCCGACACTTTTGACCAAATGTCGGAAATTTCCCCAAATTTTTTCAATCCCGCCCGAAACTGTCGCTATACCGACGTTTATAGAAAAGTGTCACAATACTGATGCTTAGACAAAGTGTCACAATTGCGACTTTTGGAGGAAGACGTCGCAATTGCGACACTATGCCCCAAAGCGTAGCTATTGCGACGACTGCCTCCAAACGTCGCAAGTGCGACACAATGTCTAAGTGTCACAATTGCGACGTTTGGAGGCATCCATCGCAATAGCGACGCTTTGTCCGCTGTCGGTATAACGACACTTATATGCGCGCTACATAAAAATGATTTTATTAAAAATACGAAACTTATATCCGTCACAATAGCTATATTAATGTCTGATATCACATGTGCATTCGCCCTCTACTCTTGCAGAACAACATTCGCACTTAGCATTCGCCCTCAGCTCTTGCAGAACAACATTTTCCCTCAACATTCGCCCTCATCTCTTGCAGAACAACATTCGCCCTCAGATCTTGCAGAACAACATTTGCCCTCAGCATTCGCCCTGAGCTCTTGCAGAACAACATTCGCCCTGCATTTTCCCTCAGCGTTCGCCCTCAGCTCTTGCAAAATAACATTTTTCCTCAGCATTAACCCTCAGCTCTTGCAGAACAGCATTTGCCCTCAACATTCGCCCTCAACTCTTGCAAAATAGCATTCACCCTCAGCGTTCGCCCTGAGCTCTTGCAGAACAACATTCGCCCTCAACATTCGCCCTGAGCTCTTGCAGAACAACATTCGCCCTCAACATTCGCCTTGAGCTCTTGCAGAACAACATTCGCCCTGCATTCTCCCTCAGCATTTGCCCTGATCTCTTGTAGAATAGCATTCTCCCTGCATTCATCCTCAGCGTTCGCCCTCAGCTCTTGCAGAACATCATTCGCCCTCAGCTCTTGCAAAATGGTAAGTTCTTACTGCAGGCCCTTCCTCCTATAGTAGGGTTGACTCTATTTGGGTTTTTTTGTTCAATTCCATTGGATTGTGTTAGGCTATAGGGTTCTCTCTAGATGTCAAGAATCAAGATTCAATACCCTCTATTATCTTCATCACCCAATACAAGATTTAAATTTTTCCTAAAGAAACACTTATTAATTTGGCAACCATTATTTCTCCCTGCTTTAAAAACCCTACATTTAAATGAAAACAAGCATTGCATTTCAACTACAAAAATCTATTAGTGTTCAAATGTACATGTGTGCATCATTTGTGTAGGGTATTCCTTTTTCACTTTCACATTATCCAAGAATGTGTGCAGTATAGTTCATATTTTCTGTGATTTAGATTATCTTGAAAAAGGAAAGGTAAATTTTTTCCCATGGAAAAAGAAGGTTTTCCCTTTTTACTACTGGAAATGGTACAACAAAGTTCCATTTCTACCCGAAACTCCTATGAAACAGGAACCAAATAAAGGCCATGTCCTCAATGGACATCATTTTTCTTTGAAAATGGCCATTGCACCGTGTTGTTTCTTATATTACATCACGATAGTTTCTTAGGTCATTTCTTGTTTCTTGAGATGAAAAACAACCAAAGAAATTGTGAAGATCCTTCCAAGAAATAACTGACCATTTCTCTATCATATCTCAACTATTTTTTATTTTATTCAGTGGTTGCTTACTTTGAGAGAAATTTGACACTTTTATAAGGAATATAACATAAAAACACAAAATGGGAAGGAATTGATGAGGTAGATGACCTTTAGTTGTTGTCAATTAAGAATTGATAATACACGATGCATGTTCTATACTACAAACTAGATTCCTTCCTGGAGTTAGGAAACAGAGTATTGAATCAAAGTTGTAGTTTCTAACTTCTTGTATTGGTTCATCAATCTTGAAATTCAAACATTGCATGTCTTCATTGCTTCATGTTTGAATAATTTGCATTATATCGTACAATAGGAAATTAGGAATTATGATTATTATTACTTTATGGATATGTTAAGTTACTTTTAAGTTTTCATGGTTTAGTGTGAAATTATTCTTGTGTGCCCCTAGGCCCAGGTGAAGGAATGCCAAGGACTGAGAACCCTAGTTTTTAAATGGTATTGTTTCTTATACCCAAAAACCCCTCAACATCACTTCTTATTAGTTCTTAACAATAGTGTTGCAAACAATTTGAGAATTGATATAGCAAAATCTCGCACTTCTCAAGATAAAGTCCTAAAGCTAAAGTGTGATACCATGTGTAATTCAATAGCCCCATTGTCACCTCACCAACCTCTTTTCACTTCGGGCTAGCTCTCCTCCAACTCAAGGGGGGTTCTCCCTAGTAGTTGTTAGGGATATAATGGCCCAACCAAACCAAGTCAAGAGCCCCCTAACTCTCTATGTTTACTACTATCAATAAAAATATTGAACAATAGGGTCAGACATGCATCTTGAAGATAAAATTGCCAGGGTATTTTTGGGTAATTTCAAAGGGAAAGTCCCCAAACACATATAATCAAGGAATTATAACGTGATTTCAAACATTAAATATCAACAAAATCGTTTAAAGGATATTGAAAGGAAAAAGGTGATGGAAGATAGAAAGTGTCTTACTTAAATGCTCTAAGGATTTTTCAATAGTTGCTCCAAAAGCTTCACTTCAAGGCCCTTCAAGATCGTCTCCAACAATGCTATACCATCAACTTCAACAATGTTGCTCCAAAAATTTCCTCAAGTTCTTCACAACAAGTTTACTAGAAGTCTCTCCAATAATATATTCAATAAGGTCTTCATTGTCAACTCGTCTCTTGTTTGGGTGCCTTAATGTGCAATGACATGTTTCCAGGACTGAATTCAATGCAAGGCATATTTGAAACTCTAACTCTGTCTTCCGGTGTCTTATTAGAAATTATTTCAATTTTCATTTTGTGTTTTCAATTTAGATATTGTTTTCAAGTTTTTACATTTATAATTTTATTGCAATGTGGCAGACTGATCAGAGCAGTGCAGGAACAACCCCGAGACGGGATGATCGCGGAAAGAGGCCAGCAAAAGAACATGTAAAGTGCCAGCATTGCTCTATCTTCAGGTATTTTAGTTATTTAAATAATTGAAATAATATTAATTTTGTTCAAATATGCAGACACCTAGCCATGGTACGCCTGATGATTCCCTCTTTGAGGAAGAGCTTTCTTCATCCCTATCTCCAGTGTTCTTGTTGCGAAAAAGGGCACAAGATCCAAGGTCAGAATTTAATACTTTGATAGATGCGCCTCAAACACCTGAAATAGAAGAGAGGATAAAACAACTTATGAGCCAGCTAGAAACATATCAGGTAATAATAAAAAGTCAAAAGGATATTTTTTTTGTTCTGCATGAGATGAATTGTGGTAGTTTGATTTTTAATTTTTACATTGACTAAACTAACAAAAAGTTCTTTATTATGTAGCATTTTCTAGCACTTGCTGAACCCAGTGTTGGTGGTAGTGGGACACAAGGGCAAGAGATTTCCCAGCAACCCTCTCATACACCTTCTACTCCTTTAGGTGCCAGCCAAGAAACACACCCTGCCCAAGCAGACACCCAGCCAACCACTAAACGTGTTGGCAATGATGAGGCTAATATGGCCAACTACATTATTGCGTTTCCTAGAGCTACACATGTTAGCTCCACAGGGACCATTAATGGCACGTTGTTGGTGAACGATGAAGGTGTCCCTATAAAGCACGTACAAATCCTAGGTAAATTTTAATATTTTAACTATTTCATGTACTCTATCTAAAACATATTTATCATGATTTTTATTTTTAAATTAATGATAATATCTTTTTTTTTTTTCTGTGTAGGAAACAATGAGTTCTACAGGTTTTTGGAGAGCCATGCGTTGGTAATTTTTGGCCCAACCATATGCACAGGGTGGAATTCCCAGAATTCCAACCTGAAAAAGGAACTTCTAGATTATCTAGAAGCCCTTTTTGGGGTCGACACATTTGACAGAACAATGGTGGCTCGGGTAGCTGGAAAATATTTGAAATATACCAGGGACACCTATAGGACGCAATTGAAATTTAACCCTAGATACGAGCATCCTCTCACAGTTCCAGAGAGTGAGTGGAGAGCACTCATCCATGACGGAAAAGAGAAAAGGGAAAAGAAAGAAGGAAAAATGCCAACTGGACCCGCAAGGTAAATTACAACTTTAATTCAATAGCTTTAATTTTATCTATGTCTAAAATAAAAGTGTGCTACGTCATATCTGACTTCAATCTTTTGATGCTAGGTTGCTTGACACCTCAAAGGCAACCAAAGCTAGGATTGAAAAAAAGGGCCATCACAAGCTAGGCCAAGGCGGCTACTTGAAATTAGCCGCAAGAATTGTAATTAAGTAGCTAAACATCTTATAATTAATTGTATCGCCTTCCAACATTTTTGTAATCCTATCAAATATAATTAAAAATAAACAATCATATGTAATGTAGGGTGATGACTTCGGAACAGAAACTACAGAGGAAGATAAAAATATCACTTTCCATTTCGGCTATCAAGCCATAGTTGAACGTCGCAGAAGCTTGGGGCAGGTCCCAAGATCCAGAATGCCTGATAAGGTAAAACATTAACCTTTCAATATGTTTTTTTTCGTCCATAAATTTAATGTCTAACAACTTTGTTTAAATCAGGGGAGCAGCACTACCGACGAGGAAAATAACCCAGTTTTAGAGCCAGATGTAGATGATCCTCACGTGCAACCTGATCATTGTAGTGGGGACCAGGCCGAAAATGCTACTATCGGTGAGGGCCGTGACGGTAATTAATTTCCACTTATAATTTTTTCTAATTATACCTTGATGGTTGTCCTTATAACGTTTTTTGTTTAAATGACAGAGAATATTTCCCTTGAGGATCTTACCACCAGAGAGGAAGACAGGGCAACAGTCCCAACGGCGACAACTGGTGCACCAGGTAAATAATCTCATTGCAATTTTTTTTATTAATATTACCGAACTAGTTCAATGATATTTAAAAACTGACAATTAAAATTTAATATTATATTTTTTTGTAGGCGATGCCCCGTCACTGGATGAGACCAGATATCGTGACAACGCAACTAGGTCAGCGGCGACAACCGGTGCACCAGGTAAATAATCTCGTTGCAATTTTTTTTATTAATATTACCGAACTAGTTCAATGATATTTAAAAACTGACAATTAAAATTTAATATTATCTGTTTTTGTAGGCGATGCCCCGTCACTGGATGAGACCAGACATCGTGACAACGCAACTAGGTCAGCGGCGACAACTGGTGCACCAGGTAAATAATCTCATTACAATTTTTTTTATTAATATTACCGAACTAGTTCAATGATATTTAAAAACTGACAATTAAAATTTAATATTATCTGTTTTTGTAGGCGATGCCCCGTCACTGGATGAGCCCAGACATCGTGAATACGCAACTAGGTCAGCAGTGCGGGTTGAAAGGCACGAAACAGGAGCAGAGAACGATGATATTGATGATGTAATTAGGAGCTTTAAAAATAGGAAGAAGAAAAAGAAAATTTGACAATGTAAAATATTGTATTATTATAAGACAAACGTTACCATACTTGGACCATTTTTTTGCGTTATATAAAAAACTCATTTATCATACTATTTTTATGTCAAGCATTAATTGCAATGTTTCCTTGCGTACTTTTTGTTGAATTGTTTTTTTACTAGTTATTGAATATTTTTTTTTATTCTCATGAAAGTAAAAATTGAAATATAGATTGGGTATTGGGGAATTGAGAGTGATGTGAGGGGGGGGGAGGGGCCATAAGAGCTTCCACCTTCACGTGGTTGGCCATGTTTAGTAGAGAATAATTTATTGGAGTGATTTAATCTTGGAGCAAACCTCCCTTGATCCAGCGTAGCAACAAAAAAGTCACTGTTGACTTAGTTGCTACTCTTTCAGATCGTGGGAGGCTTGTTCCAAGTTCATGCGACTCCAATAAATTGTTCTTGAAACGAAGAGGAGCTTATTCGGGTATGTTTTGACATTTTCAACATATGTTCTAACATTATCATAAGAATGCATCTTAGAGTAAAAATACTACATCAATTACTTGTATTTATTGTATAGATAATGATGGATTTTGATTGACTTGGCAGTGCAGGTACAAATCCTCTTGCATCATGAGCAATACAACTTGTCAACCAGGGTCATGTCCAGGATATTTTTGCTTGTGCGCTTGACCAGGTTTGTAATGTCACATTTTATAAGTTCCTTTACAATTCATAATTCAATATTAAGCTTGTTCATGATTATTATCTAGGTTTTTTGTATGTGTTTTTTCATCTATTTGATTGTAAGCAACTCTGCATGTTTCCTGTTGTTCACTATGATTTCTCCCATTACCACTCCCAGGATGAATCCAAATTTATTGTTACATAGGTTACTTTATTGTTACTATGATTTCTCTATTTACGATTTCATAGGTTACATCATGTAAAGTTGTCAATCTTAGGTTGGTGATGAGCTTTAGTCCTCCAGATTTGGGGCTTTTATGATATTTTCTCCCTCATGTCATTCCTGCATCATCTCATTGTTTGAGCATGCCAATTGTCTACCACTTGTACCAATTGGCACATGTCAATCTCTGAGTGGTGCCACATTTCACCTATTTTTAGTGAGAGTTTAGGGTTTCTCTAACATAGCTTTAGAAATCCGATTCAGTGCCTGCTTGAATATCGTCACATAATACTCATGGTTTGGATTGATGAGCATGTTCTGAATGGTTGTTTGATTCATAAGAACCACCCATATAGTCATCTTGAGATATTTCAGAAGTTTTCTCGGGTTTCCTTTTTCACCGTTTCTAGTGGGTGGGATGGTGTGGGGTGATCCATCAATACAGGTGCTCTTGTAGTAGGGAATTTGCTTTTGGGGATATAAAGGAGCATTTGATGTAGATATCCCATTGGATGCATTCATAGATGGGCATGAGAGGTCAAGAATTTAAATTAAAAATATGCAACCTCTAGCATGGAAACCTGAAGGCCGCGAGAGACATTGGTTAAAGATTGTTTTGTGCTGGCCTTAATATAGTCGTGATTTCTTTCTATTATATTAATGCAAATATATAGTCTGGTCTCATTAAAATGAGGATTGTGGTTGTATTTCTCTTTGGTTGTTTCTCTCTTAATGCTCCATAAGTTGCCAAAAGTTGCGATAGTTGTTTAGTTTTCCTGTTACAACTTAAAAGTGTTTTTTAGCAATGGGAGTCATGTTTTTTAAGGTTCATACTAATATGAAGATCTTGTAATTCTATATTCAGGATAAGAGAAGATGGCCTCTGCTTTGGGCAATATGACATCAATTACCACATCTACCTCATTGGGTAACAATGGAAAGGGGAAGAAGTTGGGTGCAATGTTTGATAATTATGGCAGACAATTGTCTTCTCTTTCAGTTTTTTCACCCATTTCCTTTAATCGCTCAAGCAGAAGAGGGACTCTGAGATTACGCGACAGAGAGAAGGTAGTTAATACAAGAGCTATGGAAAAAAATTTGTACTTCAACAAGGATGGCTCAGTGACAAAAAAATATCAGGTCAGAGAAAAAATTATGTTTAAAGGAAGGTCACCTGCACGTGAAACTTCACTGCGGTGGATCTTTCCTTGTCCACTTATATTTGATTTTAATGTGTTATTTTAATTTTTCATGGAGTGTTGTTTTGGCATATGGTCTGGCATTCAATTGCACACTTACTGAAAGCATTGTCAATTTGTCTTGCAGGTGGTGTGAACAAGCTTGCTGATCTTGTTGGAGTCACCCTTGGGGCGAAGGGCAAAATGTTGTCTTGGAGAGCAAGCATCGTTGTCCGAAAATAGTTAATGATGGTGTAACAGTAGCTAAGGAGGTAATTTGTAGATGTGTGCTCTGGTTTTCTTTTTAACGTTGTATTAGTTCCCACACTGGTTGGTTCGAAACGCGTCGACCACGTTCTTTTGCATGTGATTATTACCGAAAGAATTTCTACTAATTTGTCTTAGATTTGGTAGGCATAATTTGAAAACTCAAAGGTGAAAGGAAACATATTTGTTACCCAGTGGTCTACTTGGCCTATGGAGTAGCCACATTAGAGTAATGCAAAAATATTTTCACAACAATAAAAGGAAAGGGTTATGGCTGAGTCAAATTTTATTGTTATTGATAGTGTAATGAAATGTATCTCAATGCTATGGTTTTGGCCTTTTTATTGGTTGAATTAGAGGACCCAGTTGAAATATTGGGGCCAAGTTGGTAGGGCAAGCTATGGCAAAGACAAATGATTTAGCTGGGGATGGAACCACAACATCTGTTGTTCTTGCAGATGTTGGAATA
Source organism: Pinus albicaulis (assembly GCA_034641835.2). NCBI lineage: Eukaryota > Viridiplantae > Streptophyta > Pinopsida > Pinales > Pinaceae > Pinus > Pinus albicaulis. Next base: position 947,290,649 of record CM076582.1, read on the forward strand.
TTGAAAAATTCCAGAACAATGAATGGAGAATAAATCTCCCTTCCTCTAACACAGAGAAAATAAAAATTTCTTTGACAGGAGACAGAGTTTCAATACTTTGAAAACAAATTTCTATTCCCTTCAATAACTCAAAAAAAAAACTATTACACTTCTTCCTCACTGAGAGGGATTACAAAATTATGACTGCTACAAAACGCAGTGCATAAAACCAACTCACTGTCTGTTCAAAACAAACATACTCTGTCTCTAAAACACTCTGCTGTGTTTTTCACTTTCGCACTGTTGTGCATACACACTTAAAAAATTACACTCAGTCTTTCACTTTTTACACACTGCTGTGTAATAAAAAATTTACGTACTGTCTATAAAAAAAACTACCAAGCTTTTTTGTCCTTTTTATTTTTATATGTTGTAACATATAAAACATATTATAATAAACCCTCTTTTAAAAAAAATAAAATTAAAACTAAATTCTATGGCCCACCTTTCATTTCGCATATGATATATATGTAACATATGTTTAAAACATATGTATATATTAAACTATCAAAACATTAAAGAACCCTTTCCGTCGGACTTCAAAAGTCTGAATAGATTGAATTTCAAACCAAATTCGCGTTCCAAAATGGGATGCTGACATCTGCCTAATTTGTAACGCGAATTATCAATCCAATGTGCCTTATAAAAAATTCGGGTCCGGTTTTCAGGTTTTCAGATTCCCTTCAATTTCATGCGATCCAATATTAATGCTCCACGTGTCCTCCTTTTGAATTTACAAAACTGGGGGGTAAATTTCTGTTTGTTTAATCTCTGGTTGGTGAATTGTGTTAATGCTGGTTGTTGTGTTTAAATACAATCCTGTACAGAAATATGGCTGTTGCCATCTACAAAATAAAATTGCAGGAATTTTAAATGCCGAATTAAATTTTTGGATGGCATGCAAGAAACCTCCAAAAAAAAATGTTGTTGTTGCATCTGTCCTTCTGCTGCAGTAGTTGAAGTTAAAATTCAACAGCACAAGGTTTAATAAGTGAGGGTGTAAAGGTAATTTTTTGTCGATAGTACTGGATTAAGATCATCTATTCATTTTTGTAGGGTCCTATGGTGTTTGGTTTTTTATTGAGTCTAAGATAGTTTTTGAGTGAAAAAATTGCTATCAGGTATTAAAAAATTTTGGTTCTTTTGTCAAAATTTATGAGCTTGTTAGGAAATACAAAACTGACAATGGTTGTATCTTAAATTTGTGGAAAATAATTTAAAATGAAACCTTTTTGTTTAGGTTGTTGCAGCAGGTGCAAACCTCGTTCAAATTACTAGGGGCATTGACAAGACAATAAAGGCCCTTGTTTCGGAACTCAAAATTTTGTCAAAGGAGGTAGACGCTTGCCTTTTGAGTAGGCTGGTTTTCCTTTTTGCTGATGGTTTGGTGTATCTAATTGAATTATTTGCCTAAGGTATTTTTGGTTGCAAACTCCTTTTCATTTTTCATACAATATTGGCCTTGTGGAATACATTTGATTGTGTGGTCTTGTTAGATCTACAACATTTTTAGTTGTTTAGTCTTATGGCCAAGGTGCACTTTTATTATGGAAATAGTTGATGCAATATTGTCATTTAATCCTTACTGCAGGGTAGCATGTTGAGAAGTTTCTTGTGAAAAATTTGGTATTCAAAATGACACTTGATCCTATACAGCATCATGCACTTGACTTCAAAATTCATATTCAAAGTGTGCCAGACAATTCTTGCAAAATTTCAAATATTATGTTGTTTTAAACCATTATCTTTTTCATGTATTGGATGTTGAAAATGAGAGAAAGACTTTGGTATGAAACCAACTAGTGAATAATTTCCAGAAAAACAACCACTTCCAAGACATGATTTAGAAGTAGAACATATGTACTTATGAAGCATAGAAAGATATCCTTGATGCATTGTCAATGTTTGGCTAGGGTTAATTTTGGAGAAAATAACTCCTTATTCCTAGAATAGTGATCTTCAATACAAGTAAATGCCAAAGAAGAGAGATCATCGTGTGACATAAAACTATTAACCAAAGTAAACAGGGAATGATTATTAATTATGGCATACTAAGTTGTCAGTGATTTTGAATATTTGTCTTTAACATGTAAAAATGTTAAATTCCAAACTTACATCATCATGGTTTGGCATCATGAGCTTGACTAATTGTCCACCATGCTCATAATTTCATTGTTGTCTTCATATCTATAAATAACGTTTCAAATAATAATAATAAAAGTTCTATAAGAAAAATCCAGACCTCCATGCTGCTGCTCCTTGTGAGACAAAGTCAAAATTGCATTACACAATTTGACATATAAGAATCTCCTATATCCCGGTGGTATGTATCCAAATTCTTATAATAGTGTCTTCAAGACTTATGTTGACATTGCCAATGAGATATTTAAGCAATGAAAGATGGAGCTTCTTCATTTTTGTATATGTAACAGTCTTTTATTAATATAAAGATTGATGGTTTTGTCTTTCTGAAAATGAAATGTAAAAATAATTTATTGTGGTCAATTGAAAATTTTTTTTTTAAAGCTTTTCATTATGGAAGGGTGACATAGATATATGACCTTCTAATTGAAATTCGGACCTACCCTTCAAATTTGATCACTGTGTGGGACCTTAGCAAACAATAAAACTATTCTTCCACGCGTTATATAAAACATATAACAAAACCTTTGTCAAAACTTCAAACGAACCCTTTAGCCCTGGGTATTTCATCACAAATTGATCATTTTACCATGTACCTTCTTCTAGAGGAATATTATTCCACTTGATTAGGTACTTCATAATGGTTATATGTCAAAGAGATACATAATGTTTATCTATAACTTTTTGTGGTTCAAGAATCAACTTTCATTCTTCATCTAATTTTGGAAGTTCTATTTACATTGGCATATTTTTTCCCAAAACCTTTTTTAGGCAAGATACATGAAAAAACTTATGAATGCAATAATAAGGAAAATATAACTTCTATACCACTTGTGCAATCCTATGAATAATTATTTAGGGCCATAACATTTTTGAGCTAATTCTTTATTCTTCTTTTTCTTGAATGAAGATTGCTTATAATGCTATAATCTAAAAAATACCCAATTACCTCCTCAAATTATCTTTCACTTCAATGTTGTTCCCCTTGTTGTTTTATCATGTTTCATGTCATTTGAAGGTTTTCCATAATAATTTTCAAAGTTTCTTTAGTATTTTCCATATGTGACTCCGTTTCCTATACTTTGGACTTATCTTGCAAAAAGTATGAGATACTAGGAGTTGGATATCCATAAAGGGCCTTAAATGGGGAAATTTTAGTAGATGTGTGATAGGCAGTATCATATTACCATTCTTCCTTGATGAACCCACTTCATCCATTAAGATTTCTTTTCTAAAGAGTAACATTGTAGATAACCTTAAAAACATTTGTTAACTATTTTTGTTTGACCATTTGATTGTGTTTGATATGTAGAACTCATGGCAGCTAGTGTTTCTCCACTTATATTAAATAATTATTTCCAAAAGTTTCTTATTACTATTACTTTAGGAAAACCATGAAGACTATGAATTGTTTCACGGACACTTCTGCCACTTGGCTTGTTGTTTATGTACTTTGAGCTCTACAAAAAAATCTACAAAATTTGTCTATATAAATGACCACAAAAATATAATACTTACCTTTATATTTCAGTAACCCTGTAATAAAGTCTATTGATATATATTCTAGTCTTTGAATATGTATGTGGAATGGTTGAAGTAACCCTAGAGATTTTACTATCTCTCTTTTATTTATTATGCAAACCTGACCTTCTCTTACAAAATTTTGAATATCTTTCTTCATTCCTTCCAAAATTATATTTTTTGATCCTTTGAGATGTTTTAAGGAACCCTGCATCCTACCATCAGAGAGACATGGTACTCCCTTAATATTTGTTTATTCAAATATGCTTGCGTGCATAAAAATATTCTACATTTTCACCAAAGTATATCTCGCTTTCACTCCCAATGCTCCATAGAGTTCATCCCATCCTTTATAAATTTTAGTTTTTGTTTAGTACTATTGTCATTTTTCCATTATGGAAAGCTTCTTCTAGCCACCTAGGAATAGAAAATGTAATTGGATATAAATTTGAGGCCTTTTCTATTTTAGAAAGAGCATCATTTACTAAATTTTCCTTACCCTTTTTGCATATTATCTCAAAATTAAAACTTTGCTTTTTTTCTCCTCATTTTTGTTAATCTTCTAATGAAAATCATAGCTTCAAAAAATAATTTATGCTATCATGGTATATCTTGTCTTTAAAATACCTCCCAATGATATAATATCCCCATTTTTTATTGCATGTAATATTTCTTCCATTTATTTTTCATACGTAGATTTCACCAAATATTTTCTTTGAATTCCTTGCTTTTAAAAGCCAATGATATCCCTTATTGTGTTAATGTTATGTAAATTCCTTGTCCTAGTGCCTCACACTCTACTATGAATTTTTTACCAAAAGTAGGTGCAACCGATGTTGGTGTAGAAGACATGGCATCCATTAAAAGAGAGAATGCCAAAGTAACCTCATCATTCCATATAAATGATATTTTCTTCAAGAGATATGTGAGTGGACTTGAAATGCATGCATAATTCTTAAAAAATGATCAATAATATCATGTAAGTCTAAAAAATCTTCTAAGAACCTTGATTTTCTTAGGAATAGGTCATTTTGTAATAGCTTGCATCTTTTGAGGCTCTAACTTCACTCCTTCCTTTAAAACAATATGAACCAAATACTCGAATTCTTATTTCCCAAAAGGACATTTGGATATTTTTACATAAAAATGATTGTTCTCAATAATTTATATAACTTTTCCACATGTTTAGTGTGGCATTCCCATGATTTATTATAAATATGTGTATTGTCAAAGAAAACCAACACAAATTTTATAAGATGGGATCAAACAAAATTGTTCTTAAGTTGAGCCTGCCGGACTTCAAATGGCGATAAACCATAATTCAAACCAAATTCGTGTTCCAAAATAGCCTGCTGACGTCGGCCAATTTTGTGACGCGAAAACCAATTGAATTCCGCCCTAATATTTTTCAGGTCTGAAGTTGGGCTGGCATACGGAGGGAGAGTTGTGACGCGAATTTCTTATCAAATTCGCCCTAATATTTTTTGGATCTAGATTTCCACTATGCGAGCGGCCCAAACAAAGATCCGCTCCAATCAATTTTTTCCGTGTGTCCTCAATCAAATGTTGGCATGTTCCCGGATGCGGGTGCATTCGATGGCGTTTAAGGCGATGGGACATGGATGTGGCGATTTCATATCAATCGCATTAAGTTTTAACGTTTTTCAATTAAGTTCCAAGGTTTTCACATCTAATCGCATTAAGTTTTAACACTATTCAAGATCGGACCTCCACTCCTGTTAGCGATTCCGCATGCTCCAATACGATTCGGCCTTCGACTCTCATTAATGATCAGAGATTAATTATGATGGGCATCCTTCGATTGCATTGCAGTTGGGTTGATAAAATGGCATATCGCTATGGTTTTTCAGACGAGCCAGTTGTTGGGTTACATTGCCTGCTCACTGTGATGAGAAGGAGAAGTGGCCAGCTAAACTGCTGCTTAGACCTTGCTACATATCTGCATTTCTCTTGGTCTGGTCCTTGTCTGTCTTCCTCTGTTTCTTGGAATTCTTCTTCTCCGTCTCCTCTTGTGCCCACTGCTGAGACTGCACCCATGCCTCTCTTGCGTCAAACGATGCGTTGCCGCAGGGGGAGCACTAGAGGTCAACCCCTGCGCGCTCCCTCCAGCCCCTCAACCAAGTCATCTTCCCAGTCCAGTGATTATCACGCAGGTCGTTATCCAGATACTAGAAGTGGGCGGGGTCAGGTTCTAGGATCTTGCCATCATATGGGCTCCCCTGCTACTCATTTCCCCACCACTTCACCTTCTCCCACGACACGCACTGTGCTTTTTTCCTTTAATTTCTCTCTGAACTGCCCATGAATCATAGCTTCAATTATTGTGGTTTTCCGTGAGGAGGCCCAAATGGAAGAAAAATGCACCTTTCCAGTGGGTCTGAGCTCAAAAAAATCCGACCAGCATTCGGGCCTTCAGGAGGGGAGTGGTGGCATGACTGTGGAGGTAGCACCTAGAGATTCTAGACCTTCTGAAGGATGGTGCCGAATCGTCGAGGAGCCGGAGGAGTAGTCTGGTTAATTTTTTTTTCTTTCTTCGCGGCCCACTTAATTGGGCTGCTTTTAGATTATATTACTGTGCTGGACCTCTGTAATATTTTTGAATTCTGTAAACGTTCAAGACCTGCTTCGCATGAGGGCAAAACTTTCTTAATTTTTTGATTTTTTGATGACAAATTTTCCATGAGTCTCGGCAATGTTTTTGACTTTGGTGTAATTTTATTCCTACTGTTAATAGATTAACTTTACTTAGAAAAAAAAATGTTGCCCTGTTTCTATTTTAAACCTATTTTTTGAAATACAGAGCCATGTTTATATGATTGTTTATAGTCGAAGCACTACGGGGTGGTTTATTATATTAATATTTCACGGTCGAATTATGTTCATAACAATTGGAAAAAAAAAATGTTGCCATGTTTCTATTTTAAACCTGTTTTTTGAAATACAGAGCCATGTTTATATGGTCTACATATTATACTCTTTCTCTGTATATCTGCAGGAACCTTTTTGCTATGAACAGGGTGGATGCTGTAGTGGGATACTAATGGAAACAAGTGAGCCTGAACCTTACATCTCGGATGCAATAGATGGTTACCAATTTTGGAATCAAGCGAGCCTGATCTTACAAGCGAGCCTGGGTTTCTGTAGATGGTTTTTATTTCCAGGAACAAGCGAGCCAGAACATGCAATCAACCCTGGGTTTATACATATTTTTGCTCTATCATGGATGTTTTTTGTGTGAGGTGTATATCAACAATACATGTTTATGCACATTTCTTGTATCCACTTTATGATACTATTTTATGTGTTGACAGGTTATCACTCTGCCTTCAAAACTAGCGATGGTGGTTTATTGATATGGTTTGATGGTATTTTTATATTTTTGACATATCACACCTCACATGATTAGCGTTTTTCTCTGTTCAAGGATTTTGGGTACTTTAATTTGTATTTGGAACAATGGACGTCGGTACTCTATCTGTTGCTTTACTATTCTACATACTGCTATTTCACTTTCTTATAGATGCCTCGGGCATATTTGGATGCTTTCTCGGATTTGTAGATAATCTCCATGTGGACCGTTACTGGGTTTTATATCATGTCCCTGTATGTGACATGGGGTATTTTTCTATCATTGTCTGGGGTGGGACTTCCACTTTTCTGGATGGATATTTGGTTTCCAATCTTCAGATGTGAAAATGTAATGACTTCATGGACTGTTTTACTTCATATAATATATTCAAAACAACGTTTTTTCTCTTGTGAAAAAAATGATTAATGTTTATCACTCTGCCTTCAAAACTAGTGATGCTGGTCTATGTTGTTGGTTTATTGATATGGTCTGATGGTCTTTTTATATTTTGGACATATCACACTCCTCACATGATTAGCGTTTTTCTCTGTTCAAGGATTTTGGGTACTTTAATTTGTATTTTGAACAATGGACGTCAGTACTCTATCTGTTGTTTTACTATTCTACATACTGCTATTTCACTTTCTTATAGATGCCTCGGGCATATTTGGATGCTTTCTCAGATTTGTCGATAATCTCCATGTGGACCGTTACTGGGTTTTATATCATGTCCCTGTATGTGACATGGGGTATTTTTCAATCATTGTCTGGGGTGGGACTTCCACTTTTCTGGATGGATATTTGGGTTCCAATCTTCAGATGTGAAAATGTAATGACTTCATGGACTGTTTTACTTCATATAATATATTCAAAACAATTTTTTTTCTCTTGTGAAAAAAAAATGATTAATGTTTATCACTCTGCCTTCAAAACTAGTGATGCTGGTCTATGTTGCTGGTTTATTGATATGGTCTGATGGTCTTTTTATATTTTGGACATATCACACTCCTCACATGATTAGCGTTTTTCTCTGTTCAAGGATTTTGGGTACTTTAATTTGCATTTGGAACAATGGACGTCGGTACTCTATCTGTTGCTTTACTATTCTACATACTGCTATTTCACTTTCTTATAGATGCCTCGGGCATATTTGGATGCTTTCTCAGATTGTCGATAATCTCCATGTGGACCGTTACTGGGTTTTATATCAAGTCCCCGTATGTGACATGGGGTATTTTTCTATCACTGTCTGGGGTGGGACTTCCACTTTTCTGGATGGATATTTGGGTTCCAATATTCAGATGTGAAAATGTAATGACTTCATGGACTGTTTTACTTCATATAATATATTCAAAACAACGTTTTTTCTCTTGTGAAAAAAAAATTATTGTTTATAGTTGAAGCGCTGCGGGGTGGTTTATTATATTAATATTTCACGGTCATTGGAACACCCACATTTCATAACAAATATTGGAGATTTACTGTCCTGTTTTAAAGTTTCATTTTTTTTTTTTATAAATTGAACCCACCATCGGTATACCGACGCCTTGTAAGCGTCGGAAGAGTGACAGTATAAATACGTCGGACGAGTGACGTTCAAAATGTCAGACCACATTTCGTCAGAATTGTGACAGTTTACAAACGTTGGAAGAGAAACGTTCAAAACGTCGGACCACATTTCGTCAGAATTGTGACAGTTTACAAACGTCGGAAGAGTGACGTCCAAAATGTCAGACCACATTGCATCGGAATTGCGACAGTTTACAAACATTGGAAGAGCGACGCTCAAAACGTCGGACCACATTTCGTCGGAATTGTGACAGTTTTCAAATGTCGGAAGAGCGACGTTCAAAACGTCGGACCACATTTCGTCGGAAGTGTGACAATTTACAAACGTCGAAAGTGCGACAGTTTTGGAAACGTCGGAAGAGCAACACCTGTTTGGAAGCGACGGAAAATGTGTCGGTAGTGCGACACTTTTTAAGTGCGTCGGAATTGCGACGGGATGGAAAACCACATTTTTCCCATCCTCGAACTGTCTCTCTTGCGACGACTATGTGTCGAAATAGTGATGAATTGGTCATCGGAAATTCCGCCAAATTTTCTAGTGCTTATGCATCACAACCTTTAAAGGGAACTCCTTACCCAGGGATAGAAACTATGTGGAATTCTTTGTTTACTCAACATTTTCTGCAACGTAAATTGTAAGTACATTATAATCAACCTGCTCAGCCAGCTAGACAATTTGGGTTTACCAAAGTCCAATAGATTGTACAAGGTGCGCTTCAAATTACCCCACAGGTATCTGTGCCAAGTAGTTAGCATGCTGGTCCAAGTACTCCTAGTACTCCTATCCAATCTGCTGTGAAAACTTATGTTCAACAACCAAGTACACCTATCCCAAGATTTTCTCAAATCCCTATTGTTACGACCCTTCAAATGACAACACCAACTGTTACACAAGAGATTCCTCAGATCAATCCTCATCAAAATGGACCTACAGTCCAGTTATTTCCTCAAACCTCTATGGGAGAGCCTGAATATACAAAAAATTCTACCTTTTACAGGTCAAAATTTTCAAGGACAACCCTTTGTGGGTTAATATATTCAAGGGAAACCTTTTACATGACCAACTATTCAGGGACAACCTTCAGCAGGTCAACCTTTTCAGGGTCAATTTGTTCAAAGTCAACCATTTCAAGGGAAATTATAATATGAAAAAATGTGACAAAATCCAGTTTATCAGAGCCAACCATACCCTGGTTATACATATCAAATACCAGCTCAACCTCAACTTGGTATGGCTAACCTTGGATACCCTGGAGGTATACTAATTCCAACTGCTCAGGCTATCTTATGTTTATCTGGATATCCTCCTCTGGGTACTAGCAGTGTCCCTTAGGGTTATCAATTTGCTCAGCAAGACCCTAACAGACGTTACCATTCATTGCAACTTTAGATTTACCAAAATTGTCTCGGATAACGAATGATCTGATTTACTGTCTTCCGTTTTGGACAACAATGCCTACTAAGTTGCCCAGTGACATTCCAAATTTTGAAGGAAAATCAGGATCCTCCCTCAAATCATGTGATGACTTATCATTTGTGGTGTGCATCCAATTCTTTAATCGATGATTCGATTCTTTAATACATTTTCAAAGAACTTTAATTGACTTAGCTGCAAAGTGGTACATTGAGTTACCACGAGGTTCTTTCTACAATTTCAATGATTTAGGAACAAAATTCTAACTCATTTTCAGTTTCCAGTCTGTTATGATAATGGCACAAAATTTTTTAATTCATTAAAACAAAGTACGTCTACGTATATTTCAGATCACATACACGAATGGCGACGTAGACGTCACTTAGTCAAATATTTCACTCCGGATCAAATTCTGGTTGAATGGTTCATTAAATCATTACTTCCTAAGATTACTAAAGATGTAGCTAAAGGCGGCGTTGTAACAGAAGAGAAGGTCATTGCTCAAGCCCAATATCTGGACCTTGTTTACACATAGTCTAGTACTTTGTATGGAAAAATTCTTGATTTACCATGCCCAGGTCAACTCACTGCAACTCCTTCCAGTTCTCATGTCGTAGACGGTGTAATTGGTACAATTAATACATCAAAGAGTAAGTAAAATCATCTAAATCTACTCCAATCATAACTTTACCAGATTCACCTAAAGGAGATAGTTCTCTAAAAAATTCTGCTGAGATTCATGTCGTAGACTTGTCTAAAACCAAAGGTAAATCATCTGAAAATAAGAATAAGGGGAAGGGTAAAAATAAATAAAACAACTCTCCCAAAGTGAAAGAAAAAAAATCGAACCATTACACGAAAAACAGAAACCTCGTTATCCTTGTCTTATCTGTGACGAGGATCAGTACACCAAAGAGTTACCACATTAGGCTGAGGTATCCAAATTTGTCAAAGGTTCACTTGTATCCACTTTCCTTAAATATCCTTTTCCATCAATAGACAAAAAAATGATCGGATATTCTTCCAATTCATCGGCAGATATCCTGATGATGTCCTAGGTCATGGTTGCCACGCGATCTCAAGACTATGGATCTAAGATTCCTGTAACTAGAAAGAAAAATGAATAATCTAGTCAACCTCCAATATCAACTCCTTCTGTTTCTGAACCATTACACATCGAGAAACCTAATTCGGATTCAGTGATTAAACCAACTTCCAAAGGTGTACTTCGAAAATCGGCTTTCAATCCACATGTGAGAGCTGCTCAGAATTACAATATTGTTGAAGATTTGGCCATATCCCCTTCAACGATGTCGACCCTCAAAGTGCTGCAATATTTTCCAGCTAAGAGGAAATTACTATTATCATCTCTAAGAGCTATTGATCCTCAATATTCTAATCTCATTGTCTTTGATCTCGAGAACTTTGTGTTAGTATGAATCTTAATTGCAAGTTTACGAAAAAAGACCACTTTAGTTGTGCATAACAAACAACCCTAACAAAAAATATGGCTACCAATATCTTCAGATCTACATTTAGGTGATTAAGATAAATGCTGCAAAAATCTAGATCTATGCATCAAAAGACATTAAGCATTATGATTTGAGGCTTCGCGATGAGTATCTTGTGTAGAGAAGTTTTCCGGTTTAATCGCATCCATTTTAGTTGATTTCGACGTTTCGAACCCACCAAATAAAAAAAAAAAAATAAAATAAATAAAAAAAAAAAAATAAAAAATAAAAAATAAAAATAAATAAATAAATAAATAAAATAAAATAAAATAAAATGAATAATAATAATAATAATAATAAATAAATAAATAATAATAATTAAAAACAATTTATGCCGGCTTCCCTTGCTTCCCCTCCCATTACTATTTATACCTTGAATGTGAGATCAGTTCTTACCCATAGATCTTTCCCTGATGATGAACCCCGCTGGCTGGGTTCGAAACGTCGGAAATCAACAAAAATGGATGCGATTAAATCGGAAAACTTCTCTACACAAGACATTAAGCAGTAAATAAAAATGAGATTTACTCCATGCATCCAATAGACAAGACAATAATATGTTGAATGAATTTTATATTAAGGGCACCTTGGAGGAAAACATAGAAGGATGTTACTAGTTCTCCTCAATGGAATGGGTTCTTGTAAGTCCTTAGCACTTCAGATCTAAAATTCCTCTCTCTTGATGGTGTAGAAAACCCAGACAAAAATGGAACTCAAAGGGAGCTCACAAGCAAAAAGATAGGAAATATGACAATGATCGGTGGGATCAAAGTTGACCAAAGTATAGATCCACAATTATCTTTAGGAAACAAAAGGTGATGAATGAATGGAAAAAACCTTATTTATAACAAAATATTGAGTTAGTCTAGATATTAAGATAATTAAAATATTATTAACCAAATCAAGATCCAACTTTTATGAATATTTTACATTATTTTTGTTTGAGGGAAAAGGAATTTGAATTGGGTCAAATCCCTTTATTTGTATATAATAAATAAATAAATGATTTATTTATCATTTTTATGATATGGTCAAAATAATTAAATAAATAATGATTTATTTAACTATTTATGAGTGATTTAGTCAAAATTAATAAGGAATATTATTTAAATAAGGTTTAAATAATTATTCCTAGAAAATAATAAGATAGATAATAATTTATCGAGTTAATTTTCCCGTTTTGGGTTAAATATGACCAAGAATATTAATTAAAATATTGTTTAACTAATTATTCCTTGAGGAAAATAAAAAAAAATGTGGATTTATTTAATATTTCCTCATGGGGTTTCCTGTTTAAACCATAAACAACTTAATAAAGGTGGTTTACTAAGTTATTTTTCATAGTGAAAGCAATTTTACTTAGGGTAAAATTGGTCTTACATGGTGTACTTAGGTCCATATAATAGTAACAGGTTAGATGACCAAAAAATGGTGTAACAGATTGCCCCCCAGTGTGCGAGCATTAGGAGCTAATCGTATGACTGAAGTACGTTATAAGAGCTCAATCACTAGACAACGAAGGGGAAGTCAAAGAGAGAGAAATAATTGTTAGACCGAAGCACTAAAGGACTAGACCTTGAGGAGGCGATACTTACAGGTGCAACAAGTATCTTTTATCAATGAGTACCTGTGTTATAGGCAGCGGGGGAGGCATACCTATGCTCGCCGAGACAAAGTGCAAAGAATAGTGTGTCTAGTAAACAAGGGACTGAACAATATAGTACATGTTGGCATAAACATGAGCCAGGTAAAAACATGATAATGAATCCCACATACATATTGTGCCTGGATAACAGCGAGGACTTGTACAATAATATTTGAGTACATAAGATACAAATACAACCCAAATTCCCCTATCAACAGGAAAGGGCTCTGAAAATCTGACTGATACATGCAAACGAAAAGGCACTACAAGTGGCTAAGGCCGACATCATCAAATATATGGAGTTGCATCGAAGGCTATAATGAAGAAGTCATCCGAGCATGTGGGGGGCTACCTATAGGGCCACCCCCTCATGAGGGCTGAAAAGATCTCACACACACCTGGGCATCACCGGTATCAGTTGATGCATCAATGAACCATCAAGTATACGGATCTCGATCTTGCTGAAAAGGAGCTCGAGCTGAGAAACAATCAAGTGAAAGGGCAATAAGGAGTCCCTTTGCCTGATCCGAGGCACTGAAAAAGAGTGGAAGCTGGAACCAAGGTACATCGCCCTCTAGACCTATCTTCTGGAATGAATGATCTGATGTCAACAGAAGGAGTTCCGCCATAGGTGAGGCAATAAGGGATCCTAAAATAAGGCATGAGAGAAAATAATGGAGCGAATGACAGACTGACACCAGGGATGATGATGAAATGGGGGGTACTGAGTAGTGGACAGACGCCTTCCCTTGTTAGAGCATAAAGGGCATGGATGACCTGGCAGCAACTAACATGATATCATGAGGGATAGGGGATAGTAGGACTGAAGGCCATAATGTGCAACACAAGAGAGGAACCAAGCAATGAAGGATGGAGGACTATAGTGGGATACAAAGGGACTCGGGATAGACTCCATGAATGCGATGATGACTCAACTCGGATGCTCCAAACAAGGGTGACTTGATGATGCTACCACACAGAAAAGGTCCAATGGGGACCATAAAAACATGAGTACATGATGGTGACTCACAATGAAAATTGACACGAGCATGGAAAACTATGAAGGCAAAGTGGTGCCCTAAGTACAAGTGTTGCAAGTGAAGAAATTCGACTTTGAGGAGTGGTGAAGTGACCCTTCATGGACAAAATGCGTCCTAGTGAAGTATCAAATCACAAAAAACTAACAGATACCCATTTGAGGGCTCAGTGAGAGCTTTCCAATGGTATAGACGGTTTGTCAAACTGAGCTACAGTTTAGTCGTAGCAGGCGAAAGAAAAATCTAGGGTTTTTCTTTTAATAAGGCATTTTCCTTCCAAATTCGCTCATTTGCAAGTGTAGCCGTGGTGAATGTAGGGAGGAGAGAAGGCCCTAAATCTTGCGGAGATCATAGCGGACAAACCGACTGTTGGAATCAAGATCTGTCAGTTATAGGTAAGAAGCCTAACCCTACACTTTTAATTGAGGAAATCAAAATTTTAGTTTAGGCACCCAGAGCTCATGAACAGGCCAGGTCGCACTTTTGTGGGGTCTGTTCTATGACCTGGGTAGAAGGTACTGGGCAGAAAACTACGACCTGTCCCAGGAAATGACTTGAAAAGTGTGATTTGTCAAAGAAAGAGGGTTTCAGTGCTGTTTGTGGCTAAGATCTAGAATTTTTATGGTTGAGGGGCATAGGTGCCCCCAAGCATGTTGTGGTCATGCCAAAATGTATTTAGAAAGCGGGAATCTAAACACATTTTATGATGTGGTGTGCCATTTGTTTTCGTTATGGTTATGAAATTCGAGAACAGGAATGGAGGATTACCAATCTCTTTTGGTACTGCATATATGAAGCGAATGGAATTAAATTTCCAGGTTTGCATGCATGGTGTCACTATCCCAAAGAGAGGATTTGGAGATAATGAACTGGTGCTCTCCTAGAAAACCCATAGGTTGGTCAACAACAATGTCTAGGGGACTGGGTTGCTGATGTAAGATGAAGGAATAATGAGGGGTATCATCCTTAGAGTGATCGGAAGTGATATGGGACTCTAGAGGTTCTTCTAAATGTGGAAGAATAATGGTACTAGGGTTGACATGACCAGATATACTAGGAGAGTTATGGAGAATTGATTCTCCTGGTCTCTCAAATATGGGTGCCCCCTTACCTAAACATTGGGTGTCAATGTAATGGCCACAAGGTGTATGTGGTTCGAATGCATGGGTTTGATGTAAGGGGGGAAAGATAAAGTCAGGGGTGGTAAATACTTCCATAATGTTGTCATCGTAAAAGAAGATGGGGTGACTGGTGGAAGCAAGACCACTTGACATGGTGAAGCTACTTGACTCATCATCATGAGAAGAGAGGTTCACATGCGCATCGTCACAAGGGGTGACATAAAAACAAGTAGATGAAGGATCCATCCATGTTAATGGCTATGGAGATCACACGAAGCATAGGGGTGGTTGATGTGAATAGTCTTGGGGTTCTTGGCTGCAGTCGAGGAAAGAACAGAGGTTTCCAGGACTGTAGACTTAGGGAACACGACATTAACCATGGGCTTAAGGTGAGGAAACTCAGGATAGGTATGGTTGGCATGGCCGACAACATCACACAAAACACAAGGCTTTTGAGGCGAAGGAGGAGCAGGGTCGTTCAGGGTAGCCTTGTATTTTGATGCCCTCTTTCGAGCTTTGCCCTTCTTACCCGAAGCGATCGCAACAGGAGGAGGTTCCTGTTGAGGTGGCTGAGGCACTGTAACAGTGGGAGAAGTCATGGGGACCGGTTGAAGTAGGGTCAAAGCAAGATAAGGTTTGGGTTGACTAGGCGGGGTAGCGGCTAGATGATCGAGGTACTAGACGAGAATCCCAAGCAGGGAAAATTTTAGGGGCGAATTTTAGCCCAAGGGCGAATTTTAAGGGGTTTTAAATTTTGGTAAGGCGAATTTTTTATATAAAACACATTTTCCATAGTTTTATAAAATTAGCCCTATAATTATTTTAAAAATAATTAAGTATTAAGTATTAGCCCAACAAAATAAATGCGGAAAAAATTGAAAACATGAAATTCACCTCTCGATTTTCTGGTTTGGAGCAGATTTCAATGCATTCGCCCTGGATTTACTAGCTCGGGGGAGGGATTGCACTGATTCGCCCCCATTTTTACTGATTGGGGCTTGGAATTATATATCCCATGACCTCGTATAGAAATCACTCTGCTAACTTTTGAAAATAACATTCAATATACGTGTAATTTGGTTAGAAATCACAACATTAGTGAGTGAAACATTAGCGAGTGATTGCAAAGCAGTTTTTCTCAATAAAATTAAAACCAATTTCTATGTAACCTTGGCACAAACACATAAAATTACTTGAATATTCACTTGTAAAAACCCAACAACTTCAACTATCAGCCAAACAACTATTAACAACATAACAAATTCAAGATAATCTGCAAAGCTGGCGACAGACATCTCATAAAACTTCACACAAAGCACAGTAAGGGAAAGGGTGATGATTTTCAAAGCAAGAATGCATACCTTCCAATATCTACATCTACTGCACGTAAATATGCAATCAATGCATCCATTGCCTTTTCTTCCACTGGTGCATTTGAGTCAGATACTGCCTTCTTGAAAAATGAACCTAAGGTGTAAACAATGCATGCACACCTTCCAATCAGATCAAGCAATATATCATACAATATTCAACTCATGCCTCCACCATCCTTAGTCCAACATGAAATAGCATATTAATACTGATAATTCAAAATGTCACTAGATCATTTCAGTTGTATCTATGTCTAAAAATTTTTATTGAACTAAAAATGATAGTTGTCAATATATGCACAACACCACCAACAGTCCTATATACAAAGATCAACTTTGTGAAACATGAGGTTAATGAATAAATAACAATTAAAAATTCACTTAGATAGCCAACTACAACGGCATGACCGATATGTTCTCTTTTAGACCACATTGTGTTGGGTGTGGAGCCTGATTATCTTGTTTACTTTATATCACAGCATTGGACCCATGTACCTTAAAAGGGGTGGCAACGCCGCCTGAAATTTAATCGCTGGCGTGGGGGGTCTAGGGGGGGCGGCAGCGCTTTTAGGAGCCCCCCCCTTGGCAGGGGTTCGGGGGCAGCGCCCCCGAAGCTAAAAACAGATGTAAAATTGCCTTGTAAAAGTATAGTAATTTCTAGTCAATCTGGGCCGTTCATTAGGCAAATGATCTGACGGTAGAAGTTATGTTTAGATTAGGGTTTTTTGCCCTAGAAGGGAACCCCCTTGTATATATGAGGGTATCAGACAAGTACTGGGATTACAGGAGCGGTCTCTGAGCTGCAGAAACAAGAGAGGAGACCGTGAGAGAGAATAGAGGATACAAGCAGACTGCTGTAGGTTTTGTCTCTTCATTTTGCTGGATAATAGAAAGGAAGGACTGGCTGTTCGGGGTGGACATAGCCCAAACTGGGTGAACCACATATATCTGTGTCTCTCTCGTTTTATGTGTTTTGTGTGCTTGTATTTTCCGCATATATTATGTGTTGCGTTGTTTTATAATATATAATTTTCTAACAACTGGTATCAGAGCTGAAGGTTTATTTGGCTGATAAACTCATAGGAGAGAAGGGTTCCTGGTTCGAGTGGGAGAAATGGCGGAAGATGGTAAGTTTAGGGTCAAGAAATTTAACGCTAAAAATTTGTGCTATGGAAGATGCGTATGTAGATTATCTGTATCGAAGATCTCACCTACCATCGAGCGGAAAAACAAAGAAGTTTACGACCATGACACGCGGAATGGAACATTCTCGATAGAAAGGCACTCGTAACAAGATTTTGCCAGGTTCACAGTCATTGTCTTCACAATATTTTAAAGGAAACAACAACAGAGGGTTTGATGCAGACTTTGGCAAAACTGTATGAAAATCCGTCGGCCTCAAACAAGGTATTTCTTATGAAACGGCTATTTAATATGAAGATGTCGGAAGGTGGATCTGTTGCAGATCATTTAAATGAATTTAATACAGTTACCAGTCAGTGAAGTTCTGTAGGGGTAAACTTTGATGATGAAGTTAGAGCTCTGTTATTCTTGTGCTCATTGCCAGAGAGTTGGAATGGTTTAGTAATGTCCATTAGTAACTTTGTCTCTGGATCTAGTACTTTAAAGTTTGATTATGTTGTTGGTGCTATCCTTAGTGAGGAAATGTGACAGAAAAGCTCCGGTGAGACATCAGGTAATTATTTGAGTGCAGAGTCTAGGGGAAGAAGAATGGAAATAGGAAAGAGCTCGGGATATCGCAAGAATCAAGCGCGAGCAGTAGATCCCAAGTCCGTATCTCGGGATAAGAAGTCGTGAATCATGGAAGAAAGGACACCTAAAGAAAGACTGTAGATCTTGGAAGGGAAAAGAAGGAGACACACAGCAAGAAAACAATCATGAAGCAAATGTGACAGGTGATGTGTTACAAGATGCTTTGATTCTTTCTTTCGAAAATGTTACTGATTCTTGGGTTGTAGATTCAGGGGCTTCATTCCATGCCACACCTGATAAGAAATATTTTCATGACTTTGTTCAAGGAGATTTTGGACAAGTTAGTTTGGGTGATGATAAACCCTGTAAAATTGTTGGAATGGGTAAAGTTCTTGTAAAACAACAGAATGGAAACCAATGGCTACTAAAGGAGGTAAGGCATGTTCCAGATCTGAAGAAAAATCCGATTTCAACAGGGCAGTTAGGCAGTGAAGGTTGTGTGACAACTTTCACAGATAAAACTTGGAAGGTCACCAAAGGAGCGCTGGTAATAGAAAAAGGTGAAAAGGTTGGTACATTGTATTTATGCAATGGTATTTCTAACTCTGTTAATGCTTTAAATTCCAAAGGAGAAGATGCAACATTATGGCATCATAGGTTCGGACACATGAGTGAGAAGGGAATGAAGATTATTCACTCAAGAAATTTGTTGCCAGGTTTGAAGAATGTTGATTTGGATTTCTGTGAGAATTGCATTTATGGAAAACAGAAGAGAGTCAGATTTCTCAGAGTTGGAAAAGAAAAGAAGAGTGAAAAATTGGAGCTTGTGCATACAGATGTATGGGGACCTGCTCAGGTATCATCTCTCGGTGGCTCTCGTTATTATGTTACTTTTATTGATGATGCAACTAGAAAACATGGATTTATTGTATTCAGAATAAATCTGATGTATTTGATACTTTCAAGAAATGGAAAGCTTTGGTTGAGATTGAGACAGGAAAGAAGTTGAAGTGTCTCGGATCAGACAATGGAGGTGAATATTGCAGCAAAGAGTTTGATAGGTACTGTTCAGAGCATGGAATTATTAGAGAGAAGACAGTTCCAAGAACACCACAAGAAAATGGTGTGTCAGAAAGGATGAATAGAACAATCATGGAGCGTGCAAGGTGCATGAGATTGCATGCGGGATTGCCTTTACAATTTTGGGCAGATGCTGTAGATACTGTTGTTTATCTAATAAACAGAGGGCCTTCAAGTTCCTTGGATGGTGGTATTCCAGAGGAAGCATGGACAGGTAAAAAGGTAAACTACTCTTTTTAAAGCCTTTTGGTTGTGAGGCCTTTGTCCATATTAATAAAGAAAACAGAACAAAGCTTGAGGCAAAATCAAAGAAATGTACCTTTATTGGATATGGTGCTAATGATTTTGGTTATCGCTTATACGATTATGAAAATCACAAAATCATTAGGAGCAGAGATGTAATATTCAATGAAAAGGTCTTCTATAAGAATCAGCTGCAGGAAAAGAAACAGGAAAAAGAAAGCAAGGAATACACGGTTCTTGATGAGATAACTGAAAAAGTAAAGGTGCCTGAAAATAATAATAATCAACAACCACAGCAACAGCAACTACCACAACAGTAATAGACACCTCAAACACTTGAAAGTGGTGTTAGAAGATCTACCAGGATAAGTAGACCCCCTGAACGATACTCTCCTTCATTATATTATTTATTGTTGACTGATTCTGGTGAACCTGAATGTTATGAAGAAGCAATGCAGGTTGAAAGCAGGAAGAAGTGGGAGCTAGCCATGGAAGAAGAGATGGACTCCTTAATGCATAACCAGACTTGGGACTTAGTCAAGTTGCCTACAAGTAAAACTACATTGCAGAATAAATGGGTTTACAGGCTGAAGGAAGAAGATGGAGGAAAACAGAGGTACAAAGCTAGACTTGTGGTGAAGGGGTTTGCACAGAAGAAAGGTATTGATTTTGATGAAATATTTTCTCCTGTTGTTAAAATGAATTCAATCAGAATTTTTTTAAGTCTTGTAGCAGCGGAAGATTTACATCTTGAACAGTTAGATGTAAAGACAACATTTCTCCATGGAGATTTGGAGGAAGAGATATACATGCAGCAACCAGAATGATATGAGGTAAAAGGGAAAGAAAAATTGGTGTGCAGGTTAAAGAAGAGCTTGTATGGCTTAAAACAGGCTCCAAGGCAGTGGTATCTAAAATTTGACAAGTTTATGTCCGAACAAGGTTATACTAGATGTCACTCTGATCATTGTGTTTATCTGAAAAGGAAAAATGATGGCAGCTATATTATACTGTTATTGTATGTAGATGACATGCTTGTTGCAGGGTCTAACATGCAGGAAATAAATGTGCTCAAAAGAAAATTGGCAAATTCATTTGCAATGAAGGATTTGGGAGCCGCAAAACAAATCCTTGGTATGAGGATAGCTAGAGACAGGAAAAATCACAAATTAACACTGTCTCAGAATGAGTACATAGAAAAGGTGTTGAAAAGATTTAATATGCAGAATGCAAAACCAGTTAGTACACCTTTTGCTAGCCATTTCAAACTTAGTAAGGAGATGTTCCCAAAGACCCAAGAAGACATGGATTATATGTCTAAAGTTCCATATGCATCAGTAGTTGGAAGCTTAATGTATGCAATGGTCTGCACAAGGCCTGATATTTCACATGTAGTGGGAGTTGTAAGCAGGTACATGAATAATCCAGGAAAAGAACATTGGATGGCAGTAAAATGGATTCTCAGATATTTGAGAGGTACCACAAATCAAGCATTATGCTTTGGTGGTTTAAACATTGCTCTACAGGGATATGTTGATGTAGATATGGTAGGTGACAGAGATAACAGGAGGAGCACTACAGGATATGTATTTACTGTAGGTGGAACAGCTGTCAGTTGGGTTTCAAAAATCCAAAGTGCTGTTGCACTTTCAACAACAGAAGCCGAGTATGTTGCTGCTACAGAGGCTAGTAAAGAAATGATCTGGTTACAAAGGTTTATGGATGAATTGGGTAAGAAGCATGATATGGGCACACTATACAGTGATAGCCAAAGTGTTATTCATCTTGCAAAGAACTCAGCATTTCATTCCAGGACTAAACACATACATCTCAAGTACCATTTCATATGGTCAGTATTGGAAGATGGTGAGTTGAAGCTGGAAAAGATACACACTAGCCAGAATCCTGCATATATGCTAACAAAAGTTGTAACCAGGGAGAAACTGAGAATGTGCTCAGTTTCAATTGGTCTTCAAGGATGATAATGAAGATGAAGAATAGCCAGGTCCAAAGAGGAGTCATTGTCTAGCAAATGAAGCAGCGATGGAGTTGCTACAATCAGTCTCCAAGTGGGAGATTGTTGGGTGTGGAGCCTGATTATCTTGTTTACTTTATATCACAGCATTAGACCCTTGTACCCTAAAAGGGGCGGCAACGCCGCCCGAAATTTAATCGCTGTCGTGGGGGGTCCAGGGGGGGGCGGCAGCGCTTTTCGGAGCACCCCCCCTGGCGGGGGTTCGGGGGCAGCGCCCCCGAAGCTAAAAACAGATGTAAAATTGCCTTGTAAAAGTATAGTAATTTCTAGTCAATCTGGGCCGTTCATTAGGCAAATGATCTCACGGTAGAAGTTATGTTTAGATTAGGGTTTTTTGCCCTAGAAGGCAACCCCCTTGTATATATGAGGGCATTGTATTGCGGCTGTGGATTATGAGTGTATTCTCGGAGCGAGAAACATAGAGGGAGACTGTGAGAGAGAACAGAGGATATTACAGCAGATTTGCTGTAGGTTTTGTCTCTTCATATTTGTTGGATAATATAAAGAAAGGACTGGCTGTTCGGGGTGGACGTAGCCCAAATTGGGTGAACCACGTATATCTGTGTCTCTCTGGTTTTATGTGTTTTGTGTGCTTGTATTTTCCGCATATTTTATGTGTTTCATTGCTCTGTAATATTTAATTTTCTAACACATTGCATCTTCAAAAAGTACTTCCATCTCAATCAAATATGCAATTCTTGTTCTCAACTTTCTGTCTAAAGAATGTATGGGCTTACAATCCTACTAGAAAATACATTTCTTTTGCCACCTCTCCTGATAACAGATTCCAAAAATCGCTTTTGAAAAGGACCCTTAGAGAGCTATCACATCTAGAACATCCGACCTCTGCTGAATTTACAAACACTACTGCTCCTCTGGCAATGAGTTCAAAGAACTGCAATTGGGACATATTAAAAACGTGATACCATGTGCTACAGTAGAGAAATTTTAGTCCTCCATGTTAGTAAAATCATCACAGCTGGAACTCAGATGATGTTCTCAGGTCACTGCTTCTGTTAAAGACCTGTTCCAATGCAAGGTTTTTCTTGTTTAGTTTTTTAGATTTGATTTGATATGTTTTGCACAGAGTCTTCATGCAGGCAGCACATTGCCATAGTCTCTTTTCAAAAACCATATTTCAGGTGCCTAGGATGAATGTACTATGTACTAATGTAGTGATAGGTTAGAAAAAATTTCTACAAGATAGCCACAGTACTGTTATTTTATGAGCCTGTATGGATAGTATGATGTATATTTTGATTTCACACTTGACATGTCATATATAATGCTTTTTTAACATGGAAAAGCATATAAACACAGTGAGATAAAATATAAAGATTTATGAGAAATTTCTTATTTTAATATTGTGTGAATTATAAGAATATTTTATAGGGAAAATGAGTGACAAAAATTACTATTTCACATATTTCACATTCGAAACTTTCTTTGCTTTTTCAAGTTTGTTAAATTCTCATAAATAAATTAAAAATGTAGCACTAATGCACTAGAAATGCACTTGTATATATGATAAATGTGTATATGTATGGGAGAAAGCAACAATTAGGCTTAACATGGAATCCACTAACGTTTTGTGCTTATGGAATCCACTAGATTCATGGATCACTGAGAAATTAATATCCTTGAGACAAAGAAACACTTATTTTGGGGATAAGAGTAAATTATATTAATTAGTTCTAAAAACAAGAGGAAGAATTTTGCCCATGAAATCCTTATAATTGTGTGAAACCTACTTTTTTGGGAGCAGACTTGAATGAATGGAAAACCCCGATTGACTTACAAATTACAAGTACTTCGCTGACAGGCATAAACTTCTGGTGTATGGAAAGACTTGATAGAAGAAGGGAAGCCACATTCTGTTGAGCAGTGGAGGCTGGCTTGGCAGGACTGTAACTATGGTTACAACGTGCTCTAATCAGAGGTCTGGTTTCTGAAGTAAGAACACAAAACCAAGAATAAGAAGGATAAGGGGAAGTTGAGAAAAAAGGTATGTTTCTCTAATATATTGGTTTGTTTGTTAATGAATGGTTGTTAAAGAGCACTTTTGGACTGTTGAAAGGCCCAAGTACAGTGATGTTTGAAGAATTAAGTCACTATTAGAAGGCAACTATTATGAAGCCCTAAGGACAATGATCTCTGGAATTCAAAATTTGTTGTATGGGAAGACGTGTGAATTCACTAAGCACACTGAATGTGGAAGTTATTTAGTATTGTATGAGCTATTGATGATGTCTTAACTTGTGTGACAAAGTAGTAGTCTTGAATCTTGACTCTTTTCACTATGTAAGGACATTTCTAGAAGACCCTATGAACAATATAGCTTGTAACAACAAAAGTATTGTTGAAGGAAAAAATTGCAAGTCCATGTTCTAAAATATCATAGATATAGGGCAGATCCTTTAGAACAGTTAGATTATTGGACTGTATGAAGGAAGAACTAAAAACCCTAGTTCTGTGATTTGGAGCAACATATCAATGATTTGGGGCAACTAGTTGAAGACCCTATGTGTTGGAAATCTTGAAGAAGCAGGATAGCAGCTAGAGGTAAGGATTATTTATGACAATGAAGCTATATTGACTGATGAATATTGATTGGAAAGGTCAGCCAAGTTGTGGGACACCTTGAATAAATTTAGGTCCAAAAATCTAGAGATAATCTAGTGTAGGACAAAGTTGCAACAGGGTTGTTGTAGGGTTCTTGTGCTTGGTTTGAATGCAGGTTAGTAGGTTGCATAAATACATGGGTAGAGCAAGGATTTCAAAGAGGGCCAAAGGTGGATAGATACTGTTAAGAAGGTTGCAACGGTGCTTGGTTCGTAGAGGAAGTCTACTAGGTTGGAACGTTGTTCCTAAAAGAGCTAGAGCAGGAGTTTGAAGATCATCCAAAGTGTGAAACATCACAAGTAATTCTGTGTTGCATCCGTGGAGGAATATCTTTGCAAATATTTGTGGGAAACTCAAATGCTGTAGGTATCCTTTTGAGGACCAAAAGGGTGCAACAATAGGCTAGAAGGTGTCTTATAACCCAACGTATGGAAAGACTTGATAGAAGAAGGGCAACCACAGTCTCTTGAAAATACCATTGTCAATAATAGGATATAATGTTCCATTTCGCAGAAGAATGAACGATTGATCCAATTAAATTATTGAAATTATATATGCCATGACCCTAGATAGAAATCAAGATCAAAACTTTTGAAAATAACATTCAACATAACACAAAATTTGGTAAGAAATCACAACATTAGTGAGTGAAACATTAGCGAGTGATTGCAAAGCAGTTTTTCTCAATAAAATTAAAACCAGTTTTTATGTAACCTTGGCACAAACACATAAAATTACTTGAATATTCACTTGTAAAAACCCAACAACTTCAACTATCAACCAAAAAACTATTAACAACATAACAAATTCAAGATAATCTGCAAAGCTGGCGACAGACATCTCATAAAACTTCACACAAAGCACAGTAAGGGAAAGGGTGATGATTGTGAAAGCAAGAATGCATACCTTCCAATATCTGCATATGCTGCATGTAAATATGCAATCAATGCATCCAACGCCTTTTCTTCCACTGGTGCATTTGAGTCAGATATTTCCTTCTTGAAAAATGAACCTAAGGTGTAAACAATGCATGCACACCTTCCAATCAGATCAAGCAATATATCATACAATATTCAACTCATGCCTCCACCATCCTTAGTCCAACATGAAATAGCCTATTAATACTGATAATTGAAAATGTCACTAGATCATTTCAGTTGTATCTATGTCTAAAAAAAATTATTGAACTAAAAATGATAGTTGTCAATATATGCACAACACCACCAGCAGTCCTATATACAAAGATCAACTTTGTGAAACATGAAGTTAATGAATAAAGAACAATTAAACATTCACTTAGATAACCAGCTACAATGGCATGACTGATATGTTCTCTTTTAGACCACTTTGCATCTTCAAAAAATACTGCCATCTCAATAAAATATGCAATTCTTGTTCTCAACTTTCTGTCTAAATAATGTACAGGCTTACAATCCTACTAGAAAATATGTTTCTTTTTCCACCTCTCCTGATAACAGATTCCACAAATCCCTTTTGAAAAGGACCCTTAGAGAGCTATCACATCTAGAACATCTAACCTCTGCTGAATTTACAAACACTACTACTCTGGAAATGAGTTCAAAGAACTGAAATTGGGACCTATTAAAAACATGATACCATGTGCTACAATAGAGAAATTTTAGTCCTCCATGTTAGTAAAATAATCACAGCTAGAACTCAGATGATGTTCTCAGGTCACCGCTTCTGTCAGAGACCTGTTCCAATGCAAGGTTTTTCTTGTTCAGTTTTTTAGATTTGATCTAATATTTTTTGCACAAAGTCTTCATGCAGGAAACACATTGCCATAGTCTCTTTTCAAAAACCATATTTCAGGTGCCTAGGATGAATGTACTATGTACTAATGTAGTGATAGCTTAGAAAAAAATTCTACAAGATAGCCACAGTACCGTTATTTTTGAGTCTGTATGGACAGTATGATGTATATTCTGATTTCACACTTGACATGTCAGATATAATGCTTTTTTAACATGGAAAAGCATATAACCACAGTGAGATAAAATATAACATTTATGAGAAATTTCTTATTTCAATATCGTGTGAATTACAAAAATATTTTATAGGGAAAATGAGTGACAAAATTTACTATTTCACATATTTCACATTAAAAACTTTCTTTGCTTTTTCAAGTTTGTTAACTTCTCATAAATAAATTACAATTGTAGCACTAATGCACTAGAAATGCACCAATATATATGATAAATGTGTGTATGTATGGGAGAAAGCAGTAATTAGGCTTAACAGGGAATCTAATAACGTTTTGTGCTTATGGAATCCACTAGATTCATGGATCACTGAGAAATTAATATCCTTGAGAAAAAGAAACACTTATTTTTGGGATAAGAGTAAATTGTATTAATTAGTTCTGAAAAAAAAGAGGAAGACTTTTTCCCATGAATCCTTAGAATTGTGTGAAACCTACTTTTTGGGGAGCAGACTTGAATGAATGGAAAACCCTGATTGACTTACAAATTACAAGTACTTCGCTGACATGTAGAAACTTCTGGTGTATGGAAAGACTTGATAGAAGAAGGGCAGCCATAGTCTCTTGGGCAATGGAGGTCGAGTTGGCAGGACTGTAACAATGGTTACAACATGCCCTATTCAGAGGTATAGTTTCTGAAGCAAGAATGAAAAACCAAGAACAAGAAGGATGAGGGGAAGTTGAGAAACAAGGTATGTTTCTCTAATAGATTGGTTTGTTTGATAATGAATGGTTGTTAAAGAGCACTTGTGGACTGTTGAAAGGCCCAAGTACAGTGATGTTTGAAGAATTAAGTCACTATTAGAAGGCAACTATTATGAAGCCCTAAGGACAATGATCTCTAGAATTCAAACTTTTTTGTATGGGAAGATGTGTGAATTCACTAAGCACACTGAATGTGGAAGTTATTTAGTATTGTATGAGCTATTGATGATGCCTTAACTTGTGTGACAAAGTAGTAGTCTTGACTCTTGACTCTTGTCACTATTTAAGGACATTTCTAGAAGACCCTATGAACAATATAGCATGTAACAACAAAAGTATTGTTGAAGGAAAAAATTGCAAGTCCATTTTCTAAAATGTCAGAGATATAGGGCAGATCCTTTAGAACAGTTAGATTATTGGACTGTATGAAGGCAAAACTAAAAACCTTAGTTCTGTGATTTGGAGCAACATATCAATGATTTGGGGCAACTAGTTGAAGACCCTATGCGTTGGAAATCTTGAAGGAGCAAGATAGCAGCTAGAGGTAAGGATTATTTATGACAATGAAGCTATGTTGACTGATGAAGATTGATTGGAAAGGTCAGCCAAGTTGTGGGACACCTTGAATAAATTTAGGTCCGAAAATCTAGAGATAATCTAGTGTAGGACCAAGTTGCAATAGGGTTTTTGTAGGGTTCTTATGCTTGTTATGAATGCAGGTTAGCAGGCTGGATAAATAATTGGGTAGAGCAAGGCTTTCAGAGAGGTCCGAAGGTAGATAGAGACTGTTAAGAAGGTTGCAAGGGTGCTTGGTTCATAGATGAAGTCTGCTAGGTTTGAACGTTGTTCCTAAAAGAGCTGGAGCAGGAGTTTGAAGATCATCAAAAGTGTGAAACATCACAAGTAATTCTCTGTTGCATCCGTGGAGGAATATCTTTACTAATATTTGTGGGAAACTGAACTGCTGTAGGTATCCTTTTGAGGACCAAAAGGGTGCAACAATAGGCTAGAATTTGTCTTATAACCCAACGTATGGAAAGACTTGATAGAAGAAGGGCAGCCACAGTCTCTTGAGCAGTGGAGGCCGAGTTGGCAGGACTGTAACAATGGTTACAAAATGCCCTAATCAGAGATCTAGTTTCCGAAGAAAGTACACAAAACCAAGAACAAGAGGGATAAGAGGAAGTTGAGAAATAGGGTAGGTTTCTCTAATAGATTGGTTTGTTTGTTAATGAATGGTTGCTAAAGAGCACTTATGGACTTTTGAAAGGCCCAAGTACAATGATGTTTGAAGAATTAAGTCACTATTAGAAGGCAACTATTATGAAGCCCTAAGGACAATGATCTCTAGAATTGAAACTTTGTTGTATGAGAAGATGTGTGAATTCACTACGCACACTGAATGTGGAAGTTATTTAGTATTGTATGAGCTATTGATGATGCCTTAACTTGTGTGACAAGGTAGTAGTCTTGACTCTTGTCACTATGTAAGGAAATTTCTAGAAGAACCTATAAAAAATATAGCTTGTAACAACAAAATTATTGTTGAAGGAAAAAATTTCAAGTCCTTGTTCTAAAATATCAGAGATAGAGGGAAAATCCTTTAGAATAGTTAGATTATTGGAATTCCAAATATGAAAACCAAGCTCACTCAATTATAATCAACTAGCAAGGGGGAGTATGATAATGCAAAAGAGAGCTCATCCAGATCCAACAAGAGCCATATATGGTTAAACATACACCAATTTAAGGTTAAATATAATTGGTCTGGCAGAGAAATGAGACAGTTGGAATTGACAGGCAGCTTATTAGGGCTCAGTTGAGTAGGAAAACAATTGCAGGTTGAAAATACTTTCAGAAAGGAGAAAACTAAATGACTTGATGGAATTACTCAGTGTTTATAAAAACATATCAAAGAACCACAAGTAATTATCTTCTGTGAGGATAGGAAAGGCTACAAAGGAATAGCTAATTGAGTTGTGAAATGTAACTTGAGTGGGACAAAAATTTGATTGGGAAAGGCTACAAAGGAATAGCTAATTGAGTTGTGAAATATAACATTAGTGATTTTAATATTGGTTAATCATAAGATGCTTCTAATCTATGTAGATACTAGGGATAATTTGTAATTATGTACTAGGTGTTTACATTAAATCTCTTAGAAGGAAAGGAAATTGGCAAACATAATTCTGATTTAAACTGGACCTATTTATGTGCCTTCAGAGTAGAGGAGAGTAATTATTAATATGGAATGAATCCCACCATATTTATTTTTTGATACATTTAAACTGATTGGAATTTAAGATATTTGACACTACTAATGAATTTTACAAATCAAATATGGTAATATCATGATGGAAGGATACTTATAATGTTGGGCACGAATTTTCATACACCTGTTTTTTGCTAATTTTGATGTATAATTCACATAGTGAGTCTTTAT